>CM057926.1:7647434-8247434 GCA_030141595.1 Chydorus sphaericus | reverse complement strand
TATTACTTTCTTAATTATCGATAGGATAAAAAAAATAATGGGTTTTCCGATATTTATTTGAAATCCGTAAACAATTTTAAATTTCAAGAATAGTTCAAATCAATTCCATTATCGATTTACAATAACACTGCAATCTGCATTTTGGTTGCGTCTTTCCCCAACATTTCCGATTTCAAAGATTGTTTGCCTTACAGTTATCATTCTTTCCCTCCAAATGTGTACTTGTATTTTTGATTGATTTTTGAAAATTATTGTGCTTTTATTTGCTGCATATCTTATAATTTTTTTATGATTTAATTGCAGTCTGTTTAGTTGGGCCAGAATAAAATAATATTATTGGATGATTCTCGATAAAAAAATGTATATGGATACATATTTTAATTTATATGCATCACGTTCATCGCAAGAATATTCATCACGATTAATCGTTCTGGATTGAATTTCTATAAAATAACTTTGCTTAAACCGAAAAAAATAATTTAGAATTATTTATCACGCAATGACTGGATTAAAGGTATTTACTACTTCTTATGTATTTACCATATTTAAACTTTCCAATTGATATTAAGAAAATACAATAATTAATACCTTAAATGCACCAATTAGACCTAAAAAATGAATGACCGTTAATATCGATATACGTTAATATAGATTTAATTAATTAATTATGAGCAAAAAACTGCTATTACTTAAAACATTTGTTAACCATCTCAATAAGATCCGAAGGTTTTTTCTTGTTGCATGAGTTTCGGTTCATACATCATAAACTTATTTTACCTATAATTAATATTTCTTGTCTACGTTTAAATAATAATTCCTGATCCAAAGAAAATTCTATAATAAATATTTATTGATTGATAAATAATTTATTTTTCATCCTATTGTTTTCATTCATTTTTATTCCAATAAAATAAATATATAAATTGGAAAATCATTCGCATCTTTAAACAAGATAACCATTGCCCAAGAATAAGCCAGACTATGTTCTTTTATTGGCAAAATTGTCGGATATGAAAAATACATCTATTACTGCCTTTTTAATAGTAGTAAGGACGTTTAATTTTATTTTAATAAGTGGTATATCAGTGTCGTCACAAAATTAAATTTATGTATGTATGTTTGTTCTCATTCATTTACTTATCGTTGGTTCTTCTTCGGTTTCAATAAAATATCAAATATATTATTCAAAGCTTATACTAAAAATGGGTTATTTGTTTCATATGTTTAAATTAACATTTAATTCGAACAAATTTTAAGAAACTTATCTTAATAATAGTTTTATTAATACATGACCGGTATTTTTTTTTTACTTTAAGCACAGCTAAAAATATTGAAATGTAAGAGTCTGGAAGAGAATTCTGATTGTTCATTATCACGCAAGGTCCTCAACCAAGCTAAAATTTCCATCTTTTACAAATTGTGAAAAAACTACGGTTTTTAATTTACTGTCGACTATTTCTAAAATGGGGTTTAAACCCCCATTTTGAACTATATTTCCCCTCCCCCCATTTTAAACCCCATTTTAAAGCTATATTTTCCCTATATAGAACAAATACGTTTGAAGGGGAATACGCATAAAACTGATATTAATGTTTTATATACATAGAGAATATTTGGTCTAATCTCCGAAAATCTAGGTTGTTAAGCGCTTTTTAAATTTATAGAAGAAACTCTATTTCCCCTATGTATACCCATCATTTGAAAAACGAAGCAGTACTTGGAGTCACATTCCGTATATTTCGAAATAGGTAAAAATATGCCCCTAAAAAGGATACTCTCAAATGCAAAATCCAATATTGGGTCAGTATTGCCCCATTTAAAAAATACTATTCATGTATTTTCGGTATAGTGCCAATATATACGTATATAGTCGCAATATTCGATGCTGCCCGGGTTTACTGCATGAAGCTTGAAGCATTCAGCAGAAAACTAAAATATGGCCGTAGGAGGAAAAATCAGCAGCTGATTGTTAACACCAAGCAATGTGCTTTTATACAAACTGAGTGAAATCCATCATTGTGACTTCAGTAACTCATGGATTATAATTAAGTTTGTGATACTCATGTGTGGCAAATTTTTACAAATATTCATCTGACAAAGGTGAACTAATCAACTACCTCAAGTAATAGAAAATTCCTCATAACATGAGCGATTCTTTCTCCTTTTTTTTTACTTTTTTTATTATTGACACAACCTATTTCTCTATTTGACAATGCTGCACGCGTTTCTTTTTTTTTATCAATTTTTCCTGACCGTGTAACCAAAACTTGTATTCGCATTTCAGGATGAACTTATATCAGGACCACGGATTGCGGCAAACTTAAATGCTGCACGTTTGGTGACTGTTCTGATGTCATAGATTGTGTTTGGGTCGATTCATTACATCTTCCTTACTCTTTTCTGATGAGCACCAGCCAGGAAAATGACATTTTACATTAACAATTCAACAGTTTGTGCATGAGCGTTTACACTTCGAAAGAGTCATTATTAACTTCTTTCAATAAAAAAGGAAATAATTGTTTTGAATTTAGAATTTTTTTCCTTCAACGAAAAGCTCTCGGACGGTTGGCCTTACTGAATGTTTCACCAATACTTTCAACTTTTCCCCTTTTTTCCCCACAATTCATAAAAAAACCCATTAAAATTTAGATTAATTCTAAAACTGCGGTATTTGATGAATGACTAAAAAGGACCTCGTATTTTTCCAAATAGAAAAAAAGCTTGGTCTAGAATTATAGAAAAAGAATATTATAGAAATCAACAATGAGATTGTTTACAAAAAATCCCCGTCGTTAACTTGTGGGGAAATTTTATAAGATGCAAATGACGTTGCGTAATGGTGTAAAAAATGTGATTGATATAACTAAATTATGTGAAAGTGGTCAAATCTGACTAATATTTAAATTTTCAATCATATTTCTTTTTCACGACGACCAGATATTACGACTACCGCTTAATAAATGTAAATAAACAAGATGACGTCAAATCGCAACACACTGTATTTTCTCTCTCTGAGCACAACAAAACCCAAAGCACTGTGCACAATGGGGCAAAAGGACTTCCTTTCCCATTTTTCTGTCTCAGCTCTGCTCTCTAAGGCTGCCGAAACAGAAGTTTGGTTAAAATAAAGCTTAAAATTAAGGGTAAACTTACTTTTAATCTATATAATAAGGAAATAAATATGGGAAGCGATTCTTGTTTTGTAGGTTATCCTTTGCAATCTTAAAACACTGTTTTTTAAGACAGAAAAATGCACTTGTGAAGGTTTCGTGGATAAGGTATTAATATATCTTTTCCCTTTCATATACAACCCCCAATATTTTTTCCAACGTTTAGTTTTGAAGACAATGTAATTACCCATTTTCTTGAATTGTATTCGTAACGTATGTCACGTTGTTTTAATAGTCGTTTCTTTGTTGAGAAGGCTGAAGGTCAAAGAGGGTGAAATAGTGTTAAAGTAAAAACTGTCGTTTGAAGGTGATTATTATAATATAACTAGGAGTTGTGGATAATGTGTGATTGAAGAGCAACCAAACGATATTCACTATTTCTTGAGAAGAATTTAGCCGACGTCGTCAATCCAAACAATTGCTTGTCAGTTTTTCTTATGTTAAATTTTTAACTATTTGATGTTTTCAGTCAATTGATTGTATTTTTAGAAGAGCAACGGACGAAAATAGGAAAGCGGTATAAGCGGCAATATATTTTTTCCCCTAACAGTTCATATTGTAAATAAATTATTAATTGTTATTTTTTTGTGGTTTTACATCTTGTAATAAAATAATGCGCTTACCCGTCCGCGTCTTGAAAACTTCGTAGGCTCTTAATATTTATGCTGTTTCTAGTTGAAACGAGATTTATAGGTAAATATATAAAATAATTAAATTTTTCAGGGTGCCGGTGTTCCTATGGTATCCTATAATACTAATTTTTGCCCTAAAGTTGTGTGTTATTATATGGTGGTTTTAAAGGTCCGTATGGTTAGTGCTGAACACCGATACTCACTTTCAGCATCATCAGTGATGGTGAAAGCGATCGAAATAAAACTTTCTATCGTGCGAGAATCGCGCTATTATCGGAGAATAAAGTATCTGCGATAGCGATAGCGATGAAGTTGTGATTCTTTTTTTTTTTAATTTCTTTGAGAAATGGTTCCACTGACTTGCAAAAAAATGAAAAAAAATCCTTTGATCATCGTTCTGTTGTTTGAAACAATAAGATCAGGGTTTCAGAGAAACTATCCGTAAAACAGAAGACAATTGATTTTAGTCATACAGGCTTACAGGTTTCCGGAATCTTCCCTCTATTACACAGAATCTAGTATTAGCTCCATATTTTATGCAAGATAATGGTATTCTAACGAAATTTAGTACGATTTTGAAAGGATCTACCTACCCATGGCTTTCTATTCGTTATTATCAGGATTACAATTGGTTAACAATGTGTTTTATTCTAATTCATTTTCACTTACTTTGGTTAAATAAAGTCTAGTGGGATTATTATACGATATAAAATTGCTTTTTTTGCAGGGAAAATAGAGAACGATGGAAAAGAGCGTCACTCTCCATCAGCACATCAGCTTCTTTTCCAATTTCCTATTCATTTCATTGTTAATGGATCCCCGCCTCCATTCTTTTAAAAAACGTGTGATGCAAGTTTTCTTTACGAACAGCTTGAAAAGTATCCGTGGCAAGGAATTTATACATTTAAAAAATAATACTGCCGATAATTGACATTAATTTTTGGGTTTGTTTAAATTTTTCTTGACGTTATCGCGTTAACCAGGACGTCCCAGTAGATACGTTGAAAGGCAGACCTTGAAATTGTACCATAATTTTTTAAGGCTTGAGTTTGGTTTCCAATTTTTGTTATAAATGGTAAAATATAATGGTTTTTTTATCTTCATAAGCAATATTTTAATGATAAAAATATATAATATAATTTACAAAATATACATTTAACTAAATAGGTTTTTGTTGTCTTGTGCATGTTTTGATTCTCGTGTAAGTATAATTTTGAGACTAGTTTACCTCACCATTGATCGGTTTTAAATAAATCTTTCATGTAGAATCCTTTTTTAATCTGATTATTACTAATAAATTTAATACTATTTGTATCGCGTGTTTTAATGGGATAATCTTGGAGAAGTAACTGGCAGTGGCCCTCAAAGTGACAAAATAAAATAACCACTAAAATAAGATTTACTATGTACCGAATACAATTAATATAAATATATTAGTTTTTAATGTAATTAATATCTGATCGTTATTAAATTTTTAACCTACAATTCGTAATTTAAAAAAAGTTGTGACCCACTATCATTACTTTTCGAAATCATAGAATAGAGGAAATTTTTGGCATAGATTATTAGTTCAGCAGCAGTAGATTATGTAGCAAGAGTTTTATCAATTCTAAACCGTCAATAAGACGAAAGGGAAAAAATCAAACAATACTGTAATGAGACTTGCGATGCAACCAATTTGGAAACAATGGGCTCCCCTTGAGTTTCTTGTTTTTAAGTCATATAATCTAATAATCCATGGTAGTTTTCTTTTTTTGTGACAAGATTAAAATTTTAGTAAGTAATAAATATATGTATACATTCTTAATATTTTATTTCTATAAATAAATATTAACTGTTTTTATAGTGTTCAGTATATTGACATTGAAAAAAGGAGAATGTTCTAAATTAACGCGCGATATCTATAATACTAAGAAATAAAGGGACAAGCAAGTTCTGCTTCTTTATTGTAACCGTTTTAATATATCAACTGGAAATGGCCTTCAGTGACCCTCTCTTAAAGCTGATATGTATTACTACCTCGGACCATTTTTATTTTATTCGTTTGCTCTTCTGCTCACTCCACTAGCAGTCAAATAATATTACTGCTTTACTACTTTCTCCCGTTTAAAAAAACAGCTTATGTTAAACGAATACAGTTTTTATATTGCTTGTATTTGTGTCAAGTCTTGTATTATATATACGGATTTGAACCAGATACATGTTTATCTATATGTGTGTCTATATGAAGTGTATTAGGGAATATACCTGTTTATACAAGAGTATGCGTGAAAGTACCTGTGTTTGTCTAATTTCTTTTGCTTGAGATATACATAAATATAAGTTCTACATTTTTGAGTCCATATGGCATTTTATTCTTACTAGTTCAATCATTTTGAAAGCGTCGCATATTGTTTTTGTGTTTGATCCATCATTTTGAATGCATAAAATACCCTTGCTCTTCGCCCTATTTGGTAATGGGCTTTGGAAAAGCACTATTAATGTGAAGAGACAATTATTACGAAGGTAAACAGCAAACAACAACTAAACTCAAATAGTGCTGATTTTTTACGTCACTCGCTTAGTCGCAAATTGAAAACATGACCTTAGTTTTAAATCAAGTTCCCGACCTTCCCAATGTCACCAAATCAGACTTTTTTTGGAACTTCTAAAACCCTTTTGCCTAGGCAAAAGAAAAGGGTTTTGTAGAATCCATCATATCTCTCTTGGATTGTCCTTGATATACTAGTTTTTTTTTATGTTGGAGCTTCAATAACAAAAAATATTAAACCGTTACACCACTTGACGTAAAAGGAAATTCTTTGCTTCTCTTTTTCCTCGATTACCACCCCTGTGAAAGATGCTTTCAAAACTTTTTTTCTCCTTATTACAACATTTTTGGAAGGGATTCTATCTGATTCATTTCCTAGAAAAAGTTTGAGTTCAAATGTTCATTAAATGATTTGTTACTAATCACCTCTCATGCTTTTCGATCCATAACTTGCTCATAAGAATTAGACGAAGAAGTGTTGGTCACGATTCGTGAACGTTTTGTGCGTTGATCCGGGATAATTACAAGACTTCATTCCCGTAACATATTAACTGTGTCTTTGAGTTTCACTGAGACAAATGCATATGCGATACGCATACTTTCGATAACTGACTAATTGATTCGTGAAACGCAATGCAATAAAGTAAGTATTGAACAAAAGTATTATCTACCCCAGTAAGATATTTGACCTTTTTTTTAATTTTTCATGGATGGATAAAATAACAAGCTATAGTGTACTGAAAGAAAAAGTTAACAACCGAAGAAGAGCAAAAGTATGTTAAACCTCTAAGACGAGCTGTATTTTACTACGGAAAAACACTTTTTCCTTCCATGCATTTTTGGAATGAAAAAATCCTTTTTATGCCCAAAGTTCAACTCACGCACTGAAAACATACCCTAGTTTTGCATTATAAATGATTAGAGAAAATGTTTTCAATACTTAAAACCCACAGCATAGCGTCATTATTCATAATGTGAAACTAGGGAGCATACCTTATTCATCTATGAACTGTCCAATCAGGATATTTTCACTACCAATATACTTCAAGGATGAAATCGCTCTAAATTGAGGGACAGCTTCAATCCTCATCCAATAAGACGACAAATCGTCCCTCTTTTCTTACACCATCATTTCTCTAATTTTTGCCACTTTCCTCTCCTTGATGTAAAAGGATTTTGCCAGAGAGGACAAGGACCTGCAATCCTCCTTTGACTGTCTGCTGGTTCCTATTTGTTGATCTCGTCAAAACTATTTTGTGGATTATGCAAAAACTAACAAAGAACTTATTTCGTAGTTGCTTTTACCTTTAACATGCCTCGAATCTCTAGATTTTTTTACTCTGATCCACAAACCGGATAACAAGGCTATTTTTTTTAGCTATTTTTTCCTTACAGATGCCTTAAATCTCTAGCTTGTTTTTCCTCTGATAAGAAAACCAGGTTACAAGGTTATAGATAGCTACACTTGCTGACGTCTTAAAATATGTAATTGGCATTAATTAAAGAAACGTCTAAAATATTTATAATTAGGTGTAAAATCTACGTTGTGATTGAGCTCATTCGTTTTGAGTTGGATGACGTCTTACTCATTTTCGGACTGTTAATAGCCTGCTACCCATCTCCTCTTCTAGACGAAATTGGGGAAAGTCATGGAGAAAACCGCCTTTACAAGATAGAGTCTCATTCAGTCTGGATGGTTTTGTTGGAAATCCTTAAGAGTAATAAACTCCTTTATGGATACAATGAAGAATATTTAGCCACCTGGACTTAATTTACAGTTATCATCTATTATTATCCACAAAAAAATTAAGTGGTGAATTTATTTCTAAGAGAAAAACCGTGAAAGTTTAATAGTTTTCAGGAATTCTCAGACAGTTAGAAAACAAAGAAAAAATAAGATTTAAAAAAGAACGAGAACTGTTAAGGACAGCTTTCATATTCGTCTACGTATTGAAAACATTTTTCATAGTTTCTAGAAATTGAATATTCTAGCTTCTTTGGAGTTTCAACCTCGGTGTTTACAAGATAATACAAATGGAACGCGGCATTCATGACAAGAATCTCGCTAGTAAACTAATAACTTTCACATATGTGGTTGATATACAAAATATTTGGTGTCATTCTAATCAGAATTGTTCCTCTTCAATATTCATTATACAAATTTGCTTGAAAGCAATAGTGCAAACCCCGGGAAATCTTACATTAAGTGCTACCTTAATGTTTTTAAAAATGCCTCTTTATTCGTGGACGCCATCTTAAAACTGTAATTTCATAATCAGGTTATCTTCAAACATGTTATTTATAGTTATTCTTAAAATGACAAAAAAACTGTACGGTGACGGTTAGGTCCACCAAATATAATAGTAAATATACAATTCAATATTTATTAATTCTGTACCGGTATTCAACTAACAAAGATGTTAAAAAATTTTTTTTTCAAAGGGTAATAAAAATCTGCTTTTAGTTGTTTAGTAATAGTAATGAAGAAGAAGGCCCATTTTGGTGCGCATTAAATGTGCGAATAAAGAAGGTTATTAGATACCAATTATTTATTAAGCATTTTACCCTTATGGAATTTTAACGTAAGTTGTAAAACATTTAGGAATTAGGAAGTATAGCAATATACTGAGTTTTTCAATGTTTTCACTAATATTATAAATTCTTCATATGGGAGTATGGCATATAAGATAATTGGTTATGCATAGCTAACCAACCATATCTTGTTTTACTTTATCATTTCTCCTATCTAAATTCTTCTGTTATTCAAAGAAAAGGTATTCTATAGAATTTATTCATTTAAAACTTTTAGATTTTAAGTGTTTGTTCAAACCAATGTAAAATTTTGTAACAAAAATACGTTTAGAGATTTCTTTACTGGAGACTGCCTTTAGAAAAAAAATTTATAGAAAAGATCGATTAATAAAAATTTGCTTACATAAATATATTTCTTTAACACACATATATTCTTTCACTTTTAAACACTTTTTAACCTTGTGCTGCTATAAGTTTAAAAACTAAATTTTGGCCTGGATGTATAAATATTGCGGGAAGTGGATTCTGGTTATTTGGAGGTCCCATTTGGTAGATGGATCACGAATTATTTGAAATCCTTAGTTGAAGGAAGTTAGGAACTCAGAAACTCACAGATGAAATATTTTCCGGTATCCGATTCTTTTAATGTTATTTTTAACTCGACTTGCAAAAGCCCTTTGCTGCTCGAGCGTGGAAAATTTCTTTAAGTGGTTTGTAGTGCTGCGAGTGATAATACTATATTCTGGTATTTATTTTTCTTATACAGTATATAGGACTATTGTCACTTTTCTAGATTTTAGTTATTCTATTGAAGGTTAGAAAAATGTTTGTGTTCAAACTTCCTAAATTTGATATATATAGTTTATAAATTACCACTGGCAAAATTTTCCCTTTAATTCATTCTAAATTCTAAAAGAATACGGATACATCTAACGTCTTATGCATTTCTATGATCAACATTGATCTCAAATTATTCCTCTCGTGATGACCACTGAATAAAAGATAAAAAGGTCGATTAAAATAATATGTATTTTTAGATATAACTGTCGGTGTAATACATTTTCAATTACGTGTGCTTTTGGGCTACCGTCTTCCAGTTGGAAGTTAGTTTTTAATAATATTTAAAGTATTAATTTGTGGAATTGTGAAAATTGAACTATTTCTTACGTAAAAATAATAACTAAAGCAATACAAGCATGGAGATTGATGCGCAGTTGGTCGATATAAGGCAAGCCATCTTCGAACACTCAAAAGAGCGAGGTAAATACATAATCTCTAACCGCACTAGCATCAATCAATTCTGTATTCCCCTCCAGGGAAAGTTATAGCGGCAAATACGTCCTCGTTCTCAAAAAATAAAATAAATAAAATAAAAACAAGCGGCTTTATTTTACTTAAATTATCACACACGAAAGTACAGTCATCTGCAGCTGCATGGGCACATCCTAAGAGATTGTGGTTGACAAACGTCTTTTTTTAAAAGTCCACTTGTAGGAAGGTAGTTCGCAATGTATCCTTGTAAAACCTGCTTTCAAAATGTTAATCTGCCCTTTTCCATCTAAAAGATATATAAATTAAGCAATAAAATCACTTCCAATATAAATAAAATCAAATTACTTTAGAACCAGGAAAATAAAAAAAACACCTTTGATAAGCCTCTTTAACTCAAAATTTGCAGCTCGATCATCGCGAGAAGAGCTTGGACGAGCTTAAAATTTCCAACAGCATCCTGCACGAACAGCTTCTCCAGATGGTTCGGCAAGATAAACTTCGCAAGATGATCCGGTACAAACAGCTTCGCAAGGTGATCCGGTGCGATCGGCTTCGCCAGAGGATCCGTCGTGAACAGTTTCGCCAGAGGTTACAGCACGAATAGTTTCGCCCCAGGATCCATCACAGGGTTCATTGGCTATTGAGGTACCAGCCAGGTTCGTCAATTTCCAAGAGCTATGAAGTATCTTCCACAACTCTACGCAACTGGGAAAGGGATGTTGAATCCTGCTTGCAGTGTTCCTGGTTTGGGCGGTAATAGCATTTCATCTTGGTGTAGCTCGGACGCCCCAACCGTTGTAGATGGCACATCAAAACACAAAGAAGGCTTCAATTGTACAGTGCAGCTAATGTAGTAAAACAACAAAGCCGGTAAGATTAAAAAAATATTTATTTTATAAGTTTATTTACTTAAAGGGTGCTGTTAAACGTATTGTTAACTTACTTTTTTTAACACCAACAATAAACCATAGAAAGAATACCCGGAATACATTGTGAAAATGGGTGAATTGCAGGATATAAATTAAAACTAATTGAAACAATTTAACTAAATGTATAATTTTCAATAATAATTAATATAAACAAGTCCACTAAAATTGCCAAGTAAAAATAATAACCTGAAATAAACTATTGCTTCATTCATTATCATTCTGTTACTAGCCCTCAATAAGTAAGATTTTACGATTAGTGTGGCCGATGTTTTGTAAAGTAACCCTGTATGCGACTTGAAAGAGATGGATCCCACTACACACACATGATACTTGTTAATTGGAAGCGGGTAAATATAGAAAAGTACCTACTGATTTGACAAAAAAGCGTAAGAGCGGAAAAGTAGAATACATGTGTTTCTTTTAATTTGAATCTTTGTCCTTTATTATTTCTAAGTAACCAGGATCCAAGTATGGAACACCGCTTTGTGGATTTTATTGTTTCTTTTCACTCAAATAAGTTGACGGAATCCAGAAAAATATATAATTCACCCATTCAATATATTTGCATTCATGAAACATTAAATTTAAAAATCGAATGAATGTAATATAGAAGGATTGGCAAAAGAGCGCGAAGAATGAAATCTAAAAAATATATATTTTTAATGTTTTTTTAAATATAAGGTTGTCGAAAGAAAGGAGTTATATCTAAGACGACAGTAAAAAATCCTTCAATTGATTCACTTAAAATTTTGCTTCATTTTTTTGCAGAGAATATACGGATGGAAAGTGAAACTTATTGTTGAAGCCAAAGGAAAAATATTACGAAATCGACTCGGAAGGTTACCGTAATGAAATCCTCGTTGACTTCAATTTTCAATCGGAGGAGTCTGGGTGCATCTTGGCCCATGCCAATAGCAACCTCATTTTTGGATGAAAATTCAACCATATTTTAAAAATAACAATTTAACCACTATTTACGGCATTAATTAAGCATTAAGCCACGGAGATACAAGTTCGTGGCAATTACGTTGCTCTTAAGGGTTAATTCAAGAATGTTGAATTTACAAAAATAAATTTGCATCTCAGAAAATAAAAAAAAAACCTTCAAAGACTCTTTGATTTTTTTACTATGTGTAGGCATTAGGTAATTAAAATATAAAATAAAATAAAGTAATTAACTGGAAAATTCCAGAAGATTTTTAAAAATTTTTATTAATTTTTTTTTATATTTTTATTTATCCAACGGCAATGATGGCAGAAGGCTATAAAAAGCACATGTTTGCATCACAGGAGAACGTACATGTAAGAATCAGACAGTGTTGTGGTTAGCAAAATGATTTTTACCGTGCTTTACACGTGCATAACTATGAAGTTAACATTAACGCCATTAAATTTTGTCACTCGTGACATTTAAAGAGGTTTTATTGAATGTTCGAATACCAGAGCTTTAAACCGTTCGTTTTACAGTTGTTTTCAAGTTTAACAATTTTTATTTCCTAAAAACATTTTGTAAATACTGTTTGGAGGAGGACAATGTACTTGGTCGCCATGTTCCTCACGTCACCTCTCTAATAACTGGATGTTGCCGTGAACCGTCGATTTTTTCCAATATACCGGACCACTTGAAGTTCCTTACCCTCTCAATCATCTAGAGGTTTAGATTTTTTACCTAAAAAAAATTAAGGAGAAAAGTAAGTGCATTTTACATCAATATTCAACAACCAGTTTCTTAAAATTGATTGTTGCTCTCTCTGAAAGAAGATAAGGAAGTATTCCAAAAGACCTAGAGCTTCAATTCAAAACGCACAACAACATCAAACGCAAAATAAAAGTTTTCTTATGAAATTGGTTTTAGGCTGCTTAGTTCCTAAAGTCATATTATGAAGAATACAACAATAATCAGATTTAGATTAAAATAAAATTGGCTGCACAGTTCATTGGAATCTTGAAGTAAGAAATAAATTGTTTTTAAAAAAAAGATTGTTAGATTGATAAGAGATTTATCCAAACAACATGGAATACACATAAATCATGGCGATTAAGCTTCTTCGAGATTGAAATCAATTTTCGTCTTCTAGATTTAAGTTTTGAGTATAAACATTAGATGGAACAATTGAATATTGGGAATTTTTGTCATAAGTTAGATTAGATTTTCTCGTACTCCCTGCAAGAATTTTGACAATGCCTAGTTGTTGGTAAACCATGAATCGAAATGGGTGTATTGGTAAGAGTTAATCTAAGTAATATTTTCTAGAAATTGTAAGAAACGGCGTATGGACCGGTTTCCATTTTGAAAAAGGTAACAATTTACGCCTTAAACCAGCTCTCATTTTTGGGGTTTTAAGCAGCTGTACATTGAAAACTTTTATTTTTTGCTTAATTTTGAAATAAGAGAAAATACGACAAATATTTTGAAAAGAAATGTCAAATACAGTAAAAACATCAATATCAGGTTACTTACAGCTGCCTTAAGACCTTAAAATGATAGCTTAACCAAATCATTAACAGCAACCGCGTAAAGTGCCCCATGTTGCAAAGAAAGTTTTTCTAGAGATGGTGTTTTGTGGTGTGACATATTAAAAAAAAATATGGGGCGCAGTTTTGAAAAAAATGTAAAAACCCATAAAATTAACCACTTATTAGTTTGTGTTTTCCAAAGCGAAACTTTTAATTGGAAAGTGGATCAAAAAAGCTTGTCAAAGAAAGGAATTCGGATGAAAAATTTACGAAAAGGGGAAAAATTTCGTTTTGGGAAATATAGTCATCATTAACTTGGTTAGTCTATCTCTTTTTGGGCAATACAATCATTTTTTCTAACTTTTCATCCAATTCTCTCTTAACTAATTTTTAAAAACAACACGAAATTATGAAGGAGAAAATTTGATCATATTAAAATAAACCTATAGCTACTGACGAGACTAAAAATATATCACTATTTCTTAAGCCACTCGAATTGCTTGAACTTTTATAAATGTACACCAAGTTAAAACTTAAAATGGCTTTAAATTGCAATTTTTCTTTTAAAAATTCTGGTTGTACCACTCGTTGGAAGTTTAGGGTGCATAGGGTGTACCAAAATTATTCACTTATTTTATTTTGAGTAGACTTCACACATATGATTCGATTTGACGAGAAAAAAATAGACATAAAATCTGGTAGGATAAATAAGATTCAGAACTTATTTCACGTCACCGTCAATACAGTAGTTAATTGAATATGAATTGCCATCCTCGACATGGAGAACAAAGACGCTCTCTATTATCAAAAGCTGGGGAGAGCTGGTGCCAAAGCTCATTTCTTCTCCCATAACCGAGTAAAGAAACGTGCCAAAAAACTTCCTCGTCCTACGATGCGAGGAGGGGAAGTGATCAAATACTTGCCAGCATAATGAAGTATGGAAAAGTAAAGAAAGTATTACCGAAGGGTAGGCGAGAACAGAGCGTAACGAGTGCCCCCCCCCCTCTCTTCATCGTCTAGGGCATTAAGAGCCTTAAAGGAGGCACGAACGAAGCCTCAACCATGATCTGGATGAACTTTTTTGGTCATTCATTTCCCTCAATTTAAGATAAGTCACCGGTATGAGTAGTGGTCAAGAGTTTTTTTTGTGGCTCATCTTCACGAACCTGTCTAGTAGCAGAGCACAATCTTCAATACCAGTCAGCTCGATGGTCTGCTTGACTGATACGGGTCTTATCTGATTATCGTCCCAGAGAACCAGCTCTGACTGGACAACACCGGTGGCTAACTCGTAGACCACCACTTCTGATTCAAAGGGAAGCCCTTCTGATTTCCCAATAAAGAAGTCGACCCTTCTCCTCACTTTGGAAGGTGTGCGAACGAAGCGTTGGATGACGAAGTGATCCGGGCACGTTTCCCAGAGTCACGGCTTCCGCTAGATTTTTCAGCCATCATTAGATTCTAATTTAAAGGGAAACGAGGCACTACAGGAAATAAGACTTTTATAATCTGTAATAGCTGCACCACGTAATAAATCAGTACGTGTAATTGAAAAGAGTAGCTAATTGCATGGCGACCAATCTCGGTTCCGACCAGCAGAAATTGACCCGACTGGGAGGGGTGAGGCTACACTTATAAACCCGCTAGATAGTATGAACATAGGTAGTAAAAACTTTAATTAAAATGAAAACAACAAGTCTTAATTCTACGATGTAGAATCGTAATGACCGTACCGATACCGGCTTAAGTAATTATTTTATTTAGTCTTGAATTCAAAATTAGCAGAGAAACAATTCAAATTCACCAGAGTGTTTTGATTACAGAGCAGAGATGATTCACCCTTTTTTAGAAATGAAAAATTCTATAAGCACTTGTTAGAAAGCATTTTTTTTCAAATCATTTCAGATAATTATTGAAATTGATAAATTCCAATAACGATCAATAATAATTCCATATTAACTGGATGTGATTCTTCTTTATTTTGAAAGTTTTCTTTTTGAGCAAAGAATGTTGCATGACCGACACGACTAGACCCTGTTCTGCGGTCCAGTAGACAAAAAGCAAGATTTTAAACGTGACCCATAATAGAAATAAATAAGCATATCATGCAGGAGCTCATTCGTGAGCTCATTCGTTGGAGTATAAGACTTAAACTTCAGCAGTTGTAGATCAAGGCTTATGACATTTTCAGAATAGCAACGGAAAAAGCGAGAAACTATGAATTTAATCCCCATCCAGTTGACCAAACGCCAACTTTATACCGGATCCTGAATTCAAATAAGAAGACAAGTCTAATGAATAAATGTTTAAGGTATGAGTCTTCAACTACAGAAGTTGTAGACCAAAGAATATGACATTTTAAAAACCGGTACGGAATACAGCGAGTGACTTGGAACCCATTTCACCTTCAATGGATCAAATCCAATTTCTATGAAGAACACTGAAGGCAAATAAGTAGAGATATCGAACCAACCCACTTGCATGATTATAACTCTTATTCTTCTGGAGTTAGGGACCAAAACGTATCCTAGGCTTAGAACCGCAACTGAAAAAAGCTAGTAACTGGTAACCTATCCCCAGCCGAATCGACCAGCACTCAATTTTTATACTAGATCCCGAATGCAAATGATTAGACTAATCCAATGAATCTATTAGTTTGATTATAAGTTTTAAATTTTTAGAGTTGTAGAAAAAGTGTAAGACATTTTTAGAACCACGACGGTAAACTGCAAGTAATTAGAAAACCATATTAAATTAAACATAGGACACAAGTCCTACTGAAGAATCAAGAATCTACTGAACCCGTTCGTTTCACTATAATGGCGTTTTCCAATGGCAAGATTTTTCAGAGATTTCGGTCTAAAAATCCACTCCAAATATTTTTTGAAATATCTTGCCAAACATCCAGAGCAGATTTTTCGAATTCCTCTATTTTTCATTGGAAAAACTTTTCCAATACCCCGTACATCCGGTATTACCTTTGATGTCTCCTTGGCGGATCTGAAAAAATATGTCGGCCATTGGAACAACACTGTTTTCCCATTGGAAATTTTTTTAAAAATCTACTCTGGATTTGCAAAATCTCTTGAAAATCTCGCCATTGGAAAACGCTATAAGTCTTAAACTTCCGGAGCTGTAGACAAAAACGTATGCCATTCTATGAACCACGACTTTACACAGCAAGTAATTTACAACCTAGTCCTCGTCGATTTGACCAAAACCCGACTCTTATGCTGGATCCTGATTGCAAATAAATAGAAGAATCTAACGAACCCATTCGTTTGAGTACAAGTAATCAACTTCTGAAGCTGTAGACAAAGACTTTTGTCTTTTTCGGACATTTATAGGATACTAGATGCACATTTTATCTAACACCAATAATTATTTCAACATTCATCCAACGTTGCAACAATGTTCGTTCTCTTGTGTACTTTGAATAAAAATAGATTCTGAAAGATAACTCATTTCAATCTATTAGAGATTTCAAATAAAAAAAACTAATACGTAACACTATCTAACGATTAATTGAATAATAATTTAACATAAAAAATTTAGTTAACAACCCAAAATATATTTCTGTCTGAATAAGTGCTCAATGGGTGCGCTTGAAGGTGTTTTGTATTAGTTTCTACACATATTGTAAGGCTATTTTGGCAGTCGAACAACACAGCTCCTTTCCAGGTCCCGTTGTTTATCACTAATACAGATGTCTATAACTGTAATGAACTATCCTCAATAACTGGGTAAGAGGTAGCGAACTGCGAACTTTCAGTTGGTGAGAATGTTTTAGGAACAATTTTTAAAAACGTTTGGTATTAAAAAAAAAACACTTATTGCATGAATTTTTCGATTGACTTTCAATTAATTGTTTTCCATCAAAAGTTGCTCCAGGTTCAAGGATTCACGGTTCTTATCAATTTGAAGTTTTTTCAGAACACCGGCGATTTTCTTAGAAACATAATATTTTTCCTCTTCTTTCTTCGCGGGGAAAAATTAGAAAGTTAAGATAAGGCAAACTTGGCGTTAACAAGAAATATAATGCTTGGTATCAAGCGGAGTCACTTTGCTGGCCTCCACCATATCTCGATAAAGTTACCCTAGCAAGTTTTAATAGATGTTATGGTTAAAGCTTAATGAGTGTTGCAGCCACTAAAAGGGAAAAAATGTATGCATTGACTAGATTAAGCTTGTAAAACTTACTTCCGGCGTATGATTTTGTACATCCAATTGTTTAGTCCGTTCTAAAATGGCTTCCAATCTCATCCTCTTACAATTTCCACGGTGCTTTAGATAGTTTATAAATATATTCAATAATCCATTACATATTATTTAATGAATTGAATTCAATTATTTTCTCCCTTGCTAGTATTTTTAAATTGCTGGTAAGGTCCATTTATTAATAATATATATTTACAATATTCCGTTTCATTGCGTTACTCAATGGTTTGACATCTCGATCTCGGGGCGCATCAAGAAGTTGATGGATTGGGTCTCTTAGGGCACTTTTCGATAATCATATGAATTTCACTAGCTTTTGCAATTCCATTTACAGCTTTTTCTTGAATAGTAATTATCACTGAAGATTTCGTACAGACATATGGTTTGTGGACCTTATTAGATTTTTTTGCATTTCCATGAGACCAATAGGGAAAGGAACAAAAAAAAATAAAAAGTTTTATACAGCATATCATCCTGTTCAGCGTAAAAAACTGAAAAAATGGTGTATTATATTGTGTATGAAATAAATTTATCTTGGCTGTAAATCGACGCCAACGCCGGTGTGTAACGCACCATCCGTAAAACGGACTTTCAGCCATCTTGACGATTAAGACAGACATTTTAAAGAAAGGGTCATCTCCGCATTTTGTAGATAATTACAATTCCCTATCTCCTGGTGTATAAAGGTTAGTTCTGTAGCAAGTTCGGTTATGATCCTTCCTTCAAAATGTCTGTCTTAATTGCCAAGATGGCGGAAGGGCTGTTTTGCATCCCGTGCGCTACACACCGGCGTTGACGTCGATTTCCGGCCAATTAATACATATTTCATACACAGTATGATGCACAAACATGTTCAGTTTTTTACGCTGAATACGATGGTGTGTTTTATGAAACTTTTTACTTTTTTGTTCCTTTCCCTATTAATGAATCGTCTCCTTCGTAACAGGCAAGTGCACAATTCGGATATTTTGGATTAAAAAAATAATGGCTATTCAAAATTTGTTATGAATTCCGGAGGATTGATTCCAATTGAAAGCTTAAAATATATTTTTCACATATTTTGTTGTTTGAAAGATACATTTTATTTGGTTTCCAGCCATATTTGCGACTTCTTCAATCAAATTTTGTATTCTCAATTATCCATTTGAGAATGCAAGCCACTCTTTTTTAGGATTGAACTGGACTTCCCTATTTGTGTGGGTTTTGTAATCAGGATGAAAATGTTTATTGATAAATTGAAATTGCAAGCCATCTTGTAACAACCACTGGAGAAAACTAAATGGATCTTATACCAAGTTATCACTTAGTTTTGTAATTTGTATAAGTAATAAACAAATTTTCTTTTAATGGCTGAATGGTGAGAAAAACTCATGGCTTCACTATCAAATTTAATTCAAATAAAAGATAATTAACGCGATTTAAAAAAATTAAATTGAAAAAGATTAAACAATCAGATCTTAAAGGCTTTGATTGTGAAATTTTTAAATTTCACAATAATAAATTGTCAAAGAATTAATTTTTCCCAGTAATTATGCTGTTCAGACAAAACTTTTCACAATATCTGTCTAGGTCTTCATTTCACTTTGTATCAATTATATGATTTTTTCAATTTTATTTGATTATAAACATTTATCAAGAAAAAATGATAATACTTAAAGCTCTGGGACTGAGTTAGAACTTACGAATCTATGTGATACATTGCCATTCGATGGAACTGAGGTATTATCAGCCATTTTTCAATTTCCATAATATATATAAATATTTTTAATGTAAGAAAGGGTATGAATCGACTGCTCATCGTAGTTGACATAAGGTTTTTCACTATCATAGGGTGCTCTAAAAGTAATCAATATTTTTTTCAATCACCATTTTTTCATTTTCAATTTCAGTTTTCATTTCAATGATTGAATCAGATTTTGTCCTATAAGAGCACAAGTTTTTTTTAATAATAGTTTTGTAGTCAATACATTCAAGTCCACTCACATTCCTAATGCATGTGGATTCACCTTCCAAAGCTATATAACCTTTGTGCAAACCCGCTCTCTGCGGAGTTCACTTACTGAAGTTCAACTAACAGTCATCTATAGACATTGGTATATCTTTTATAATCAAAAATCATACTGAACATTGCTTCGCGTAATCATGTAATATTATAACCCTACGTAGAGCACCCACGCTAGATCAATTATCTATAGTTAAGTAAATGATGTAATATAATTTTTCATAACATGTTATTTCATAAAAATTATTTAAAACATAAAAAAAAACATTTTGTACTTATATCTATTTTGGCTGAAAAATAAATCGAAAATCGAAAAAAAAAATTTTCTAGTGGCCTTCTTGTACGTTGTTTTAAATGGTAAGAAAAAAAAAAGACCAAAAACTAGTTTTAAAAAAATTGTTTTAGATATGATGGCCCACGCCTCTGCTGCCTTTATGGACATCTTTGTAGCTTTCAAAACATTTAACAAACCAAACGAAGAGATCTCAGTCTTTACCTCTCTACACTTGTAAGAAATTTCACTGCAATTGATTATTCCACTTTCTCCTGACATACAAAACAATTGTTCCGAGCAGCTGCCCACATCCTGCAACATTCGATATAAGCGCAAGGTAAAAAATGGCAACTTGGTTTCTTACAAGACAAATGCCACAGTGATGGGGATCGCTAATTTTATTTGTCTCAAGGGTTTCGTTAACAAGAGATTTCATGCATTCTAGCTGATGTTGCCTTTGCTTTATGAACCATTGAGGTCCTCTGAGTGGAAAGCTTGAGCATTTCTCTAAAACTATGTCTATCTCCTCGCCTGTCAAATGACTGATGACCAAAGTGATGCTATAAAATACAATATTTTTTTTGTTATATGTAAATAAGACGCTAAGAAAATAAATATTGCTTGTTTTCTTTAAGAATATGTAGATATAGAGCTAAGAAAATAAATATTTCTTGTTTTCTATAAGGATTGCACAATACCAATTTTTAAAAAATTCGGCTTTAGTCTCATTCAAACTTTTGAACGATTATATAGGACGAGAAACGCATTTTTCAACGGAAGAGCATTGGAAAGAGTAAGCGTTTTACACAATTAAACATAGTGAATTAAGAACTATTTATCATACGAGGAACCAAAAAATTCATCATTCAAAAAAAGTGTATTTCTTTATTTATTTATTTTCTTACACAACAATGAGTCAAATAAATGGACCGTTTACTCTCTTTCAATTAATGGCAGACTAGTCACGGCCTTCAAAACCTTACATGGACTGCAGCAATTTAGCCGCCTCCTGTTTAGCCTAATTAAAAATAATTGTTAAAAACCTTTTTTTCTTGGAATCAAGAAATGATTGAATTACTTCTGCATCTTCAACTGATCCAGCTGGGAAATCACGGGCTTTGGTTAGGTAATATACGGCCTTCTTTTTGTCCTTCAATCGCATGTATGTCTTGCCAATTAAGAGCAAATTCATGCTGAATGGAAACAAACATTTTTAAAAAATAAAAAATAAATGTAAGAAAAAAAAAATATTTCAGAAACCTGTAAAAGTTGGGCTCAACTTCTTCTGCTTGAAGGAAATATTGCAGAGCTTCTTGGAAGGATGAGACGGGTGGAGTTGCAAATAAAGTGGAGGCAATCTGTCTCTGGTACCATGGCAACTCGGCCACTGAGAAACACCTGGAAAAAAGTCAAATGTCAATTCAACTCAATTAGATTTTAAAAGAATCGTTTATTGAATTCACCAGAATCCGAGAAGATGGAGGGAGGTGCCATCTTTGGGGTTGAGTTCGCAGGCTCTCTCAATGTGCTGCTTGACAGCGAATGACTGAGAAATTCTCTGCTTCAAACCCTCGTAAGACGACTTCTTATCTAATAAGATAAACATCCACTTGTGAACCGCAAAATTGTTGGGATCTAAAGAAAGGGCTCTCTCAACATATTTAAAAGCTTCAAAGTCCAATTCTTTCTGTCCGTTTGGGGCTGAAGACAGTTTTGCAACTTCGTATGTGGCTCTCGCAAGCCTCCACAAGATCTCTGCATTGTCCTCGTCCTAATGGAAAGATATTTGAAATAAAATCTTTTTGATTAGTATTGTTAATGTGTAAAACCTTGAACTGAAGGAGGTAATCGTGGAGCTTCTGGACGGAATGGTCATTGTAGAGTTTGTCAGCTTCCTCGACTATCCTCTTCCAGATGACTTTGTCTGGCTTCTTGACCGTTTCCGAGGCAGCCACTACTGGCAAAAGACCCAGCATCCATCCTATTACAATACAAACTAATTTAGTTGAGTGAGAAAGAGTTAACTGGGGAAATTACCCAAATTTCTTTGAAGTAAAACGGAGGGTCTGTGGTAACGGGCAACTTCTAAGAACTTCCTCTGGTAGGTTTTGAGGGAGCAGTACACCAGCCCAAACAGTTTGTGGCGGGCAGCTTGCAGGGCCATGATGGCAATCTTCAAGAGTAGCGTGAGAAGTAGAGTTGCAACGGGAAGGAGGTGGTCAACTGTTATCAATGACAGGTCACCCAATTTCATTGCTGCAAGGAAAACCTGTAGAAATAAGGAAAAAATGGGATCAATTTGAGATGTGACTCATCGGGAAACAAAAATGTCAATCAAATGTGGTGACAGATTTTCCATTAGACAACTGGCAGAATTTCTTAAAAAGAAGGAGTCGGATGATTGGATACAGTTGTTGTAGCTCAAAAGTACTTGAGAGTTCCGAGATTTTAGAACCCGGCTGTCATGAGTGTCATTCTGAACTGAGTCTGAGAGAGAAGTAGAGCTGAGAGTACAAGAAAGTTTTAATTTTGACTCATAGGTGGCAGCACACATCTACAATATTTCCCGCCGTTTTTTTTTTACTTTTACAAATCAATCTATATCAATAAAACAAAAAGTTTGAGGGATGTTTGCGGGAAGAAATTCCTAGCTGGCCCGTCCTTCGGCTTCGCCCAAAATAATAATTTCTTATCCCGTTTTAAATGAATATTTTTATCAACTGATGCACTAAATAATGTCTGCATTGATTCATAATTTATAAGGAAAATATTTAAAAAATATATATTTCAAAAATGATATCTTATAAAATTACACATATTAATAAACAACCTAATTTTTTTATTGGTACACCACTAATTTACAGGGTAAAAAAAATTAATAAAATTTTTCAAAAATGATTTCATATTAGGTTATAGATAGTAATAAATAACATTACTGTATATATTTTTATTTTTACTACTTCAAGTATATCATCTTAGAAAATATTTCAATAGTTTTTTCATTGAATAAAACTTGATTCTGTTGAGTATTTCATGCTTGGTTTCGATAGAACAACATATTACGATAGTTATAATGATCGGGATTATATCTTTGAGATGCTGGTCAAATAAGTATTTGAAGGTTTAACCGATATCAACGACCCTGGCCGAAAGAACCGCAGCAGGTTCCTGGTTTAACTGACGTGGGCTTTTAAAGATGAGCTGGAGAGCCTATGAAATAAGAGACATATTGATACATGATCATTAAACCCTATTGTGTAGGCATAATTTGATTTTATGGAAAATTTATATGAATTGCAATGGTTCTATGAATTAAAAATGTCCTGTAGATTTACTGTAAAAGAAGGTTTCAATGGAGTGTTAATGGTGGGAAGGGCCTGGGTCCATCACTTCAGCTTATTTTTATCTTTATGTGCGGCGTGTATGGGGCACTTTGTCCTAGCCTTGCTGCCTTGGGATGCCCAGGAAATCCACAATTACAATTTGGATGTAAGCAACGTTTTAGCATCTTCAAATCCTAAGAAATAATAATACTGTGTGTGAGCTGTCACAGGAAAAACTAATTGAAAAAAGTTTATGACAACTGATATCACACTTAAATATTAACTGAATAAATTCAATAATTATATGCGTAAATGGGATTAGAACAGTAACAAACGTACGAATGAAGATACTTTTTCGATATAAAATAAAAAAAAATTACTTCTAAATCTTTCTGTATTCTTTAAAAAGGCTTATTAATTGTTTTATATCGGTTTACTTTGCATTCCTTACATGGTTCAGAAGGGAATTCTATGACCCCCTAGGGTAGTCAGCGCCACCAAGCGGATCACTTGGATGCAAAATTGGCCCAGGAAAATAGCTGTCTAAACATTGGAAACGTGGAAAGCAGACGGCAGTTCTGCGTCATCTATGATTGTCCCTGATTTAGGCTTTTTTAGGTAATATATTGATAGGGGCTTTTTTAGTTTTAAAAATGAATTTCGTCTCACTAAGGGCAATTAAAGTATTAAGACTATTATAATAAAATGGAATACATTGCTACTGTTTTGTATGTATTTCTAGAAAATTACACTTACAAAGTGCGTTTGACGAATGGTTTGAAAACCAATACATTTTCACATATTTAACTTTAAAATTGATTAATGAAATAAAATATACTAGTGCAATTTGGGATCGTTAATTGTATTCAATTGGTGTACTGTTGGATACTAATTTTATATATATTTTTTAATATTTAATAAAAAAATATGTCATTCATGAAATAATTGAAAATATGTTATCATGAGACAGTTGAGACATTTGTGCAAAGAAGCGATATTTAAGTTTCATGTCCTAATTACCTATCATATTATATTTCATGCTTTAAGGTCGCTATTTCAAGAAAGAAACAAATCTGCATAGAAAATTTAAAGTTATTCATAAATGAAAGTTTATTTATCCAGTCGTTCATTTGGAAATAATGGTTTGCTTACTTCATAATTTTTTGTTTAGAACGTACTATATTTTAAAGCTATTTACTAAATGGTGGCTTCAGTAAGAATATTTTTAAGTTACTCGCATATAAAAAGTAATAGCTTTATTAAACAAACTGAATTTTGAAAAAATGCATGAAATAATCTTGTTAAGTATATATTTTTACACAAATGATCGAAAAAAACTATTTAAGAAAGTGATAATTGTCGTGCAAGGTTCAAAGAGAATTCTAAACTTTATGAGACAATGCTGCGTTAATAAAAATTATACATCAACAAAACAAATGTTTTTAACACAAGCTTTAAGTACATAAAAAGAACCTGACATTATGCAACCTAAAAATGGCCTTCCAGCAACCATGTAGGCGTGTTTTTCTACTCAACACTTTTTTCAATGTGTTTTATTTGAAAAAAAAACAATTTAGCTTGATTGTTATAAATAATCAACTACCACTCTGAAACATCTCTAAAAAATCAGTTCCTGAAAGCAAAATGTTTCCCTAGATCATTGTGAATTTGAGAAAAAAATAACAAAATTACTTTTGAAAAGGTGACCTCATTTTTCAATGAATCTTAAATCATCATCAACGAAAGCAACGTTGTGGGTTATTTTGCTTATCAAGAAAATCATATACACAAAAGCTACTATTACAGGAACAACTACATCATTTTGCATATTATGGTTTTAAATAAATTAAACAACATTTTTTTGCTTTAATATGTAGTTAAGAAGGTCTCACGGATACCGCTTATTCATCAAGAAACTTGAAAATGTTTTTAAAGATATACTGGAGGATTGGGTGAAGGTAACCAGTTCTTAAGAAATTTTGAAGAAGAAAATTGACCTTAATGTTTTTTCTTTAACCGTATCAGAATTAAGTGAGAAAGGTTTAGAGTGAAAAAACGATACTAAATCATAATGGCAATTAAAGTTTATGTATAATTGAGAGAAAAAAGCCTTCTTACTAACGAGGCTTTTGTTGCTGCCATTTTACTTGATCCTCGTTAAGTAATCCTCAGTATATGTTTAAATTGAACGTCTATAAAGTTTTAAAAATAAAAATAATAAAGTTATTTTTGTATATTTCAGGGACAGTTTGGTCCAAATAAACTTGAGGGGCACAAAGCACTAAACAGCTAAGGGCCCCTCAAGTTTATTTGAACTATACTGTACAATATCCTGATTCAAAAAAAAGAGACGTTATAACTAGAGGGAATAAGCATTTAAATGCTTTGTGGGTTTCTCTAAACCCTCCACCTATGAATAACAGATCCACAAAAAGTTCAACACCTACGGAAGGTATCGAGTCCAGTACCGAGGAGGAAATTGATGAGTTTGAAGTCCATCTGTCATCGAAAGATTTGAAGCGGCAAGCTGAAATTGGGGAACAGAGCCAGCGTCAAGCCCATGTAATTGGTTCACTTATTGACAAGATTCTTAAAGAGCGCCGTGTTAAGAAAGACGAAAATGTGTTGGTCTATTGGGAATTTAAAAACCTCATTCATCCAATATTGTATTTCTTTTCCAAAAATTGTTCTTGCTGTTCCAGCAACTCAAGTCCGTGTAGAGAGACTTTTCTCTGGACTCCAGTTCCTCCTCTCTCCTCAAAGATATAAGCTACATGAAGATGTGCTGGATAATTTGATGTTTATTCGAACAAATAATCTATTTCATTTATAGCTCTATTCATCTACACTCAGTTATAATAAAAATAATTTAAAATGGCAATCAAGAATATTGTATTTTATTTAGTTTCTGTGATTTTACTTTATATTAGTCATTAATTCTAAAATTCTTTTTAATGATTGGTCGGATGCGATGCGGATGCAGTTGACAGAAATAGTTACTTGTCTATGGAAATAATAGTTTAGGTATTTTTGTTTTGTGCCGATGGCGATGCTGCGTATCGCAAAAGAGAACAACCCGAGGGCATTTCTACAGTACTTCAAGGACAGTATTTTTTCTGGGCTGTATGAAGCGCATCTGCATCATGCTCTCGAGACAAATCATTAATATCACTAATAATTATGTGCCAACTTGGCTTTTCACATTCATCGAAACGTGATCCTATTTCCAATTACTGAGTGAATAAAATAAAATAAAAATAAATACATATTATGGTTTCATCATTTAAAAGGTAATAATCCAATTCAATATCCTACTTTTGTGGAAATAAGTAAATGATTCACACGCCAGAATACTGCAAAAGTGAAAATAATAATACGGTAATGATTTATCACCAAATTTCATCAAATCTAGCATGTTCAATTTCAAATACAATGTCCCGTCTGCCCTTTGAATGCGTTCATTCCAAATATTTTTATCTGATCAAGAGTGTCACAACAAATCTAGGATCAAAGGGTAAAAGAACAGTTAAATCTGCGTAAGCGGGCAGTATAGAAACAACGATTGCTATGAATTAGAAAGGGCGTAGGACCATTAAAAGAATTACGCAAAATAGTCGTTATGTCTGGAATAAGGAAAAATAATATTCATCTAACTGTGAATGAGTGCAAGCTGAGTGAAATGTCATCCTTGAACAAATTATAAAAAAATTAAAATGTATAACGCCACATATAATGATATGAGTACACATAAATAAATACTAATAGACAGATTTTGTTAACAGTGCAAGACTTGTATTTAAGAACTGGCTGTCTACTATGCTAGCTACAGTAGTAGATAGGATGGCAGTACGTTACTGTCCTACTAGTATTGCAAAATCATTCATCATTATCATTTGGGGGTTTGAAAAGATTTGGTTCACAATAGTTTATTTGTAGTTTATAATTTAAAAATCCATAATCTGAATTAATTCAGAAATCCTAATACATATTTTTTAACATTTTATAGGGGGGTTATAGTAAAAATAATATATTTTAAAAAATTTTTAAATTTTTTTTGGATAATAATGGGGTCTAGTCACCAATTTTTTGAGCACACAGCTAAATAGAGCTCGACGAGCTGATTTCAGTGATATTTTAAAAAAATATTTACTTGAAGTTTACTAGTTCAAAATAAATGGCAAAGTTTTTGCGCTCCAAATTGATAGTTTGAAATTACTTTCAGCGCGGGAAAAGTCAACCCCGCTGCGTATACACAAGTAGTAGGAAGAAAAGTGTTTTTTTTGGACGCTGCGCGGCCAAATTTCAAAATTAAGAAAAAAAAATCAACTGGGTTGTAGAGAAAAAAATCAGAAATTTTTTGGTATAAATTTTATTTCATGAAAATGATTAAAATGCCCCAAAATTTAAAAATAAAATGAAAAGGGGCGGCGCCTGTATCCCCTAGGGTTGTTTTCCTCTTTCACTTTCGTTCCGAAACCTGAGAAGAAGGGGAGAAATTCGCGATGAATGAGGGGAGAATAGTCAAGAATGAGGGGAACAACACCGCCGGGGGTACAAGCGCCGCCCCTTTACATTTTATATTTAAATTTTATGGTACTTTTTATTACATTCGTGAAATAAAATTTATACCAAAAAATTTCTGTTTTTTTTCTCTACAGCCCAGTTGAATGTTTTTTCTTAATTTTGAAATTTGGCCGCGCAGCGTCCAAAAAACCACTTTTCTTCCTACTACTTGTGTATACGCAGCGGGGATGACTTTTCCCGCGCTGAAAGTAAATTCAAACTATCATTTTGTTGCGCACCAAATTTAACGAAGTTTGAACTCAATTTTCGACTAGTAATTTTCAAGTGAAAATTTTTTCAAACATGCCACATGAAATCAGCTCGTCAAGAGCTATAAGAGGATATATTTTTTTTTAAATTGGAGTTTGGTGACTAGACCCCATTGTACTTCACCTTTTATAAGCAACTGAAACATTTTAAAGACTATATAGAAAAAATGAGAAATGAGACGATTTTTGCAAGATTCGAACGAAGATTTCTAAAATTAAGTTTTAGAAACAATCAATGTGCCAGTGTGCCACTAATTGATTTCGTTTGGGAAAGGGTTCAAATGCTTTGTTGATTTCTAGAAAGTTTGAAACCCCAAAAGTTATCTAAATTGTTTCAGAATTATAAAATGTTATCGTATAAACACAATTTATTAAAATTTTTCCATGTTTTACGTTTAAGAATACTTCCTAAAGAGTATAAATCTATTGGCCTTTTAATGCTAAAAAATTTAAAACGTTTACGTTCTAGACTTTTTTTATATTTTTTCAATTTATTTTATACCTGAATTCATCTTCGACAACAATCGTGAGTTGGCTCGCTCGATCTACCGCTAGAAAGACCAGATTCTGGGAGAATCAGCCGACAACAGCTAACACCAGGAAAGATTTAAAATATGGTATTCCTTTTTAAACGTTTTATTTTAATTGATGCACTTTATGAAAATTGATGTAATTTTCGAGAAGGTAATAAGTATGTAACACGTACATTATCCATTGCCCTTTAGTTCCAGCTCAATTGGTCCTGTGCATTTTAAATTTGTTTAATGCTTTGAAAATAAGCAAAAAGCAGGAAGAACGATCTACTCTAGTCGCACAGGCGTCTGTACAGGGGTGAAATATCTATTTCCCCATCGTCATAATCTGCCCAAGCTCTGTTTTTGTGCTTTTGCCAAAGAAAAGATACCTTTAATCCAAAAAGCTGTTTCTGCAAAGGTAGATCGCTAAAAAAGAAAGGCAAAGGAAAATGTAGATTCTTATTTCAATAAGAAAAACAATTGCCCTGAGTTCTTGATTCAAATATTGAATTTCTATAGGGTAAAGTTTTTTATAAACTTTTGCCCAAAATCTGTTTGGTACATTTTGAGCTTTAATCGATCATTCACCTTCCTTTCCACGCAAAACGATGAAGAATGATAAAAAATGCTTCCACATTTTACACAGATTTTACACAGATCTAATCAAAAATATATATTAGTTTCGGATCTTTTAAAAAGAGTATAGAATAAATAAGTAATGGCATTGATTGTCATCATCCGATATCTACCTTTTACAACATATTGTTTAACGGCGTCACTACATCAGCGTAAAATAAATTTGAAGTCAAAAATTCACAGTCAGTCATGTTCAAAGTCAAACTTTAGTCACAAAAAGGCAAAAGAAAGTCACATTTCATTTTTAAGTTACCTTATTTTTTCTAAGAAATAAATATAAACATTGTCAACAGTTGATATCAGCAGCAATTCTAACTGTAGTTAAAAAAAGAAAAGGGAAGCCATTTATGTTCACATAGGCTACTCTAGGGCCATTCTAGTTTTGTCGCTTTGACTGTGACTGATATATTCAAATTTCAGAAAATGTTAAGTCAAAAGTCACAGACAAGAGTCATTAGCTAAAAAAAGAAAAAGTCAAAGTAACAACATTAGCCAAAAAAGAAAAAAAAAATTTAGTTCACTTCTCTCAACTCTCTAAATACTCCCTACGCCTCCTTTGTTCCCGAGATAAAAGCTTGGCATTAGAGTGGCATGACACGTGCCAGTTTCTCTCTTGTGGGACGTGTCCAACGCCGGACTCTCCAGGAGATGGCGCTGGCCTCCAGAATAGCCACCACATTCCTCCCCATCCAAAAGAAACTGTCCTCAGTTTATAGAGGTATAGTAGGGAAAACAAAATATGAATTGGGGTCACGTAATAGTTAACCGCGCAATGTAGAACAGGGGAATAATCATAACAAAACCCTTGCATTACTAAATAGCAAAGTGCGCGCGTATATATAGGGAAGAGTATATCAAATAATAGAAGAGAAAAACCGTGTAACATATAAAAGAAGTATACGTTTGTGTTTTTATGATTAGGCGACGATAAAACAAGGTTTAATAAATCGGTATTTCAGCCTGCTGAGTCACTATAAGTATAACTGCCCCCCTCGTCCGGATCGGGTTCTACAGTCGAAACATTACCGTAGTCGTGAATTGTATTAAACGATATCCCCTGCTCGGCTTCGGGTACAAAGCTGTCTGCGGCAGCGCGGAGGTGCTTAGCGGCCTACTGCTCTCGATATCTGTTGATAGCTGCATGCTGGTAGAACTGTTATCCTGGTGAAAAAAGTTCTGCGGTGTTTTCGGTGTTAACAAAAAAGGAAAAACGCCATAATCAGGGGTTTGTGAGCGGATGGATTCGTCTCCATCCGAATCGAACTCATTTGGTGAGAACGGTCGATTTCGTTTCCTTGATTGCATCAAGTAATATTTGCTTACTGGATCGTCAAAATCAAAGTTGAACTCATGGTGGAAAAGTGGTGCTCTCTCAGACATTGTGGTGTGCTAGAGTCTGGGGGGAACTGATAAGAAACGTCATTTAACAACATGGTGTGAACTACAAGAGGGCTGCGAAGGAGGCATGAAATGTGTAGAAGTTTTTCTTTTTTTGTTTTGAGTCGGGAGAAGGATCATAAAAGGGGAATCCAGGGAAACAGCGAGAAAACATTACACTTGGGTGGGTGCCCTCTCTCTTGGCGTTAAGTGAAGGTTTAGGGGCAGAAATCCCCTCAAGATGTGGTCGAATAAAAAATGTGAGTTGTAGTACTGTGTGTGGAGGTCATTATTGGGAAAAACCTGAAAGAGAAAAAAATCTTCACTGATATATAGGCCAGTACATTTGGGCCAAAGTTGACGAAAGTCGCATAGATTGGTGAAGGCAACATAGTAAAATTTCAAAGTCGTGTCATGTGCAACTGGTGGGATCGTGTACATAAAAAACTAGCTCTTTAACGGTATGAGAAATTTGTAATAACAAGGATTTAACCACCTATAAAATGAAAAGTTTGAACTTTTCTTCACTTCTTTTCTAATCTCAATCAAAATATCTGACGGGGAGATCTCGCAATTCAAAGAAATTAGGGGAAAACAGTAGAAAGAGAAAAATAAGGGCGCTTGGAAGGAATTAAATTAAATTAAAATTGGTTAGGATTGTTTTTTACATATTTTTTCAAGATCTCATTTATAGAATTTCATCCTCTTTATCCCCTATCATATAAGATTGAAATAAGAAAAGGATTAGCTTGAATTTTTTTGGGTTTTCCCTTCAAGGCCGTCGCATACGTAGGTTCATATTGTTGTTCCCGACAGGAAGTAATTATTGTATTCTATATACCCGTTATCTTACTAGACTGAAGATATGCGGTATATACTTCAATTTTTTTTTTCAAATCTGAATTACTTGGAAAAAATTACTTTAAAATTAATACAAATTAGTTAAAAGTAATTTTTAAAGTTGTTAGTAAACTGCAACGTATGATTTTTAGAGATACATTTCCTTGAATGAGCACAGCTATCTGCAATAGAATTTTTTTTAAAGGACTGTTTCCCTTATGGTCTTCTTGTCAGTCGAATAACTTTCAAATTGATTTATCTTGTTGTACAGTATGGTCCAAATAAACTTGAGGGGCACGAAGCACTTTACAGGTAAGAGCCCCTCAAGTTTATTTGAACCATACTGTACAGCTGTTTGAGTAGTTGATTTTCTCTTAGGGGCTGTTTTAATTTCCCTGTACAGTAATGCTTTCGGAAGGCAATTATTATATTTAGCGGTCCGTAACCCTGTCTCTAAGCCGAATATTGTATAAATTATATTGTTAAAATGCATATTGGCAATTATTTGGTGAAAACCATACATCACGCGAAATCGTTACAAGAACTTACGGTAGTATTATTAGATTCAAAAGTTTCATTGCTTAACAAACAGCAAACAAATTTTGATTTTTTTACTACACAAGGCTCGCGAATGATAAAAATATTCAAAAAGTTTAGTACACAATTCTATTGTTAGCATAATGTCCCTACAGCTCCTTTTTAATTTATATAAATTCCAACTTCTTTGTCTTTTGACAAGCTTACTATGGTATGGAAGTTAATGCGATGGTAAACCTTTTAGAACCAGTTTGACATTTTCAATGTAAAACAATTTCTGGCCTATTATTCTTCTTTTCAAAACAAAGAAAAAACGAATGGGAAAATGCATATTTTAAAGTTTGGGAAGAGTAATAGAATTATCCATTAGACTAGATAAGGTTAACATAAAAATAATGTCAAGACTTAAAAATAATGTCAAGTATTAAGGGATATCTTGACAACATGGAATTTAGTAGTATCTGTTTTTTAACAGCGGTAGTGATACGAATCCTAAGTTTTTCGCCATTTAAAAAATATCTTCATTTTGATGCTTATATGTTAATTATTTATGTATCCATTAAATCAATTACATTTAGGATATACAAAATATAAATTTTCTCTAAATACATTTTTTTCGTCATGTTCGTCCCCTTAAAACTAGGTAAATCATAATTAATATTAATTTAATTTTTCTTCCCAGAACGCTTAGGCCGCTGTTGCGTGTAAAGTATTTTACAATAAATGTATTCTTGGTGATTAGAAGAGAGGCCTGATTTGAAAAAAAAGAAGAGAAACAGGAACTTCAATAATATTCTTACATCCTAATCCCAATGAAGTTACGTTCCAGCTCCTATTTTATATCTCAACACATAAATTTTAGAAACATGCTGGTATTCCTACAGTATTGGCTGTCGGCCTACGACAAACACAATATCACATCAGCACTTGAATAAAATCGGCTTCTGATATGGCAAAGATTTAAAAAGTTTGACCGATTGAAGACTTGAATTCGAATAGAACAAGTTATTTGTCTTTTCCAAACGATATTAAAGGGCCTATTTTGCCGATAATTCGACTGAGTGGGCAGTCAAGAAACCCAGCTCTTCTCAAGTTCTTGTTTTTGGAAGTGAAGAAAGCAGCTCGGGCCTTCCAGAACAGAGGTTATTTTGAAACAAAAATTGTCTAATACCACTACGAACTGCAAAAGGTAACTTATGGTGTAATCAAATTCATTTAAAATAGACTAACTGGATTTGTTTTTTCCTTTTTTGTTTTAGCTCCACTGTTTTATTCAATGTAAAGCAGACAACATTAAGGAAGTGTCAAACAGGATCTTTTACGACATCCGGCGGGAAGGAGACACCCCTCGCACTGACATTTACATGCGGAGCCTTTCTCAACTCAGGGAAACCCATCAAGTCTCAATGGAAAAGGATATTTTGCAGTATAACCGCCTTAAAACTGAAGCCAAAGCAGCCCTTTGCAAAAAAATGATAATATCGGTATGACGACAACACGAGCTGCCAAAAATAAGGAATTTTTTAAGGCTCTTGGACCCAAGATCGGTAATTTTAATCATAAATAAATTTCTTTTAATTCATTTTTAACGACCATTTACATTTAGTTATCGTAGAGGAAGCCAGCCAAATTTTGAAATCCAAAGTTGTGTGCGCTTCGACACATTCATGTCAACACCTCATCATGATTGGTAAGTAGTATTACGATTATTAAGTTGTCTATATAAAAAATGGAGAAGAATATATAAACAGATTCCTACATAAAACGATTCGAAAAATGGAAGCCTTTAATATCGATTATATAATATGCAATGCGCAGTCTCAGTAAAAAAAATTTAATAATTAGGAGAAGACAATTTCAGACTGATATTTAAAAACACGAAACACGTTTCAAAGAAATTAAATATTAGCAAAATGTTATGGCGGGCCGTTTGGACCCACATTTTTGGGAATGATTTCGCGTCGAAAAATGTTTTTTTCGATTCGTAAAAAAGTTAAGACTCGGGAAAGAATTAGATTATTTTTTATACTGATGATACCGAACATTTTTCTTGGGATTCGACAGTGCCACACAGGTGCATTACCAGTGCTGTATTAAAAAATCTGGAAAATACGAATATGAATTTTAAACTCACCTAGAAATAATTTTCCCAGCCATTTTCAATGAGAAAATGACAAAACATAACTCCCAAGTGTGGGCATACTTTCGCCTATTAATTAAAACTGAGCGTATGTGATAGGATAATGATATTGTTAATTTTAAGATAATGATTTTGTTAATTTTAAGATAATGATTTTGTTAATTTTAAGTAAGAAATAGGGAGGAAAAGTTAAATAGCAGCCATAAATAAGTTCCTTATACACAATCGTTTGAAACTTTTAAAGTGCAGTGTATCAATCCAAATATATTATTAGTAATTTTTGCATTCAATAGTAATTAGAATTTGTTAGGCTTTCTATGTGCTACAATGTTGTATTTTATTATTCATAAGATAATTTGGCAAAACAAACAATTTAGTTTAGACATTAAAAATATTTATGAAAAGGGTATCATTTTGAAAAGACATGCTTCCATTCAGGTTGATCCGTTTTAAAAAAGCACTCAAAACTCGATTTGGTAACGGCTCAATGGTCTATTCACTACTTCATTAATATAGGCCCGAGGCGATTAAGATGTTTCATATTTTTCAGTTAGCCTAAGATTGTATACTTAAGACTTTCTTCAACCGTTGCAAAGTAAGAAATTATGTTTTTTTCCTTAAAAACAACCACATTAGGTTCTTTCTTAGGGAATCCTTGCGCCCATGTGCTCGATAGACATACTAATACTAAAAAAATAGCGTCCTTCTATACAAGAATGGATAGAATGCATTTAAGCGTGAGTCAGTCATTTTAAAATAAAATCTCTCTTGTATTAAATAATATAATAAAAATATTTTTTCTTAGATGGAAAACTAGTGGACAATTGCAGTATTTCAGTTGCCAGTGGAAAATTACGATATTTTGTTATTGCTATTGACATAACACACACATATATATATATATATATATTGTCTTTAAATAAAGTATTGTCTATTATTTATCTTTTATGATTTATATAATTACTAGTTTATTAATGACATTCAATGTTAAATAAATTGTACCCCAAGCAATTCGTGTCATTTTATGTCCTAGAGGGACTAAAACTTTATATAAACCTGATACACAAAAACAACACGAAGATTTTTTAAAGTAAACTTTCTTTTACGTTTTTTGTATTTTCTGCATTACAGCAATACTAAGAGGCACCTCAATTATCAAGAAGTAATTATACAAAGAAACGGTTAAGATTATTTTTTACTTTTATTTTACAAAACTAATTTTTAAATGTTTACAAGTGGGGTCTCACAATTTTGATTCATAATCTTCACCAATGCCGACCGTCAAACTTGCTACTACCCCGTTTTCCTCGTCCCTGAATTTTGAGATTCAATTTCACTGGTCTTAAAATAATTGAATATGATACAAGTGTTTAGTTTGCAACATAATAGATTTTTTACTTCTTTATTTAGTAATTTGTAATATGTAATGAAATTTGATATATAAATACAAATGAAATACACTCAATTTTTAATATCTGTTGAAAAACCATGCCAATAACGGAATAGTTATGTAAAGTATTATTTTTAACCTAGAAAGTATGAGCTGGAATAACTTTGAATTTCGTGATTTTTTAAAACAAGTGTACATTTATAAGGGATTCATTAACCGATTAGGAAAAATATAATTCATAAGTTTAATCCATTATCTGGATTGTCGGTAGAATTATTTTATCGATTTCGTACCAAGTAAGCACTCTGAATTAAAGAGAAGTGATCCTTTTCGTTGACGATCGAGGGAAATGAGGCCACTTGACTCTTGCATTGTGAGAAGTGGTGACTTTTCAGTTCATAACGTTTAAGAAAAACCAAATAATAGAATTTCTTAGTTTTTTCCCCAAGGCATTTTATGTCTTATAGCCATTTCACAGTCCTATATTTTTAAGATAAGAAGATAAGAATAAATTTGTTTTTACTATAAAGACAAGAAAAAAAATGTAATCATCAACTGCGATATTTTTCTCACAACGTCTTTATCAGTTGCAGTCCCTAGTTGTCGGTGTCCTTCTCCTGAATAATGATACTTTTGGACACGGGTCTTGGCAACTATCCCCGATATTGCATCTAACGTTTCCAAACTTTTGCCCGATTGAGAAAGGCTGTTTGGTTGGCCGTTTACACATGTTCAAGTAAAAGAAGGCATAAATTAGTATGCTTGTTCTAGGAAATAAAGGACAGCAGGCCTAAAATAAGCCGTGAGATATGTATAATGAATATCAATATGATCAAGTTCCATTGAATGGAATATAATTGTGTTGGATCTTGAGGATGGAACTTAATTTCACTTTCATTTAGTGGAAAATTCCAAACAAGTTTTATGAAAACAACGAAGAGTTAGAGGAAAAATTCCCAATATTTCAAAGTAATGGAATTATATAATATTTTTCTATTTAATCAAAATGATATAAGTAACACAACGATAATACTTTTTTGACAGACAAGACAGGTCCAAGCAAAAAATTCAAACATAAAATTTGTCGAATATTTTTGTTAACATTGGTAGCTTTGTGTACTTTGTGACTGTTTTCTCTAAAAACAAGTGAATAATTTCATTTTTCAAGCTAGTCACAGAAATGCCATAGAATATAAAGAAAGTATCGTGGTACATCTTGTATTGGAACTAGGGATGATAACTTTATATCATCTTAGGTATTAACTAATTAGAATTCATTCTATATTAAACTTATCTAATATGTATGACAACAGTAGTTTTTACCGGAGTCTGCATTCATCAGAAAGATGAAGATAACAACCATTGACGATCCCAGCTCTAAAAACCACCACCTTGCCCATCTTGAAGATCGATATTACCCATCGTGATACCATTTTTTGTAATTTTAATATCATGATAAGAACTGTATATATTTTTTAATCTGCCGTCCTTGAGCTGACGATGGTGGAGACGGGTTGATAAGTCGTGATGATGCGGGGAAGCTTAGGTAATAAAAAAAATAAAAATAAAATGAACAAACTATAATCAAATTTGACAGGCTGTTTCGACGTATAAATCAAAATCGGTCCTACCGATATTTGCCTGCGTATATCGGCTAATGGTTGGCAATGGTTGCAAAATCAAAAAAATGAATGTAATTGATTTGATCTAATTTATGGGCTTATTCTTTGGATATTTCTTTCTGCATCACTTTCTTGCTAATGACTACCTATTTTTTATGGCCGATTAAACGGTTTCCTGATTGGGCCCTTCTTAGGGGCAATGGGTTTAGTTTTGCGGATTTTTACGGATTACATCTTTTACATCCGTAGTAAGTTAATTAATATAATATTTTATTGAATCTATTGTGTGTGCAGTCATCGTAATTCTAAGTTAAGTGGTAACAAGACTGCTGACCACACTAGCCTGGCAGTTTTAGGTTATTAAATAATCCGTTGAGATTCCGATTGGTTCAACTTTGATGTTAAGAGCACTACATTTCATTTTATAAATTTGATTTTCGTTGTAATTTAGTGTTCCTGTTTTTGTTTAGTCTCCTCTGAGGAAGCCGCTGCTGTCCGGAACAATCAATCAAAGATATAAAAGCTAAGTAGAAGAGACATGGGTTGGCAATCAAGTTCATCCAACACATACTAGCTCGTTAGAGGGGAATTATACACAATCAGTGGCTGAAATCTGCTGCTGTAAACACAGAACTAGGAACCAGATCCTGACTTCCTTTGGGTTTTATTAAAGAAGTTAGAAAGGGAAGGAGATCCCATTCCGGAAGGACTCTGGGAAGATTATTAACACGGCAGAAGGGAGAAGGAGGAAAGGGAACGACAAGCAGCCAAGGAACAACCTGAAGAAGAGGAAGTCATACAGAAGACCCCAGTCTCAGAGGAAATTACAGCAGGTGAAAAAACTTTCACACTAAGAGCTCAATTGAAAGACAATTACGACCGAATCAGTAAGGAAATCTAAAATCTCTAAACCTCTCATGATGAGAGAGACAAGGAGATCCAATGGTACAAGGACTAGAAAGATGTGGCCCTAGCAACTCTGTGTGAGGCCACAACCACAAATGTAAAGCTCTTCTAATGAAGGGTTTCTGAGGAAGGGTTTCCCTTGGAAGTACAACAACATCCAGCTTCCATCGAAGGGGATGCCCTCCCGGAAATAGGATTAACATACTGAACTACCTGAGCCGCATTCTACTATTCAACAACCAGTTTTTTTCGTTTGTGCAGAGCTTTGTCTGCTTTTTTCTCAATATGAAGACCATTAGTGATCATCAAAACATTGTGTAAATGTGAGCGTGTGCTTTTTTAAATGTTTTACTAATCTAGAAAAAAATATTAGTTTCATTAGCTTTTGTTTAGTCAAAGTGATCATTTTTAGATTCCTGCTGTTGATTGCTGAAATTACAGAAATTCCCTTTTCTTCTTGCATTTGTATGATTATATCTCTCTGCAAGAATTGGACTGAAAGAGCCAAGCTCTTTCTTCTCTGACCCGGCTAATTTAGAGAAATAGCGTAGCAGCGCTGCGGGTAAAACATCCTAATTGTTCTCAGTGGCCTGGAAGGAGGCCTGCACTAGCTTTTGCCATTAACCCGGACCGATGATGACGTTCAATCAGTGTTGCTTCAAACCGCTCAGCGGCTCTGCAATCGCCCATATTTTCACCATTATACATTTGAATTATAAACAAGACCCGCTCCGCTTAAAACCTCGCGAAATTTGTTTTTTTGTTTGGTTCAGAATCAAAATAAAATATAATTGAACGCGAAAATTCAATTCAATTTTGACACACTGAATATGAGTTTTAAATATATCACAGGAAACCCCCTGTTGTCCAACGCTCCATTTTGCCAATTAATAAATAGAAACTGAATACTTTATTTGTTCTAATATTCTAAGATTTCTTCACAAGATGCTGTCAGGTGCTCGCGCCTTTGGCGCTCGCCCCTCTTTCAGTTAAGCTGTTAAGTCATATCAAATAAGTGAATCTTCACAATATTTTTAGATTACGTTAAAGGTTAACGTTAAAAACACAGTTTTAAAAACGTCTCCACACCAGGCTCCACGGGACGCCTGCTAATCCTTTCTCTCAATAGGTGATTTACCTACTCTGGAAGACTCTCGACCGGTAAAAGAAGCAACCTAAAAGAAAGAGTGAAAGAGCCGGAGCTTACCTATTACACATCCCGGAAGCTCGAAGGTATCGCCCGCTAAAAAATCTATCTGCCAACTAGCAAACCTGCTGGGAATCTTGAGAATATCTTCTTTTTGATTGGACGCGCGCGTTTTTCTGTGCCAGCGCAGGACGAAAAGTTCCAAACTTTCCCACAGGTTCGTTAGTAGGCAGGTAGAAATTGAAGGGGGGGGGTGGATAATTAAAAACGGCTTCAGTTATATCAGCCACAAAAAATTATCGAAATTTGATTTAGGTGTTTTTAATTACCCAACAAAAGTTCAAACGATACAAAATTTAAAATTTTTAGATGGACAGGAGATATTTGACTAGAAATTGTGATTGGGCACTAAGACTCCGAGTGTAATCCTTAATTCCCCAAAGCGTTGAGGTAATGACAGAGTGAAGAGTATTTTACATCAGCAGTTATGCAGAAACCAAAATATTGAAATCTTTTAAATTCCTAGTTTAACAACACATTAATTATGAAAAAAATTTAATAGTATTCTGTGATATATTCAAGTCTAGTCTCTTTTCAACAAACGATATCGCAAGGTATTGGTCCATATCTTATAATCTCTATAATTTTCATCAAGAAGCATGTCATTTTAAATGGGAAGTTTTGGGCATGGGGATCACAACATTTGCTAGTCACATAAAGCTTCATTGAAAACCATTTTGGTCCTCTGGGCATTAGACCTTCTAGAGACGGGTCTTTTCCATTTTCATCGCCTTTTGCATGAGGGTTATGGAGGAGGAACTCAAGGAGGCCGCTGACATTATTTTTTGCTTGTGCATCATGTTCAATTTCCCCCGTACGCGATTTATATGTTCAAGAAGATTCGTTACAAGGGCCCCGACCAAAAGAGAGTTAAGTTTTTAACAAAAATAATTTATCAGTCATCTCGAGGACATAGTCTGTATCTTCATATGGGCAAAAACCTTTTTGGAATTTTTCATTTTTAAAAAGTGAAACCGGAGTAGAAGTGGCCTAGATTTCGATCGAGGGTTAGAAAACGTAGTAAATATGATCTTCCTTGTATCTATCTTTTCGACAAACATTACGCTCTATAAAAGAATTTCCAAATGTGATAACGCGAATATAATTGTGTAGATTATAGGGTGTGTAGATTAGGATCGATATTTTTTTCCTAATCAGCGCTCTAGTATGTTGTTCCAAATGGTAATAAAAAAATGTGGGCTGGTAATAAAAAATAGATTTCAAAAATTAAATTTGAATATCACGCAACCGTAAAAATTTGGATATTACACAACCGCAACCAACCACAACCACCAAAGTTATTGAAAAATTCATTTTTATGATTGCGTCATCGCAACTTTTGTAAAATTAAGTTTCCAGAAACGGCGAACTAAAAATACTATTAATTAACTAAAAAATTAATTGACTTAATACTAACTAAAAAATACTACTTATTATGTTGTGCAATATTCATTAAGAACAAACATGGTTACGTTATTGCGCAACATAAAACATGTGTCAAATTTGATTATATGTTAAATCCATTCAGTCATATTTTTATAATGAAATCATCTGCCAATTACTTACCGGATAATTTTTTAAATGTTAGAATTGAACACAAAGACAGAAAATGTAAAAAAAATCGTTTAAAATAGTGTAATTTTTTATGACTTTTTCACTAATTTTTACATGGAAAAATTCGTAAAAATCCCCAAATGCAATAATTTCTTTCTTCTTTCGCGATATCGTAATTATGTTTGATCGTAATGAAATTTTCAGAACATATTAAAAACTATCTTTCCTTGGATGTACAGTATGGTTCAAATAAACTTGAGGGGCCCTTAGCTGTTTCGTGCTTTGTGCCCCTCAAGTTTATTTGGACCATACTGTATATCTCCCGTTAATAAGTGTATAGTAAGTTCAGGACTCAACGCGAACGCGAATTGGCCAAGAACTGGTCTACACAAAAAAAATTGTTTTTTACCACGAAGTAGCTTCTATGGCACAAATTCTATTAAACTCCGACCACTACACATCAAAGCAGTGTAACTGGTACTCATATCACTTCGGTAATTATACCCATGTTATCTTAACTCCATCAATTCATGCATTAATAATTATGCTTTTCGTTGTTCAGTAATTAATTTACATTTCTTACAGCCCAGATGTTGCAAGTCGATGGAGGAGAGCGTTCAAGGGCTCTAATGGTGTTGGTTCCAAGTCTCATGAAAGAAGACCTCCAGCGAAGTTTGGACAAAATTCATCTGACACTAGATCTTCTATGTATTTATTGACTAGCTTGGAAGATATTACGTAATATTGATTCATAATATGATTTCAGATGAGTCTTACAAATTGGTCAAACTCCAATTTGAAGCCCTTTTGGAGGGATTCCCTCCCGGCCCTAACCCATACCCAGTACGCATGTAAACTGATTTGCTACTACCTTGAAGGAAGCAACAGCAGAGAAGGCATTTTAGAGATAAATTGAATTATTGGGCCTTTTTTGTTTCATAGTAATTTAATTTTTATCAAAGTAAGTGAAAGCGTATACGCAGTACCATATTATAAATCTAATAAAGCCCAAAAACGCATCTACAAACTTTCCTCGTCATCAAAGCTGATGTGTATGTGAGATGCTAATGTGTTTAAAATTTAAAAAAACAGTGTATTTTTATAGAAAAGTTCAAAAGTAAAGATAACAAGTTCTGACGTAACTGGGTAGACAGAATAAAGCTGCATAACATCGACATTTTCAAAAACTAGACCAGGAAATTTCCTGCTAGGTGATTTTCCCAATAATTTTGGATGTATTATACTCCATTGAACTCCATAGTAGTTGGCTGCTGATAAAGCTGCTAATGTTGATAGGAGGGAGTTTTATTTCAGTTTTTACTTGTAGTGCTTGAACAGGCGAAGGGATAAGTACATCTTCTTTCTTCGTTTTACTATGGCTACTACCCAATGTTGGAACAATCGCTTCCGTGTGTGCGTTTCATAATTTGCTTAAAATAATCATTAATGTCATTTACTAAAAATATTTTTTTTAGCCTACAATACGACTAATTTCAAGATCCTGCGTTCTCAGTTGCTGCTTACTCAAGACGACTTCAAAAAATTTATCCCCAGTTAAACCGGATGCTGCAAATAATTATGGACCACCCTAGTCAGTCAAACACTTATACATACAGTATGGTTCAAATACACTTGAGGGACTTTTACCTGTTTAGTGCTTCGTGCCCCTCAAGTTTATTTGGACCATACTGTACATCTATCACGCACTAGTCCACTATTTTATGGGTAGGTGTCTAAATGTATCATCTGGACTCCCTCTCAAGCAAATCGGAGCATTTTTGCGTTCTCATTGAAATAGATACATTCCCCCTTTATTGTAACAGCATTCAGAAAACAAGTTTTTATATTTGTTGAGAACTGGCAGCTCTGATGATCAAGAACCAGAAGTTGTCAGTTTTTCCTCTCTTATCTACACAGAATCATTGCGAAAAATCAAAATAAGGCTCTACAAAGTTCGATTACTCGTAAACTTGTAGTTTTCTGGTTAAACTTTTCTGAAGATTTCGATTTGGTTTTAAACATCACACAAAAATCGTTTTACCTTATATACCTTATATGTGGATTGTATGAAACATGAAGAGAATTGTCGCGGCTGTGTTACCTGGTGGTGGGATGGCGCATTGCGCATAGTTGACAAGACACAAGAAACAAATTACAAGACAAAGAGAACAAAGTAAATACAATTCCAGTAGTAGACTCGTTCTCTTCTGAGCTACTGCAACTTTTTGAGTTTAAATCAATTAAACTCACGCTGATTTCTTACATAACAAGGGCTTTAACAGTGCCATGATTAGATTCTTAGTTACGACTCTGCTGTTATATGTTGTTTTATATCTAAATTACGAAAGAGTTTGCGTAAAAGGAGATGATAATCACATAAAAATTTTATTGAGCAGTTACTGATTTATGAAAGGTGATAATTAAAAAAAGTACTTAAACTCTACTCAAACAGGAGCTTCTTTTGTGCCTAACGGGAGCATGCTCTTTAACAATTTTGTATTTAATCTTATTAAATAAATACGGCAGCTAAAACGAGATGTGTTCTCCTTGTAAGTTCCAGAAAAGTATGGATACTAGCTGTTCTGGCACCTGACATATCACTTGGCAAGACACATGGCAAGATGTTTTGTGCCGAAAAAAATTCTACTTAGAAACTAAGTAATAAAGTGCTTTCTCAATATTTTATCATAGGCAAGATTTGATGCGATCAAGCGCCAAAAAGAAATCCTCTCCTCCTTTTCGACCTAACAATAAAAGCAGGTAAAAACTTACGAAAGCTCTGCTTTAACTTATTAATATTTTTTTTCTTGTAAGGTCAGATGATCTCCTTCAGTCCGGATGAAGACCGCCTTCCACACTATCATGTTGACGGCGTGCCCGAGAGTTTCTTACGTTTTTCCGTGCGGGATTTTGCTCTAATGAACTTTTACGCCCTACTGGGCAAAATAACTACGCTATCGCAGTTCTATCACGTCGTTGATTACTACAGGGAGCTCATAGATGAGCCGGGTGCTGACCCCGAGATCACCAGGCTGGACCCGGGCGAATACTTCGCAGCTGCTGACCGTCGTACGCCTTATGAGGTCAAAAGCGGTCATTCTTCAGCCTATAGGCCAGAAGCATTGTTTAAAGTTGGTTCCATTGCCGCCGCCATCAAGCTGAACGTCCACTTTATCCAACAGAATTTTGGTCACGGAGACGACGCGATCACTTGGCAAGAAGAGAGCGTACATATATCCGTACTCTAACGGGAGAAATATGAGACTCAATATGGTTCAGCAACTCCGGAACGCTCCGGAAAGTCAAAAATATTATAAATGAGATAAATAATAGAAAAAAAAATTGCTCTATTTTTTTCAAAAAATGAATTTTCAAAATATATTGATGAGATATTGAATAAATTTACATTTTGTAAAAGTTTGTCAAGACATTTTTAAAGAAAAAATGTATACTCCCTAGAATGACCGAATTAAATTAAACTTACCTAAACAAAAATTAAAATATATAATTCTTTTTCGAATGCATGGGTTATAATATCATTTAATTAAACATATAAATGTAAATAAATAAGATTTTAAACATTCCCTATAGGAGCCAGGAGCATATGTTAAACTTGCAGTTCGGGAGGCGTAGTCAAACTAGGTGGCGCGCCAGTAATTTTTTTCTGCACACACCCTTTAAGGCCTATTTCCTCCAAAGGGCTAACAATAAAGCGACCTGACTACGCCAACAATTTGTATGTGTCTTTGCCAACAACCTTATCCGAAGAGAAGCTAACAAAAGTTCAGCAAACGATATATGGTTTTTCTAAGGAAATTGTCATGTTTTACATGAAACCCAATTTGTTATGTGGAAATTTAAAAATAAAATTTTCTTGCAGAATTTAAGAATTTGTTAGTAGTATATTTAGCAACATCGAAGAGACTGCAGTTCGTATAAGTGACCGGTTTCCAATATATTATAAGTTGCTGGTTGATGTAAATACCACCCATAAGTTTTCGAGTAAATATTTAACAAAACACCCTTATGTGCAAGACATTTCAGTTTCCAAAAATGGCTGATGTGTGAGTTGAAATGCGTAACCTAAAAAATGAGAGTAGTTTTCATAGGATAACATACCCTTAAAAATACCTACTATGTGATTATCAAAACAACATATCTGACACTAGATGTGCGAATATCTGGCACCTCCTAGGTCCCAGTATGGTTCAAAAGAGGTTGATATTTATTTGTATTCCAATGAAAGCACTCATTTTACTATTGCCATGATCATAATAATCTTTAATTTTTCATTGTGTTGATTGAAAACGACGGGGACTCTAGCCTCTTTATCGAAATTTTGAGTTATTGAATTACACGAAGAATTATCTTGTAAATCCTCGGAAGGAGAATTCAAATCATCAGCTACAGCTACAAGAACCACAGTTTCACTAGGTAAACCATAAGCATTGAATTTAAAAAAAGGTTCTCAATGGAAAAATATACCACACAAGTTATGTTTCTATCTTTAGGTCAAAGTATATTGCTGTGGTGAAGATCTGATTTCTTTTCAAATAAATTTTATTGTGAAAATAGTGGATTCATTTATTGAAAGTAGCAGCTCTTCATTTTTGTCACACTCCAGATAAGTCCGTTGAAATCCAGGTACGGAAAACCTGTTTCTGCATACGTGGCCAATGTCTCCTTCGTTGTTAAGTTAGAGAATTCGACAATCATGTCCGGATGTTTTGCAATAAACTGTTCGAAAAATCCTTGGACTCCATTTTTTTCTACTAGACAAACCAGTAAACATAGCTATTAAACAATACCATTTACTATTATGGCAACAAACATTTGAAAAATACGATACAAACTGATTTTTCCATTTAAAAAAAAACACTTTAAAAAATAGTTTAGTGAAAATTTAATTTTACTGAAATTTTAACTTTGTTGACCACTATTCCCCGCTGTAACGTGGTCAACATTTCTTATCTTATTCTCTATTACTATTTAAGTTTATGAATGTGAACTTTTTGTAAAAGCTAAATTTTCAACCATTTACACTGCTTTCAAAAAATTCAACCATTCACTTCACTCACCTTCATTCACTTTTTACTAAAGGTGTGTAATCATTGTATAAAGTCTATAAGAAAAATTGCCATAACATTGCAAGAGCAAAAGGGAAACTGGATGTACAGTATGGTTCAAATAAACGTGAGGGGCCCTTAGCTGTTTAGTGCTTTGAGCCTATCAAGTTTATTTGAACCATACTGTACCACATAAAATTCTATAGGATTTTATGTGATGTGATTTTATCTGTTCTCAGCAAACTTCTGATTAAATAGAAATGATACATTTACAAAAATGATATTAGCTCTGAGTGGGGGGCATAGTGTAGAACTGAAGTTCCTTCAGCTCTACAAAATATGGACCAGAAACTCATTTCTTTCACGAAAGAAGAATTAGAGACTCACCAGGTTTTGCTGAATACATTATACACTTTTCGCAGAGGGGAGGTCTAAGTTATAAGTTCTACAGAGAACTTTGTTGTATATATTGGATAAATTTAAAATGATTAAAACCAAAATCTTACTTAAACTAGTAATGAAATAGAATTGTTACTGTTATTTCAAAATTCCCATACTACATCTTTTTGTTCTAGAAGTACTTCTGAAGAGCGGCCGGCTGAAGATGTTGCCCGTCATTTACGGTCTGTGCGGTCAATCCCGAAAGGCGAGAGAATAGCGTACACCACCCACGCAACCATCATTCATATTGCAAGACAATAAATGGTACACATTTAGATTGTTTCAACTGTTATTAAGAGTGCATGCAGAACTTTGGTAGTCACTTCATTTTCCATTTCTTTAAGAGCGTAAACCTGTCATGAACGATGTCTTTCATTTTTTAAATACAAAATTAAAATTGAGATTTTAGCATAAAGCAATTATACTGAATGGCTAGTGTTCTTTGTATTGTACTGCAAATTTGTATATCCTGAAATTCTGCCTCACAAGTACAGTAGATTCTTTATAGGTTCTTCTTATGATAGGGAACTTATTTTCAAACAAATATTCCATTGACGGGTGAAGAATAAGGCCAATTTATTTTTAAAAAATTAAGCCACAGTCAATGATTAGGCCATGTCTTACATTTTTTTTCCAAGTAGGACTTATTTATATTTTACTTCAACATGTTATTGAGACCTTTCAAAAATGTCACAAAATCCTACTTTGGATTGGGAACTTTATACTTGTTCATTAAATCCCACTTGCTAAAGAGAGATTATTAAGTGCGGTTTTTTTAAAACGAAGTAACGATGGTCAAAATTACTGTAATGCAAAGCTTGTTGCCCAAAACAAGCTTTATAGAGAGCAGTGAGACCACAGTACTGTAAAGCATTTTAGGAAGAAGTGAAAAATTTATCAAGTATGGGAAAATTATCGAGCAAAAATATGAAATAGAATCTTCTCCCATACGACCTTCTTAAAAAACTTTTTTAATACACTGAATTTGTCTAGTATTTATAGACTCAGCAGATCCAAAACCTATTATGTAAAAGAAAATGGAAAAAAGTTTTAAAATACACTGAAGTTGCCTAGTATTTAGAGTCAGCAGATTCAAAACTTACTATTTAAAAGAAAATGGATAAGTAAAAACACATTCAAAATATTACATACTGCGTTATAAATTCTTAATCAACTCCCAGCCAAAAATTAGACACCAATTTGTTTTATTCGAAAAAGAAGCATCTTCTGAAGAAAAAGAGAGAACTGTTTTCAAGCACAGATTTTAGATCAAGCATCGCATAGGTTGCGAACTCGGAAAAAAACTCAATATCAAAATTGGTTAGAAATAATGAGGGAGTTGAATTAACTCTTCTTCATCATTCAATTTTTTCAGGAGACCTTGAACGTGCCTATGTACGTCTTTGCGTGATTGGATTTTTGATGGAAAAATAGGTTTTAGCACTACACATTTTTGTCAAAACCGTGAGTAAAATGCCATCATGAACATGTCTGGACAGTCTTAAACAGGTTCACTGGTTCAGAGCCAGCGGAAAGCGCCCAGTACATAAAAACATTTTAAGTATTTATTTGTAAGTAGAAATTAGAACTTGGTCCAGACGATGATCTCGTCGAGACAGAGAAGTAAATTGGTCGGCCTGCCGCAGGTCGCCTGCTGAAGGTGGAGAAGAAGCATCAGTTGCCTCTCCGAGAAAAACCTAATTGAAATATGCCAGAAGGGAAAATGTATTTTGCTTCTTTGTTTGTTTGGCATTTCTTTTTAGTACTGGAAGCTGTGCCGGGATGGATGTCTTGTTTAATTAATGTGGATTCGAATGAGATTTTCTACACTCAATTCGGCAATAGTTTTAGTATCCTCTATACTAGTGTCCACCTTAAGTGGGCCCACTTTAGCAAAAGGAGCGAACAAGTCCTATTCATAATGAAATTCATAATAATGGAGCTATATATTGGATGAAATTCTTTCTGGACAGACTTTATTACTTTCGTGCCTATTGTTTAAATAGTGTGTCTGTTTGTAATGATGTTTTTTTTTGTTTGTTTTTTTGTACCCCAGTTTCCTTCGAAATTTCCTTGCACATTTCTTGTTGATACAGTACCTGTAATAAAATTTCATAGTATTCTCCCATTTCTACTCCGGCTGTTGAGTATTGTATTAAGTGTAAAACATTTGATCACTTATTTTTTATCGTATTATAAAGATTCCAATCTTTTTTACTGTATTTTTACACAGGACGACGATTTATTCATATCTACATGTATAAACTTGGTAAAAATTCGACTGAAATACAGAATTTTAGATTTTTATATCGAAAATCATGTAACAGTAAACAATAGTTCTTTAAAAAACTTACCCATTTTGATCCAACGGGTAACAATCCATTTGTTATTCTTGTAGTAATTTTTATAACTGCAATTATATTTTTCTTTATTTCTATTGTTTCACAATAAGAATAAAATTGAGTGACTTTTTATTCTATTGTTTCAAAATAGGAATAACTTGCGGAACATAAAAATAATCAAATGTCATTTTTTCGATTTTATCTATAAACGTGTGCTTAAATTTTAGTTTTATCAATTAATATCATGGTTTGATCGTTATGTCATACAGGCTGTAATGGTGCACAAATCTCGCACTAAAATATTTGGCGTGTACAAATTTGATATTTATGTGAAGCTAAGGGCCCATCAATAATATATATATATAAATTAATTTCACTCGGTAAAAATCACATTTTTTAATACTTATTGGTTAAGGTAAATTTGGAGAATCCCGAATGCGCTTTGTTGGGAATATTTCGATTTTCTGTGTGCTTTGAAAGCACGCAGGAGGCAGATCATAGACGGTTTCGCTCTCTTCTCCTCGCTTTAATCCTTATTCATTTTAATGCTTATACCCAATAACCATTCCAGAAAAACCTGTTTTTTACTGACTTTTACTCTTTCAATGTCATTTTTTATGGAACTATGTTTTATGAATTGTAATTTCTATCAAATGATCCTGACAATAAACTTGGCCTGATAAATCTGATGGAAATTTAAATTAAAAGATTCGAAAATGTTCTAGCTTTTTAGATTATGCGATTTCTCTTTAAGGTAATTGGAGTAATCATGACCCATTACATATAATATTTAAATTAATCAATGAGACAATTTGTATTTATCTAAATATTATAATTTTTTTCCAATCAAAATAAATATAGCAGAGTTTTTGAAAATTATATTTCTGACATTCGTGTGAGCTGTGATTGTGGCAAAATTCAATGAAATTATATCTGAATAACCTCTAAGACTCTAAGTGTTCAATTTTTTATTTTTGATACTTTTTTAAGGACATTGGTTTTAATTGTTTTTAAAATTAACTGAATAATAATATATAACTAATAAAAAATGTACAAAAATACTTTTTATTTGATTTTTGGAATTGAGCATTAAAGTTATGCTGCAATCGACTGCTGACCTCATCGTTAATATATATCAGATTAATTGACCTTTCAATCTGTTCCGAAAGCCAGACATGTTCTCCCTATCCACGTGCAATGGTGGATGTATAAACTTTAGCTGGAGGTGAGATGTCTCCGGACGAGTTGGAAGTGGATCAACAAATTATAAGTATTTTCATTTATTATATCTTTTTTCTAGTTATTGATCATGATTTATATCACAGATGAATTTAGTGATCTGACTTAAAGTATGGCTCGGAAATAGGAATAATGCCAATTAAATAAGAGACAAAATTACTCGTTCCCAGAATAAGGTGAAATACGTTTCCAATGCAATCTCTAAGAACTAAAAAGCCTAACTGCAGTAGCAACGGACCATACTTCCAAAAACAGCAGGTAGATGGGCCAGTCAATCAAAACAAGATTTTCAGTATAATCTCATGTAGTAAAAATCGGTTTCTAAAGCCCAATCTAATATTCTCCAAAGAACTTATACAGTTTTCTGCTTTAATAAAGTTAGTTCCCCGCAAAGGGGCTTTGGGTTCGATATTATAGCGTCATCATCCAAAAGTGCTGTAGAAGAGATAAGGCGTTTGGCTTGTCATCGCCTCCCCCGGCTGATAAAATAATAGAAAACCGATTGCAAAAAAACCTATTGTAAGGTACGAGATGTTTTGCACTAATTAAATTCTAATAATATCTAGAGACAATCTCGATTAATTTTACAAGAGAGAAACAAAAAGATCTTGTGACGGTACGTTACGACATTATCTCGATGTTCAGATTCCACTTACGCTGCAGTTAATTTCAGTATTTTATCGAAGTGAAGAAGAACCTGAACATATTTATTGTTGTCACGTTATGCTAAATTATATATTTGCATCCGAATTCAATATAACCTCTTTTACCTATTCGCCCTCTTGCCATTTTGATATATGGATTTTTTTAGTAAGGGAGCGTCGGCGATATCAAATGGGCGATTCAGTAGTAGAATCAAGTTTTCCGATTGTTTGGTGTGCTAAAAGGAGCTATTCTTTTCAAGGACGTTATTACAATATACATTTTCACTGTACGTTCTTAGAGCAACAGCAACCGAATAAGAGAGATTCTACTGTATGGGGAACTGGATGAAGTTTCGCATTTTAAGAATGTGGATCGAAAAAATGTTTATGAAGCTTACCAGGTATACAACCTGAACAGAAAATCTGACACATCCGCTGGAAACTGGTCAGATTTATGCCCTGTAAGCACAGTATAGCTATAAGATATCTTTGAGATAGTTTCAAGTGTTGTTACTATCTTTGGACCTTTTCTCTTAAAACATACTCTTAAGATATCCATAGGATATCTTATTTTTGTCCCTAAGTTATTGGTCTAGAGTAAAGTCATAGCTTACTTAAATAGCATTTGAATGACTCAAAGATATCTCATTTTATTGACATAAATCTTAATTTCTCTCAGATATCTCAAGTTATTTTTCAAAAAAATAAAAATAAAAAACAATTCGTGTATACTAGTACGGCTTACAATATAAATACATGTTTGATGCCATTTATCGTACACCGGCCATAGCTGGGTGGATTAAGCGCCTGGCATCTCATGCTGAAGGTTAATGGTTCGAATCTTACTGCCGGTATAGTATTTCTGTGGACAAGAGCGTGGTTTCGTGCACGGTAGTGAGACAGGGAGGGTGGAGAGGGAAGACATTTTAATTTTTCAATTTTTTTTTATTGATTTTATTTTTAAATTATTAAGAGATCTTCAAGTTATCTTATAAGCCACCATATAGACTGTCAATTAGTTATTCATGAGATAACTATGCGATATCTTAAGATTAAAATCCAGTCCAATTCAATTCATCAATAAGATATCTTACAGATATACTCTGCTTACAGGGTGTGCACTGGTGTAATGCCATCAGTTTTCCAGGACGATTGGAATTGTAAAAAAATAGTTTATGAAGATGATCCTTTCTGATGACGTTTCTGCCGACTATTATTTAAAATAATAAAAAAAATATCTAAGGGACGTTTCATAAAAATTTAAAATAAATTAATACCTGAAATATTTTATCTGAATTTTTAAATTTTAATAGAAAAGCGTGCGGAGGGTCAAGAATGAAGAATACCTTCCAGTTTTCAACTTTAGAAAGGAAAATGGAATTTGTGACGCCTTTTTTAAATTTTTGGTACTTATATCGATCCTAAAGAAAGACCACATTTTTTTTATTAGTCGCCATCGCCAGCAATGCTGTTAGAACAGAAAATTAATATTTTCATATCAACCGTTTCAATATTTAATTTACATAAGCACACGAGCTCCACATTTTTCCAGTATAAACACAGTAGTATAGCATCGAAAGCTGCTCTCTGGAGGCAATTGAAATCCAATTTATTCTTAGCAGCTAAAACAAAAACACAACGCGTGATCTTTTAAGTGTCCACTCATCAAAAAGGTTGCCGATTCTTCTTCTTCATCCTCTTTGTTCTGGATTTAATGGGCGAAGCCCGAAAATTGGGGAATGTATGTGTTTATTAGCTATCAACGCCAACGTATTTTCTGGCGACAATACACAATTTCATCTCTTTTTGATAAATTAATAAGAGAATAGATGGCTATTGAACTTATTTTTTTTTAAATAAACAATTGAATATCTGTCAATAATATGAAATTTTATATTTAAAAAAGTTAAAAATCCTTTATATTATGACGAAATGTCATAGATTTCTGTTATGCGTGTGCTCAATGATCTGAATTACTAAATGACACAAATATAATTACGGTTTAGCTGCTCCTAATTGTCTACCCCTTCTTGCCGGAGAAGACCCCGATGACAATCAAAATCATTTCAACCCTTAGTTGAATTACTTATAAGACAATAACGACACTTTTTCAACAATAAATCTGTTAATTAATCAACAATAATGTTGTTGCCTTAATTACCAGACGTTCAGGCCAAAAGAATCGTTCAGGTCAAGGTCAGTCCTGGCCGGAAAATGTACGCTATTCAGGCCAGGATCATTGTTTTTCACTAGAGGAAAGAGTGAAAGAGCCGGATCTTACTTTCTAACCATCTCGATAGGTTGAAGGTACCACCCACTCAAAAATCTACCTACCAACTAGCGAACCTGTTGCTAACCTTGAGAAGCTCTTCTTTGTGCGCGACGCGCGCGTTTTTCTGTGCCTGTCCGCAATTTTTCTGCGCCTGCGCGAGTTTTTCTGCGCCTTCGCAAAACTAAAAGTTCCAAGTTTACCCGAAGACTTGCTAGTAGGCAGGTAGAAATTCGAAGGGGGAGGAATGGGAGGATACTTCAACCTTCCAAGACGAGGGATATCTCTTTTCTACAGGAGACCCCGCTCCTTTACTCTTTCTTCGAGGCTTTTCAGGCAAGGGTGATTAATCTACAGGCCATTTTTTATAACTCGCCATGAAGAAGAATAAAAACTCTAAGCTGTAGAAAAAAGTTTATCTCATGGAATAACACCAAAACGCACAGTGATACAATCCAAGAGCCCGTATACTACAAAAAGGTGTCCAAATAGGCATGGCGAATGGCGAAAACGGACTTTATCAACAGAACATTTTAACAACTCATCCAACCGAGTATCTTATTCGTTAACGACAGCGGCCTCACTCCCTTCTCTAACTCTTCTTCTAATGGATCCTCGAGATCTGCGTCCCAACCCCCCCTGGTAATAATTTAAGATTAGCTCTGCACAGTTCTGCAGCAGGTCAGCAGAGGAGTCTATCTTTTTATTGTAATCATCCCAATAACCGAGAAAGAGCGTTTGAAGCTCAAAGTACTCCAAGCGTTCTCTAACAGATCCCATTTCCCGACACAAAAGCTCTATTTCTGGTGGAATATTATTCACCTCTTCCCACAGTAAAGTTACTAAGTCGTAAAAGTTCATACCGTTGATGTTAGCCTGAGAGTTGACTTTGAAGTGCCAACCCTCGGTGTCATTGTTTGTGCGAATTTTTTGCATGAAGACTGACCAATGAGAACAAGTCTAAAAGAAATTTGTAATCTACTTTGATGCCATATAAGTTTTAAACTTGATGAGCTTATCCGACTCGGTTAGATAAATTGAAAGATTATCTATCTCAGCTACAACAGCCTCAAAGTTGGCCGGAATTTTTCCAAAAGGAAGCAAGTGAAGGGACATTAATCTTTTACAGAGTAATCGAACATCGGGATGAATATTGTAGAAGCTTACAAGAGCTTTTTGAGACGACGGAAAACGGCCTGGGTCCAGTGAAACCCACAACCAAACATCCTTACGGTCGGAAATACTTCTTCAATAGGACGTCCAACACAAAAAATTGCGTAAGCGTCTTTTAAAGAGCACGACACACGCATACATAATATATTCTAGTCCTTCGTGACATAGAAACGTAGGCCAATGGAAGATGCTTAGTTTCATCTTTATCTTTTTTATGAATCCATGAATGTAAAATGCCTGCATAAATAGTTTTCTCACCAAACTAAAAGTACCATCTAAGTACCATCTCTTACACTTTCTCAGTATTTCTAGCTGCTCGTCTGTTGAAAAAATTATGTGCCTCGCATTCTTTCCTACTTTGAAAATTTCTCGCATTCTAGAGAGATGAAGTTGAATCAATAGAAAGGTTTGCTTGAGCAAACGCTTCAATTCTGTGGTTTTCCCTGGCCATCTCCTCCTAAAAAAGGGGTTATTAGGAGATTTTATAAACAGTTGATAGAAATCTAATTACGACTTCTTGGTGTCTCCCCCCCCCCCCCTGGTTATTTTGCTTGTTTCCACGGCCTTAGTATCTCGCCTCGCTCAAATGGCTTTATCATGTTTGAGTTTCTGACCAGATAGCGCAGTTTCTGAGGGAGCATAGGACCATAGCTTAGGCGTGTTCTGCGTTAAGGCTCTTAAGCCAAACCGGTTCCCGTTCAGCTAGGTCTTGTGAATCATTTGCTCTATCTAACTGCGTGCCATAGAGACAGCTGCTTCCAACATTATAGCACGAAAAAATACATTTCTTGATGTAAATGGTTAATCGTCAACTTCAAATTCTACGAGCTCACTGACTTTGTCTTGTTACCTATTTCCTTAAAAAAAGTGAGGCCAATAAGGATGAAAGAGAAAGAGAGCGTAATAATCCGGAATGACAATCACACCGACATACGAATAAAATTTCATTTTATTAATTCATTTATTATATTACGCCCTTACTTCTTTTATTTGGCTTGCTTTGAACGGTGTGGATTCCTTCAATTATCATTGCAATGAAAGGGACCCGGAGCTCATCCTGTATGAAAAATGGATGCAAATTTGTCGATAGATGATGCAATGTTTGATCCACGAATCTCCAAAGTCAAAAGTACACAGAACACCAAAATAAAAATATTTTTTTGTTTGTAACGCGTTATGAGCGTTATTTCTCACTATGCGTGAGACATTACGGATCAAGTCATAAAAAGATTATTTAAAACGTCTTTAATGGCGGTAGAATGTTTAGCTGTGGTATATATGATGGATCAGGTTTTTTATTCTTATTGCTTGAGCTACATTTGAATTATTTTTTAAAAATTTAATTATTTTAAATTGATAACTTGGTTAGTTAAAAAAAAATTAAAAAAATAAACACACAAGCTCGACTAAGACGAACTTCGAGTCTTAGTCGTAATGACAAAATGTACGCTGGGTTAAAAATTTCGATGAAACGCAAAAAGTAGGAACTAGAACTATTTCCCAAGGAGATAGACAAGTAGTCGCTCGTGAGTCTGCCACTAAGATATCTAGCTTTCACGATGAAATCATAAATACCTGTGTCTCAAAAATTTTACTGGCCATTCAATTATATAATGTTTAGTTTGTTTTAAAGTTTTCTTGTTGCTATTTCTTAAATGTTATATTAGAGTAACCCCACAATAAAATGAAACCCAATGAGTTATAGATGCCGTTAAGATGAACACACTGAACCTGGATTGGACCACACATCGACGGCCAATAAGTCGAAAAGCTAAGTAAAAAATATTGCCTGTAGGGTTCCCTTATAAGTAAAAAGGAGGCCTTGTGTACCAAAATAAAGTGTCTAGAAAGCAAATTTTTCCCCCCTTCCTTTAAATTGCTTATTTTATTCGTATAATTAAAATCATAAGAGTGAAAACGATTCGTTTAGATGTACTCTTTTGAATCCTATTCCTCGTGACTGCTGATCGTGCTCCTCGGAAAAAAATGTGTTTTCCAAAAGTCTACTCTCTCCATTCCCTGAGATTTCCCCAAATCTGCGAAACTGCTTGCTCGTCTCTATAGTTGCTTCTTCAGGTTTCAGCTCCACGTAATATCCCCTGACGGGGATGTCCATGCTGCCAACACTACTCCCATTTTTTTCTCTTGAATACTCTCAACACAGAACTATTAATGTGAATTGAAAGCCTAAAACATCTCTTAAAAGTAATTGTATTAGTAAGGGAATTACCATTGCATCCTTTTAAATCTTAATCTTTTAGCGTTTCAAGGTCCTTTGAATTCCTTTAAGGGAATACCTTTGGATTCGTGTTAGTGCTCCGTCGTTTTGAGTTTTCCTTTTCCGTTCTGTTTCTAGCTCTCTCATGCAATGTTATATAATTGCGAGGCGTTAATTGATTTGATGAAGCCTTACAGCAGCAACCAAGTTGGTCAGTTTTTTTTCTATATGGAGTGAAATCATTTGCGTTGTAGGTAAGTAGCAGCTGAAGCCGTCGTAGAAGGGACAGACGTAGCTGTAGAAGTCATTGAATAATTAGGATCCGTCAACGCAAGAACCATTGAAGAAGGGGACTAGGTCGAGGGGCACTAATTAACTGACAAATTTAAAGATTCATATTTTTAAAATTTTTACCAGCACAACATCTAGTTTTTAATGAAAGGGGAGCTCTTTGACGCTTTTAAAAGAAAGAAAAAATATTTATTTTCAGGCTTATAACTAAAAATATAAATTGGACTGTACTATTTTATGTTTTTTTTCTTGGATTATCTTGCTCCTCCATTATCAAGGTATCCAAAGGTGGAAAAGTTATTAATTTAAACACATTATCGTCTATGATGATCGTGTCATATTTCCCGTTCCAATATGCCCTGCAAAGATGAAAACATCTGAATGGAGAGAGCATGTTTGGAGCAGTTCAAGGGATCACTTCAGCTGGTAACTCGTTATATAATTGATCTTGCCTCTTACTGAATAACTAATTGGTCATTGCTACAAATGTCTTTCGATAAAAATTAAGTTAAGTTAAGTAACGAAATAAATAGTGATGGAGTTGGCAGGAGAAATAAATATTTAATAAAAAAAACTTTTAATAAAATTAAATACTTCATTGATGGTATTTTTTCGTCATGATTCTTCAAGATACTTTTATAGATGACTTAAAACAGGAATGCATAACATGGTTACAACCTCAGGTGTAAACACATACAGTCGGCCTAGTGGCTAGAAAACTTACTTCGAGTGGCCAGGCAAACCGTTCTGTTCTAAGCATGTATTTTTTTATCAACATGATTCTTTTCTGACTGGATGAAAATTATCAATTTAATCAATATATGAAACTAAAATAATATTTCAATTTTAAATTTAGACTGCAAAACTAAATGAAAAAAAGCCTTCACATTCGATATCATTATTATTATTTTTTAAATTAAATATATAAACAGTCCTCGTTAGTATCAAGCGGGAGACCCGGGTTCAATTCCCTGACGGGGAATTTAAGTTGTTTATCAGTCTATTCAATAATTTGTCGATTGAATGTGAAGAAACTTTTGCCGTTTTTAAATGTGATGGTTTATTTAATTCACGATTCAAATGGTCAAACATAATACAATAATATTTTCTTCTTTTTATCACATCGTTAAGTGCTTCTTAGCAAGTCTTTTTTTGTCAATTTTGTCAACTTGCTGGTGAAACATGAAGAAGAAAAGAAAGCAGACATGCATAACTTTAAATCTACTAATAAAAAACGTTTCTAATAATAATCACTCAGAAGAAGCTACTGTAGCAGCCGAAATGGAATATAAGTAGGAATAAATTGCAAAATTGTAGCAAAAGAAGGAAGGAGTGGTCAAGCAGCAAGCTTCGTAACAGTTGCAGGATTTGTTGCAGCCATCAAAATAATAACTTTTAAAATTCATTAAGAATTAAGATGGGTGACGAGTTCTTTAAAATGATTCCGAATATCGTAGTGAATTTTATTTAAAGATTCGTAAGGCCCTTTTACGCGAGAGAGCAAGCCAAATATGATAACGAAATTCTTTTTATAGAAGCATTTGTTAGAAACAACTGTAAATTTTTAATCATCCTTATTTCTTTTTATTTAGGTAATTCTATGAATTGTTAGGCGTAAAAAAAGGATACACTTGTCGATTGATCGATCTGACGCATAAGTTGGTTACCATAACTCTCACATAACTATCTAGGAAGCAGTGCACCAGTTCGAAAATGATCTCTGGGATTACCCACCTTTACATAGACTTAAAGGTAGAACCAATTGGTAAAAGTGTTTTAAATATAAATTAACTATAAATTTGTATTGTATTGAAGTTTATGTTATAGTAATCAATACCACTGATCAACTTGAATATTACGTATGGCTTGCTTGATAGTTCTCAGAGAGTTTTTGTAAAAGCCTATTCTTGCTAAGTTTCTAATCCACAAAGATATCGTTTTTTGTTCTAAGAATAAATATAATTATTTAAATTTAATAAAATAAACATGACCAAAAGCTAAAAAATTATCCATTCATCAATAGGCTCTTTAACATGCTGCCCTTCAGGTTGACAACGGACACCTCGGCCTTTTAGATCAAATCAAGAGAAACGAAGTATTTCGATATTCTTGCCCCAAATGCAAGATGGAGTTTTCCGGGGTGAAATTTTGATGATTGTGACGTTACGAGTTTGGTGAAACCTTAAGCAAGTGCTGATTGATTTCGGAGTTAAAAACTGCCGAAGTTCTTAACGAAAGTCTGTGATGGTATTTTTTCAAAATTGCTTCAATTTTTAACTACCTAAGCGCTCTAATCTAACACGACTTTACTTTCTACGTATTTTTAAATCTAATATAGAGACATCATTCATAGAGAATTTAACGACTTAAGGTTGGACGTAGTTGTAGGTAAGGACTTCAATTGTTCTAAAATATTTGTGAGTAAGGTAGGGACGTCTTTGCTGATACTGATGAGGGAGCTATAGATGAAGTTTTTTTAGTCTTCAGAAAGATATAGTTTGTTCCACTGAAAAACTTCAAATCCGCCCTACCTCAGCCAGCAAGCATCCTTCATACTAATATGTTCCATTTTACAGTTGCACCAATCTAATAAAATATAAATATTCATCTAGCTCCATGTGAAACCCTGGGGGCGCTCCAAAATGTATTATAACACATTTTTTCATTGGCCTTTATACAAGGCGTTGTTTTAGTTAAAAATACAGAGCAAATGAATTATGTTGGTTAATCAGAATTTAAAAATTATATATTAAACTCGCGCGACAGTTTTGGAAATGATTGTTCTGTAATTTTTTGGTTGCATAGCAATATTTTTGTTATTTTCAAATCTCTGTATCGAATTCCTTTCCTAAGTATTTTATTTTAAAAATTGGGAAATTGCATCCAAAATGTAAATTTCCAATACAAGATTCTAACCCAAATCGTTCATTAATTAAAGATCATTTATATAATGAAAGTAACCATATAATTTCACAATTCAAATCCGTGGGTTTTTAAAAAATAAATGATATCATACATCTTGATAAGAGAGGTTCCTTATGTCATAAAAAGCCTATTTTCTTCTTCTTCTAAATCACTAAATAAGCACTACCGTAATAAATTTTACGTTTTTTAGTGTAATTAATTTTAAAAGGGTATCGTATGATGTGTTGCATAGGTCTACTTATACGCTTCAGAATTAATAATTTGGTAATATTTATCCAAACATTACCATATGATGTCTTATTACGAAAATTATAATTACTTGGGCAATATTTTGGGGTCATAAAAGCGAAAAAATCTTTAAATTGATACAAATGACTTTTCACATTGATTTAACTGAAATTTTTAAATCAATAAATTTTTTTGACGGTTTTGGCAAAATGCTAAAACCAGCAGTAGTATATGGGTTCCAGAACCAAAAATAAGTATCTTTATTTTAGTTATCTATTTATAGTTTATCCTTTTTCGTTTTAGTGATCCTTATATATTTTTAAAAATTACAACCATGCAAACCTGTACACCTAAAGGCTGGTAGTTTCCATAGTTTTCGTAAATGACGATATTTTAAATCAAACCAAAATGAAAGATCATAAGTAATATTTGTCGGAGATTGCCTCCCTCTATAATTGCTTCAACGTACAGTATGGTCCAAATAAACTTGAGGGGCACAAAGCAATAAACAGCTAAGAGCCCCTCAAGTTTATTTGAACCATACTGTACAATGTTTATTGTCATTGAATGAATTTTATTTTTAATTTGAAATTAATTTATTAAAAATATATTAACTTATTACAAAAAAGCTAACAAGGAATTCCAATTTAGGGCAGGGTTGTAAAGATAAGATAAGGCCATAGAGCATATCAATACAACAATCAATCAACAATATTTTATTTTAAACCTTTGCTCATAAAAGATAAATTAACTGAATCAAAAAAATTCTTCTAAACTGTTGTAAAAAAAGCTTATGTCATATTTCTTTCTATTTTCAAAGCTATTTGCTTGAAGCAATTCAACCGCGTGTTTTTAAACGTAAAAAGACTTCCATAGAAATTGCATTATCTCCGTAGACAATAATCATGAAAATATAGAAAATATATTTTTTTAATGAGGTCATTTCATCTAAAGAGATGCACAGTGCACACGTATTATGATAAATGACAATCGCATTTTTGGTTATATAATTTTATAAAATTTATTGCTTACAACCCAAATCTTGTCAACTTAAATAATTACATGCTATCATAAATACACATAAGCTATGGAAATAATGTAATAAAGTATAACATTTGAATGGTTAATAAAAAGAAGAACCTAAATGAAGAACTTAAACGAAAATTTATTTTCAGGAAGAATGCATAAAGATTCAAAAGAAGAAAAAGACTATAAAAGTGGTTACTACTTCTAACTTTCTCACCTCTTCTTCCGAGAGGCACTTAACACGGCGGCTTATGGGAGTAAAAAAAGGCTTCATATTTCTGCTGCCTACTGTACAACTTCACTGAACGAATTTTTTTTCACCTAATGGAGTGTTGTGAGAAAGTATAGCAGATGAAAACTCACACTGTATCTTTCCGACGTAAAGGAAGCAATACTTGACCAATTCTATCAACTTTATAAAAATCTAATTTAAATTTTTCGTATATTATAATTATGATAGATGAAAAAGGAACATAAATCGGTGTAAGGCGTTTTATAAACTTCCTTACCAGTTTAAGGGAATGCATTATTGAAAGGCGTAAAACTAAAAAAAAAGTATTGCTTGGAAAATAATCTGTGCGTTCCTTCCTGGATGCTGCTGGTCGATGAAACAAACACATTTTACAGCAAAGTAGGGATGATGAATGGATTTAGTGAACTTATTTACGTCGAAATGGACGTAAACGTATAGTTTGGAAGAAGAGATTGCATGCCGTATGGTAAGAGGGAAGGGTCTAGACATCCAGTGGTGGGTTTTAGAAAATTTAGCTAAACCAAATTTCACGGTACCAAAATATATTTTAAAAGATCTAAATCATTTAATTAATTTTACCATATAATTAGAAATTGGATTATTTTGCTTGATCGAAGAGCGGAAGAATGGTTTGATTAATTACAATATAATAGTAGAATGTGAATAAAAAGTTTTTTTCCGCAAAAATTTTAGTATCTTTCTATCGCTATAAAGAATTGTTCTTGAGTGGAAAATTATACTGTCGTAATATTTTTTCATCATTGGAATCGATTTCAATTCGATCAAAGCGATCTCCTCGTATGCTCTCTTGCACTTTGTTTTGTAGCGCTTCCATTTGTTCAACCATAAAATTAGAAAATTGTTGAGGACTTTGAACTCAAACGGATTTGAATTCGATGGGACTTCTGATCCAGGAACGGATGCATCTAAAAGAACATGTTCAAAAAATGAAATATTCGAAATCAAAAGATTTGATATTACTTAAGCGTCTTAGTGGATTGCCAGGTTGAGAACCCGATCCCTGACAGATGCTTGTAAGAGATCCAGTCACTATAACCAATTTTAAAATAGAAAATTTCTGATTCCTACCAGGTGGATAGCCTTTTTGAGAAGCCAATGCTGCACATATCCCTTCGAAAGAGAAAATAATATTGAATATAAAATACAAACACATACATACAAAGACAAATAAATAGCACATTCAAACCGGTTAATCTTTCGGATATTGACTTTGAGAATCCGACCCTGCACCGATGCGTGCAAAAGAGCAAATACATATTGAATGTAGAAATAATTATAAAAGAGATTACACATTCCTACCGGGTTATCTTGGCAGATATCCCCTTGGAGAACCCGATCCAGCACGGATGCTTGCCAGAGAGAAAATAAATATTGAAAAATAACATAATAAAGGGCATTTATGATGCCTACCCTTCTTGACATTGACATCTTGACATCTTGACAGGTGAACAGGTTAAAAATCAAGTCCAGCACGGATAGCTGTACGAATTCCAGTAATTAAATTTAGAAAACGAGAAAAGAAAAAAAATGGGTTCTTACCAGGGAATCTTGGCGCACTGGCAGGTTGAAAACCAAATCTAGCACGGATACCTGTAAGAAACCAAGTACATTTAATTGGTTAAAATGAAAAGAAAATGGAGATTCTTACTAGGAAATCTCGGCCAATGGATATGAGGAGAACTTGACCCAGCACCGATCCTATTTATCATGGAAGCAGCACCTGAACAATATCCAGTAAATTTATTTAAGAAAAATAGAAATAAAATATCGGATTCCTACGAGGAAGTCTTATTGGATGTCCAAGATGAGAAACCGATCAAGGATCGATACTTAGGAAACCCAGTTAATTTAATTAAGCAGAAAATAATGTCAAAGAATTCTTAAAACACCCAAAAACAGTTATCAACTCAATGGGACACAATAATTTTGTAGTCGAGTTCCAAGGTTTAAAAAAGGTGTATTGACAGGCTAGAAAATTAATAGGAAACTGATTACATTCAGGCATGGCCAATTTAGTTTTCTAAACAGACCTTTCACAGATTAATTGGAATACCCATGAATTCTTTACCTCACTTAGCTGTCCAACCAGCAAAATCCAACTGCGGGCTGCCATTTTTATTTTAAGAAAAATGCCTGAGCCCAATTATTTTTAATGATGAGGGAGAGCACTGTGGACTGCTAAGTGATGACGAAAGACGGCGAAAGCAAGCTAAAAATATGGAATTAACCGTAAAGCCAGCTTTCATCGATCATCAATCCGTCTTCAATACATTCATGTGGCCGTTAGTATAGGAAATCCACGGTGACGCCTTTTATTATATACACCCCATAAAGGACATCTTCTAGTGAATGAAGAGCTGGAATTTATTTAATTTGTAAAATGTTTAAGTCTAGCTCGAATGCAAATTAACCTGTGCACGCTTTTCCCAGAGCACAGGTTTTGGATTTAAGGTTCTCAATTTTGTCCGGAAATCCGAATAATTTGTAAAATACGTTGTAAGTACCAAGCATAAGAAGCTCTTAAGCATTCTACATCAGCCAGATACACGGCCCTAGTTATTGATATGACCAGGCAACTTCAGCTTTTCATCCGTGAGTCTTTGGTATTTTGAACATTCTCTCTCGGTCTTAAGAGATTTTTACAGAGTCCGGCTCGAGCACTCTTTTATAGAATTACGAAGTTTCTTCCATTATTTTGCCGAATTACGGTAAAGGCTACATCGGAGGACGAGAAGGGGAACCCGGCATCAAACGTCTTGCCAGAGAACAGCTTGGATTGGAAGCTAAACGTCTCAACTGGCATCAAAAGCACATCTCAATCATGGTTGATGAAGTATGGTTGATGACATAAGATCAGTTCATCGAAAGATTTAATACGGGTCAAAATATTAAATTTAAAACAGACGATTTGTTGGCTATAAAGATACTTATCTTTGCCATAAATGGACTGTTCACTCCGTTTACTATACATTTTGGGTATTACTTAGGTATACGATCTATATTTAAACAAAAAATTTTCATAAGAATTGCCCATTTATTTACAGTAGAATTTATCAAGTGAAACCTCCTCGAAGAAAAGGATCAATTTGTTGTTGATCAATACTCATGGATGTATGGTTACTGGCATCGTGACCGACAACTTGTCCAGGGATACAAAAAACATTTAAACTCTTCAATCAAGGACGTGAACTAACTAATGCAGTGCCAATGCTGTTATAAGACTATTTTATGCGGTCTTGTAAGTAAATAGTCTTGTGACTGAGAAATACAAGAAACGCTTGAATTTGGGTGGTCGCGTGTTCAATACCAGCGGTTAAAGCGTGGTTAAAGCATTCATGTTTACTACCAAAACCACCATAGATACTGTTCTCTTTCTCCTGGATTCGGGTTTCAAATCTGTTTTAACGCGAAAGTTAAAAAGTGATAATATCGAAAGGCTGTTTAGCACTCGAATCAAAGCCATGGAGGTAGTTTCAATACAGATGGACGGGCTGCAGTTATTTATCCATGCTCTTATCTTGATTTCCTAAATAATATAAAATAGTGGAAAAATTTCCCAGTTTCCATTATTGGCAAAAACGTGATTTGTGGTGTTCAGATACGACCAATGCCGCCAACGTTCAGTTGACCGCAGATTCTGAAAAACAATTATGAAATACTACGGTTAAAACGAAATCCCGGTAAAAAAAGAGCATGGGAAGTTTTGGGAGAACTCCCTGATTATGTTGTTGCCTTATTGGATGATCCAAATCACGATGCAGGTTAGTGCTGCATAACTTAAGTAAATCAACAGGAATTCACATTAAGATTATTTTTCCCCTTAGATCATTCTTTGCTGAAGTGCGTTGTATCTTATGTAGGTGGTTACCTACTAAGAATATTGGATGAGCGGGAATTGTGCTCCCACTGTTTTAACAAGTTACATGTCAACTGCATTGAAGTAAGCAAGAAATTACACAGTTTTGTGTCCGCTATTGGTATTTCCACTAAAAAAATTAAAAAGCGAAATGTTTCTAACGTTTTTTTACTTAAAAAAGATATAAGCTGTTTGTTTTTATCCGACAACGAAACTAGTTGTGGTCTCGCATACCATCTATTCATTTGTTGTTGGCGTTCATCCGTTGTTTGTGCACTGCAAAAAATACTTTGGAAGATTTGTTAGATTACCTTACAATACTTTCCCGGCTTCACTTGCGCGCTTGAAAAAAGCCGGATCCAAGCACAACGAGCAGCTTGTTATAGATTTACTTAGCATGTGTATTTCTCTTGTGTTTAAAAATTATGTCAAATCTGTTTCAGATCAGCTATTTAGAGTCACTGTCGCAGAACAAAAGAAAAAAAAACAGCAATGGCTAATAATGCTACTAGAACAAGAAAAGAAAAGCTGAAATAAGAAAACTGAAATACTAGTAGTATTTATCACTCATAAGACTATCCACTTACAAGGCCGTGCACAAGGTGGTGTTATAAATGCGCTGGCACTGTACATGAAAACTTCTGACCCTGTTGTGCAGCGGACTACTTTTTACTTTTTTAATAAGAATTTTTTGAGACTACATTCGTTTACACTTGTTTTCCCTAACCTGTTAAATACTTATTTTAGAAAAATATTAAAAAGCAACGGAATTTAAAAAATTCGAATTAAAAAAGTAAATTGTTGTATTTTTCTTTATTTATCTTCAGAGAGCATGTTAATACGACGTAAACTGGTTATGATATTATTTAAAAGTTATTAGCTAACATTTTGAGGTTGTATATAATATATTCAATAAAGAAGAGAATATTTTTAGAGATGAGGAAGATTTAAAGTATAAATCACAATAAACACTTGTTTCATTTAATGTTCAGAAACTTTTTGCTCGCCGATTTTTTATCTAAATACAGCTTTGGCAAAGTTCTGATTAAATCATAATAATATTTTTTTTATTTGGCAATTTGTGTCAAAATTGCCAAGAATTTTCGAAAGCCGTTCAAAGAAGTGAAGAACCTCCGGCTCCAATGAAAGAAAAAATCTGTTATTCCCCTGTTGAGTGGTATCAATGACTCATACTTAAGAAAGACATACGGATAATGGTCCACCAGAATACAAGTGTGGCCGACGAGCATTCAAAAAGCTGTGCTTCAACAATCGTCGTTTTCGTAAGCATGTCAAGAAGCAGAAGCAGTTGATGGAAAATGATTACGTGTTATAAAGGGGTTTGTTGACAAAAAAAATCATGACCTGAAGATGGAATTAAATAAAATCAAGCATGATACACAGATATTGAATGAAAAATACGTGGAAGATTCAAAATATGAAAACTAAAGGGTGTTGAGTGTCAACACTCATGGAGGTGAAGAGGAAAGGTGATATTTCCAATGTAACAGTCGCCTAAAAATAAGAGAAATAAATATATTATTGGAATATTACATGATAGTCGTTAAGATTGAATTTTGTTTATTTTTGAAACACAGGATGATTTTGCGTACTTTGTAATCTTGGAATTCTATAAAAAGTTAATTTTTCGTTTAGTTAAAAAACAGTGCTGTACAGTTTTCCCCACTAGTAAACCCACTATCTGAATAGCCTTGTAACTTATGTTTGTGATTTTATTATTTCTATCTTATGTTACTTGCTCCGAAAACCAAATTTCCTGAAGTTTCAACCTTCCTCCCGTTTAATGAAAAAATTTCATGGTAAATGTCGTTGCTTTAAAGGGATATTTTCTTAGATATAACGATTTCAGAAAATTATCCAATATCTTTTAAGGAAAACATGACGCAATTAAAATGATATCTGAGAAGTCTAAAATTTCTCCAACATCCTTGTTTTTTACTGTTTTTTCAGCATATACATTCACAAAGAAAACTCATTTAGTTCAACTTGAATAAACAGCCCTGTAAAAACTGGTTAATTTCTTTTTTTTCTTATATACCTTATCGTGAAACATTAGTATTCCTTCCAGAAATTTTAATGTTGATGTGAGCAATCATAATTAGGTTTTCCATTTTTCAACTTATGCGTCTTCGTTTTTTTTAAGCTTGTTCGAAATAGATTCTACAGCTTTGTATCTGGTGGTATTCATCCGATGGGAGCTTCCAAATGGAACAGCAGCGAAGTTGATGCCTTTTACAAAGGCTTCGGTATGTCCGATGGGATTCATAATGTTTCGTAACAGCGAAAAATTGTTTTGAGCTAGGGATGACATAACTCCCCTTTTTGGTTACTTCAATAGTCAATCTTTAAGAAAAACTGATGCTTTTGTAGGATGATACCCTGTTGTACTAGTAAGTAAAACTCTAACAGCAATCAATTTTAGTTTGCGATGTTATAAGCTCTGGAGCTTTCTTCTGATAGCGAAACCACATTTGGTTTGAGTACCACTGATGGTATCTGGTTTGGTTCATGGGAGAGCTCTTGAAAGACAAGAGAACGACGTCATTTTCTTGAAACATTTGCATCCTTCGGATAAAGCAAGTGGAGGGGGGTTGTGCCAAATCGGGTTTAATAGCCAAAATCCGTCGCAGTTGTATGAGTAACGAGGAACTGAATGTTGATGAAGTAAAGCAGCCCTGAAAGAGAAAAACAATGTTTTTTTTCAATCTGTTCGAATGGAGGAAGGGGAAAGAGAGAGACCAATGTGAGGGCAAGGCTAGCAATCACACAGACCCACCAAGCTCTTGATTCATGAGTTCCAACTATCATCCACATTTCACACATCTCTCTGCTACATTTCTTGCATCGCTGTTATTCATACTTTAGCATCATAGATCCATCTATCATTTGCTGTGATTCCAGCAATATTTATTAAATCGACCAATAGATGGATCTTTAGTTCTCGTTTTAAGCGGCTCGAATCATTATTCGGTTTCTCCTTAATTGTAAAGTCCAAGTTCATACTATATTACTTGACCGTCAATTTCCTTAGACTAAAAATTTTCTTTTCAATTGAAATTTAGTATCATTTGAAGGTTTGTTTTCTTTTTGCTGGGATACTTACATTACATAAGTCTAACCTTTAAAAGATGATCAAGAGAAGAAGAGTCTCTTCTATCCCTCTTTTTATGTCAGAATAATTTGGCTTGCCGTAAGTAAGCTAATGACTTCAGATACTTTTAAAAACACTATTTATCACATTTTATTAATGCTGGTAATTTTATTTTATAAATAAATTATAATATTCGCGAATGCATAATTTAGAAGCTTGTTTAGGCATGCCACAGAAATTGCTGTTTTTTCTCATAATCGTTTGGTTCGCTGGTGTTTAACACGTTAACAGGCACCAAAATGACATTTTTCGATAAATGATAAATACTTTAGTGATTGTATCAACGTGGGAGCTGCTCACTTAAAGATCTAAGAAAAGAACAATATTCCAAATTCAGTTTAAGAATTTCTAGATTTTAATGTTTTTATATCGCGGCCTAAGTACACAAAATTGGCAAGTTAAAGTTATATAACTTTAGAATAGAATATTAAAAGAATAATCTCATTTAAAGAATGATATATTGTGATGTTTCATTTTAGATTGGTGACACCTCTTTGTCTCCCTGTCTTAATGATTTAATTCCACATTAATGTAAATGGATGACAAATCTTGTTACTTTGATTAGTTTTAATAATCATATAATACCATTTAAAACAAAAAATATAAACCATATTCTGAAGTAATATATACCATTGTTAGTATTTGTTTGCGAAAAAAATAAACAGCTTCTTACAAACGTTTCCCCTATTAAATATTGTTGTTAATTTCAGTTAGCATGTATTAATAGTTAAAAATATCACTCGTGAAAGTCATTTTACAACACAGTTTTACAATTGGAAAGAAGTGGTCGTTGGAAATATCATAAGTATGTCTACTGGGGTAAATAGCTAACGGCGAGTATTTTAATAATTTAAAGTTTGCGAATGGAAGAATTTATAATAAAGAAAAGGATATAAAATGATATAAATAATACAATTCAAATTAAAAATAATAAAAATAATAATACCAATTTAGTTTTAGGCGTGAGCTTTTTTAAAAAAGACAACCAATTTTTTAAGAGTAAGAAAATAGTATTACTCTCACATATATTTAGTTTTTTCACATAAGAGAAAATATAAATGAGCTGATTTAAGAAGCTCTGGGAGAAGTAATTGACTGAAAAGATAAATTTCGCCGACGAATCAATTGGTTCCCCGACACTTTCCCTGTTTTCCACCTAGTTTGATTGGGAATTTTTTGGGAATGAGTTTCATGGCAAATTCTTTTGTGTTGGATACCCATGTAATCGGTACCTAAGATATCGACAATCATTGGTGGGTAAAATGTTAATTATAACATCACGCAGTGTTAATCTTTTCATCAACTAATTTTTAAGTAGGTTTTATTACTGAAAAAGTTAAAAAGAGGTAGGCTGGTTGGCCAGGTAATGCAAAAGTTACATAAAACCAAATATAAAAATCAATAAATTATCCATAGAAAACAAATGATAATAAAATAAATAAATGAGACTGAAAGAACGAAGAATATTACGAATTAAGGATACTGTGGTTCTGATTTAAGTAATTCAAAAGAAAGGTCACTAAACAAGAACAAGAAAAATCTTCCAAAGACACGTGAATAAGAATACAACATACTACAAGTTACTATTAAAAATGACAGATTGATCAACACCAACGTAGGCACAATGGCACATGCTTTACATGCGTTGTACCAGAGCTAGCGATAGAGAGCTTGAGTCCCCTTGATAATTTCTAATCTACTTAACCAGGAAAGATTCCAGGACCAATGCTATATTGTTTTTTAGAATGTTATCTTTCATGTGTTCCTTGCCCAGAGGTTTCACAAAATATCTATTTGATAGTGTCTTTGAGGATTGTTTCAAGGAATCGAAAGCTACTGTTTATCGTCACCAGTAGACACGGCTTTACGTAATGGGTGTGGCTATGTAATTGGCAAAGAAGTTTGAAGGGGTGAATGATTCCTATCTAGAAAGGAGGTGGAGGGCCCACACCACAGTGGCTGGTTTCCCATCGTTTATCTCAGTAAATATCTTCAACTCCAAGAAGGTTCTGTTAAAGTTTCATGGCACATTTATGAAAAACCATACACGCCTTTTTTTCAAATTATAAATTAGAGTCGACCATAAGAGTGTTGAATAATGTGTTCTTAAGATCAAGAAACAGATCTCAATTATGTATATTAATTGTGAAATGACCTGACTTGCACGTTTTACGAGTTTGCAACTGGATTGAAATTCTGTAAGTAAAGAATTCCGTATCGCACAGATCAGATAGCTCTGAAGGCTGATTTCTAGTCAAGATTCCGTTCAAGTATGGAAACTGTTTCACAATTTGCCATTTTTTGCATCGTTAACTCGGACGACCTTAATCATCATCAAACCATCCCATTTAAGTTGGAATTTGTTTACAAGCTATTTTTACTTAGAGCACATTTTTAATTCCATTGGTTTCACTAGATTTGGGCATAATTACTTCTACTATCCTCAAAGAAGGGTCCATGTGAATCGTTTTCCAATGCATTTCAAAGAAAAAACTGCAAATACATACTTGGTTGGAGAACTAGTTTGAATATTTTCATTCACAACTTATAACTTATCTTTCTCTCTTTAGCGGGTGTGGGTAATCTGCAGGCTGCAGGCTGCGGACTGCAGGCGGTTAAACTGCGGGCTATTTCTGCTGGCAAAAACGTAGTTAAACTTCGAGCCATGTTAGGGTGGTACAGAAAACTGCGGGCAGAAATAGGAAAAAAGTAGTTAATCTGCGGACAATTTTCTGCGGGGGAAATAGATCTTAGAAAAATTCGATATTTTAAATTTTTTTTACAAAAAAAAATTATTTTCGCCAAATAGTACTACAATATTTATGAAATGCAAATCCTTTTTGGTATTAATAATAATTTTTCCTTTTTTGTGAACCGAACTGGGTATATTATACAAACATGCAATTCGTGATGTACTTTTGCTGTTTTTCGCCTCTAAAGAATAATAAACTATTAATTTCCACTAAAACTCAATAAACTCAATTGATAAATGAATTTTTATTTTATTTCTTGTGCATAAATTTCATTTATTGCATTGCGAGTTAAGGTAGGATATAATGGTAAACAATGTTTGCCCTAAATATGTTCAAAATTAAGGGCGTTTTTTTACAAATTATGAACCTTTCACCAAAGGCATTGTTAATCAGGAGAAAAATTGATTCCTTCCCCGTCCGCTCCTCTTTTTGTCATCATCATTTTTTAAATTGTATCTTTATTATAATCGTTAAAAAAAGAATATATATTAAAATATTAGTTTGATAAATCTGCTTCAACCCCGCCGAGCAACTTTTTTTACCAAAACCTCTTGCGTCCTCTCATTCATAATTTTTTTTATTATTATTTTTTTAATGATTTGCTCGATCTAGTGTATTAGCTTTTTGATTGTGAAGTTGATTTGATACTATTTCAAGTGAGACAAACAAAAATTTTTAGATAGTACGGAAATTTGACTTAAGTGAAGTGGAAATTGAAAAATTGTCTGAAAATATCATACTTCTTAACAAATAAAAAATGCTGCATAAAAAAATCTAATTTATCTCTATTTCATGCAAAGTGAACAGTTCCATTTTTTGCTTTGTTTAACAACATCATTTTGAATTTTTTCGCAAGTGACGTGGTACCAACGTTCACATCCATTGCATTCCACTACTGTTGAGTATTGCATGGGTAGTGATGGATCATTTTCGAAATATGTCAGGCGGCAAGTGCAGTGACATTTGATTGTTTTCATCTAAAGTATAATTTTGTTAAAATTGATACTATGATTTTTATATTAACTATTTACTAACCGTTTTACATCTCCAAAATTTATTTTTCCTATGAGTTGCGAAAACACCTTCAGGGAAATCCAGGATTGTTTTTTCTCGCAAGCAATTGATCATGTGTGTCCTCATTGCTTCAATTTAAAATGTTACCTCTGATGGATTTTTGTTAAACGCCAGGAGGACTGCAAACACAAACGCGTAGACGCCACAACTCAAGCCATCGCCAGCTATTTTCTTTCCTAAGTCACCTTTAAACTTTCCTTGTTGTTGGCACTTCATAAACCTTATACTAAAATGCACAAGAAAAATTTGTACATGCTTAACTTATACTCTCAAATTTTAACGATTATTATAACTATGCACTATGTACTTAAAAGAAGGCCCTGGACATTTCATAAGCTGTGAAATTTGCATTGCAGTGTGTGTATTGCAGTAACCCTTTGTGGAACTACTGTCGTACAATAGAACGTCGTTTCGACTTTCCAAATCACCATATCCTCTTGCAACTGTTATCCAATGACTCTCTCCGGTATGAAGAATCTAATATTATTGTATTATGTATTTTTTTTACATTTATGTAATCCTTATCTATAAAATTATATATTTTTTATAAACCTGAATCCATGGTGTCCGTAAAATTGGTAGAAACGTTAGATCTCTGCCAAAGTGTGCATTTCGTAGTCCATAAATATCCTTAAATCTGGATCTCATGCAAGCAAGAGCTCCATTAATAATATTAATTTTTTAGGTTTTTTTAAATCGGTTATCTCAATTAAAATTATCTTTCGCTGTGTATGTAGACCATTCACACGTTCGAAAAAGGCCAATGGATTGAAATTGAGCGGTGGAATGAAACAGCAAAAGAAAAGTGTGCCAAATATGTCCGTGAAGTTTTAAACGGCGAGTTTATAGAGATATATCTATACCACAAGTTTTTATTTATCTTTCTAATTTTTGTTTTTATTATCAGACAATCAACGTTGATTATGTAACCAGCAGTCGAACATACGTTAAACAGTCATGACTTTAAAAAGTATAATCGAAAATTTTTGTTTCATTTTGTTACAAACCAAGATTTCCTTCTCACACAGAATAAACGTTTTTTTCAAATTTATTTATCTCCAATATTTACATTTTTACTGTCTCCAAATAGTTTGATTAACGTCCGTGAGATGACGCTTAATGCGCTAAAACATAAAAAATATATAAACGATTGTCGGCCAGGTACATTGTTTGAATAATAATTTTGATTTTTGATTTTTTTTTTTGAAAAGAATGGTGCACTAAAAAATTTCGTCCGCAGAATTTGCCCGCATTGTACCATGCCCGTAAAATATGGCCCGTAGTTTAACTACGTGTTTGCCAGCAGAAGTAGCCCGCAGTTTAACCGCCTGCAGTCCGCAGCCTGCAGATTATTCTTTCTCTAGGATCCGAACTTCGTGTTGTCATTAAAGTGATAACGATGGCAAGAAAAAATTATATGAGAGAGATCCGTCTGCTTCAGGAGCTCCAACACCCCAACTTTGCTAAGTTATTGTATCGTCAGTAAAGTAAAATGAGTGTAAAAAAAATCTTTCAAATCTAATTTTAATTTTCAAATTCAAATTCATTTTAAGCAACTCGAAAATGCTTTGTACAAAGTCATGGAACTTTGTAATAATGGAAATTTGGCCGGTTATCTAGACGAACGTAATATACCTTTTACAATTCGAGTGCAGTTATTTAACAATGGGAAATGAAAATATAGAAGAACCAAACAATATTTATTTTGTACTTTAAAAAATAATAATTTTTTTACCCTTCGAAATCGAGGAAGAAAAAAAAATCCTGTAAAAAATTATATCCTTGTTCAAAGTTGACGGAATTGTTTGGAGATTATGAGTGCCTTTAAAAAAATAAATTTGACCACGACAAAGGAAATGACTAGAATTTTAATGACGGATTAACAGATCAGGCGCTCGTATTTTTTGTTAGATTCTGTAGTACTATTTCATTCAATCTGTTTGGTTTTCCCTTGCGAAGGCTGCCGTCAAGCGGAAGATTGCCAAGAAAACTTCTTTAAAAATTCATACTTTTGATACAACTTTCAATTTTTCATTTTTGTGATGAATTTAGGTTGACAGACCATTGTATCGTCAACAGTCGGTTATTATTTTATATCTAGATAAATTCATCCCTTCAACTGAGCTTATTCCGAAGAAATTGAATCTGAGACATCTTACTTCTGTGGGGTGCGACGCGAAATCTGTTGGAAAAATGCTGCTGGAATGCCTTCTTTTAAAGATCAAGAGCAGTGGCGTTTATAACCAACCATGCAACACCAAAATGCTTGCGCTCTTATGATTATAACGTATTATGGAGATTATTACAAATGGAGATTATACTTAATGGAGATTAAGTACAAAAATCAAGTAAAACATAAAATTTGGGAGTAGTGATTTGTTAAGAAGACATTTTTATGTGTTCAAGATTAAGTAAGAGATCCATTTCCTGAAGAAATTCTGCTAGGTTTTCTAACCCTTTATTTTTGTCAGAAGAGAGCGCCCTCCTTAAAAAACAATTACGAGTTTACCTTAGTGCCAGCTCCTTTTAACGACCACTAGATGTCATCCTCCATGTGGTACTTCCTTCATCGTCAGCTACGCTTGAATTCTTCGAGCTATGGAAGCAAAGGCTAGACTTTTAGCACCATTCCAGCAAAAGAAAAATTATAATAATTTGTTAGCAATGGGATATAAGTCTTAACAGACGTTTCTTCCGACGTTCGAAACACAGGCTTATAACTCTCTCACCCCAAGCAATGTTCACTTTACATCTTAAACAAACTATCCTTTGAAAAACCAGCATGATTATCCTTTTTTCGGATGACCTCCCCTGCTATCATGAGGTGATGCTCGAGTCCTTTTCCCAATCATCAACACTGACGTTAATGATTGCAAGCTAAAAATATCTATCCTCAGGTAAGTTTAGCAAATCATAGCTTAGCAACACATTAGTTATTTCGCTATAATAGATATCCTATAATATATGCCATATGAATAAAACAGGAACACTGTTTGGGGTTACCAGTTACTTCTACTGCTGGCTTGTCCGGAAGAGTAGTCAGGCGTCGCCCGGAAACCAGATGGCTTAGCGTAAGAGGTGTCGGCTCGTCAACTTCAGCGCTCAAGTACGTAAGAGGCCTTGAGTTGACTGCAGACTCTACTTTGATGAGAAGAACTTGGAGTCACCGGAACGTGACGTTAGCGTTTCCTAGAGTCTTGATTATGGCGGATGGCCACCTTTGTCGCCGCCACCATTCGCTCCCAGAATCCTTCCCACCAAGGCACCACATTTGAAGAGAATGTCCATGTGATGTGATGATCAGCAAGATAATCATTGGTCTTGGGACCCAATTGAAGTGCCTGAAAAAATCAAAATACTTGTTTAAATGTGGATGAGTTTTCAGATTAAGTTATAGATGGTATTCCTCGGCGCCCAATGAACGCTCGGGAGTGAGCAGGAACTCTGTGGTCGTCAGATAAGGGACAAGTTCGACATGGACCGCCCTAATGAACAAACACGTGAACAAGGCAATATAAGTATTTTTCCATTTTAATAGGCTCCTCTGAATTTGCCCTTTTCAGTCCGTCGTAATTGAAGTGCCTTACATAAAGGGGATCGGCAAAGTCGACCCCAACTTTTTGAAATGGGTCGCCTTCGCGGACTCTCCCCAATTGTAGGTAGGCCGGTTGCTCATCGAAGGGCTTAAAATTATTTTTTTTGCAAACGACAAGTGAATTAATACACGCTTCACCTGCTGGCGTCCTCGAACGATCCAATACGTTTCTCCAAGATGAGTGATGGCTGCTTGACGGATGATGAGATCCGTGAATGGTTACTTATCCGGAAGAAGCATTGGTGGAACGGCTCCTTCTGCTTCGAACGCCAACTCAATCCTCTTCACCACTTGGACCAGCTTTGTTTATTTGTCTAGATAGGGACGAAGCGGACCGAGTTTAGGTTCGATTTTTGGTAGTTCTTCCTTAAATTCCATCAGCGTCTCGGTAAGATATGGGATTGCTTCCGCTTGCGTTACCCGTAGAATGAATTGTTCAGCTTGAATTACCTCTTCGACCGTTAAGCTATTATCGTGCTGTTTACGGCTTCAATAAATACAAACAGGATCGACGGCAGTGAGATTTGGAATCTTTCTTCATCTTTCTTCACTAGAAATGGGCGTCTTCGAGCAAGCTACAATACGAACCAGTCGATTAAAAGAAGAGTAAATGATAGCTTGGAGAATCGACTGTAACATGGCAATGGTTTTAGCCAGAACGTTTTTCTTTTTTTTTTTCTTAATTACTGCCACTATGTCACCATCCAGGTCGGCCGATTGGGCTTGTCGGTAAGAACAATCTTGTGAATTTTAAAATATAACTCTATATCAAAATTCTAGGTTTTCTTAAGTATAAAAAATACGAAAAAAATATTCCAGAAATTTAAATTCGAATTTTTGATTTTGATAATTTTGATAGTTGTTTAATTAAACTATGAATTTATATATAACCTGATAAGAAGAATAGCACGGCTCCCGTCATGTGCTGCTTGGTTTACATCCACTTTGTTAAAATATTGCCCATTAAGAGACTTACCAAGAGATGTTTTTTTTTTGTTTTTAATAAAATAATTGGAGAGCAGGTACTGGAGATCCACCATCTCTTGGTTATTCCTAGAATAAAAGAAAATCAACCGAGGTTGTTCTAGCCCACTTACTTCACAAGAATTCACTACGAAACCGAGTCGGGTAAAAGAGAAGAGAATCGTAATGATAATGTTTTTTTTGGTTCAGATCTTTCGTGTAAGTCCATTTAATGGCATGGCAACAGGTATTGCGCTTTCAATATAGACCTCATGTCTGCATACTGAGAGTTTATTTTAGTGTAGCCGTTCTCATCTTTCGGATCTCTGAAACATGGCATCGTACGAAAAAGTCCATCAATATATTTACAATTGTAAGATTCAAACATTCTATCATAATTTAATTGTATTAAATAATACAGTGTACTACATAGAAATACATAGAAAAATCAAACTAGCAAGAGAGATCTTTCGTTGATAAAAATGTTATGGTGTTAAAATAATTTTTATTGACATCTGCAGAGTTCCGAAAGATTAACACTTTTTTTTAAAAACAGCTTGATTTTTTTTCTTTTAAAGGTATTATTACCATACTAACACATTATTATTTCAAAATACATTTAAAACTAAAAATCTACAACCATTGGAAAATAATAAGTAACTTTAAAACTGGTAATTTGAATAAAATATTTTTAAGTATAGAAAAACTATAATAATAATATTTATAGATTAGTTAACTTGACTTAAAATATGAAATTAAGTGTAGTATAGTGAAACTATATAATTAAGTAGAATAAAGTTAAGTGGTATTTGAAGACGATTGAATGAAAATTTATCAAAAACCTTCATGACTTGAGACAAATAGTTACAATCATGTGGTGATTTACAGTTACTTAAGAAAAAAAGTGCTTGTTCTTGTATTATAACAAAAAGTTAAAAAGATTTTTTACATTTTACTAATCATGGGCAACTGAGCACGGTATTAAAGTTGTAATCCCGACAATTTGTCTTTTTGTAACTGTGATATGATGTGAACTAAAAGAATAAAGAAACGCTGTGAAGTAATAACAGAAAAAACCCAATGTTTCCCTTGTTTTGCCATTAAGATAAAAAAGAAATCATTATAAAGTACAGGGGTATATTATGGCCGTAAGGCATACCTTTTTTAGAACGCTTCCCTAAAATTCATATTTATGCCGAAAATGGTTTCTGATCCTCCTTTTACGGGTAATGAAAGAAACGAATTATATTTTTTATAGTGATAGAAATGTTGTACCACAAAAAAATTTCAGGTGACCATTTAAAAGCAATACAGTGGCCTTTGAATTTATGATGAATTCTGAGGGTTTTGATTTTGATTAATCTATTTGTAAGTAATTCCTTTTGTCTTGAGTATAACTACTTCATAATATTTGAAAATCAAATAAAATGAAAAATCTGGCTCCTTCACTCTTTCTTCTGGGTAAGTACAGTATGGTTCAAATAAACTTGAGGGACCCTTAGCTGTTTAAGGCTTTGTGCCCCTCAAGTTTATTTGGACCATACTGTACAGTGGTTTTCCACTTATCAGGACACCTGGTGCAAAGCGGTGGCGCTGCAGTTTGAATAAGGTTGCTAGTGCCAATAAGCGGATTTTTCCATTACCTGAATATCTCAGTAATGGACCGCGCCTTCAAGCCTTATATGTACCCTCGTCCTTAATTAACAATCTATTTTAATACATAAATAATTTTTTTTTCAAACACCCCCCCCCCTGCCCTTGACACTAATTTTTTAGAAAGAGAGAGACAAGATTGAGTTCCTGGTCTTCACACCCACGGTGCCCCTTTTCAAAGGGAGAGTCACTATCTAAAAAAATCATTAGTAATTCAAGACACTAACAAATTAGCTTAAAAAACTTAGTGATACAGCACAATTCCAACTAGACTCGCACACTCAGAAAAAACAAAGGGAAAAAGTACCTTGAGATCTCTTCTTCTTCTATCCATCAATCAACTAACTGGATCACCTTTTCCTTTCCAAGAAGACTTGGTTGGCTTTACGTACAGTACGTTCGTTCCTCGTCGTATAGTGTTCGTCGGATCCAGTGATGACTAGCGACTATTTTTCAACAAATCACAGCCAGGACCGTGGAACTGCCTATTTAAGAGACCAGATAGTACCCAGAAAGAAGTTCCGTCTCGGCGACCTGGCTTTATTCTAAGTGGCAACAAATCTCTGGAACCCTTAGCTGCCAGTATATCAGAGACTCTCGGCGGATTCGATCTAGTGTTGGTTTTAATATTTGTTTGATATTTACCTCTCTTAATTGTTCAATTTACTTTAAATTTTACTGCGACCGAGCGTTCACCTTTTTGAAATGGAATAGTGCTCGAGAAGTACGCATTACAATTAAATGTCAATTCAAATCAAATTTCTAACTTAAACTTAACTAAATAACCAGAATGCCAGTAAAAATGTGCGTGTCTGTATTATACGACAACTCAATGAGAACTGAAAAATGAAAATGGGAAAAAAGGAGTCGAAACAGATTATTCAAATCTAGTTGTTGTATTCTATCTACTTTAATTGAAAGAAAATCCGTAAGCTTTTTGACGTCCTTTACTAGGGAATTTTGAGCACGCAACATATTCACCCGTACTTCAGGCTTTTGCGAAAAAGGAGCTGGTTTTTTTAGACGTTTTCGATCCTGTTGAAACAACGGTGTATAAATACTAGTCCTATATAATTAAGATTAACAAAAAAAGAACAAACTTTCCGTAAACAGTTCATCTTCAAAATTTGGTACTTGACAAGCTGGTCTTTAATAGCTCTATGATTGTCCTTCTTTGGAGGTAGAAGCCATACCAAAAATGCCTGGATATTGTTTGTTAGTCATGAGCTGTTCAATGTTTCTTGAAGAGAACTGGGAATACGATAGGCATATTCAAAGCCACATTCACGACAAAAAAAAAAAACAGGATGATGCTAATGCTGAGGCAATGTAAGTCAGGGTCAGTGAGGTCTTCCGCAGTAACTTAATCAGGACAGGAAACCCTTTTTTGGTGTCAATGAATCCACGAGGCAGAAGCTTTGCCAGAAAGATTAACTGGAATTTAGTCTCGGTTACTTCGTTAGCCCCTAACTTAAAACATGAAAAACGTTCATAAGCTCGATAAATTTTTATTATTTGGGTAAATTAACCAATTACTTACTTTTTTTCTTTTTTGAAAGCCCATTTTTCAAGCTTTCTAAAGTTCTTCACGGAAGTTTTTGCTTTTTTAGCTATTGAGAAGGACGAGTTTCCAATTCTTAGTAACAAAATAACAACACAACTAAAGGTATCTTGTTTAAACAGGTAGACTTAAAAATATACATCTATATTCATTATATTTAAAATGTAGTTACTTTTATTAACTACCATCGACCAGGTCGGCTTCATATTCAGAACCCTTCCAAGGATTTTTCAGCACGGCAAGAGGAATACTTGGTTTCCAACAGCACTGAATGCACTGATGGAGAGGTGGAGCAGACCTCGCTTTCATTAACCTCAGTTTCGATGAAAGCAGCAATTTTGTTTCAACCCATTGTAATCCTGACAACTAATAATAATCATATAATGCTGTTTAAATAGCAGTAAACACTAACACTTTGCAAAATGTCATCAATTATACAACAACTTACAGAGTGCAGACTTAATTGAGAATTTATAATAAAATCTTTTCTAAATGCACATGAATAATTTAAGTAAAAACAATCCAGGTCAATTAATATAAAATAACCTTGAATAAGTAGTCCCACTAGATTTCTAGTGGTCGTTATTCCCCAGTTTATCTTACGTTGTCTCTTGCCCGAACAATGGAGAAATATCAGAAATTCGGAATAACAGGTGATCGGTGAAGGTCTGCGTGAAAACCGTGTTAACAAACTTCGTAATATAACTTTCATAATAAATCCGACGGCATCGGCATAGATCGATACCATTATTCTAGGGGGTGTCAATTGATAGCTTCTTTTTAAGATTTGAAAAAAATTTAATCTTTGAAAACCTAACATTTCAAATAATGATGTTTGATTTCGATAAAAAAAAATGCTTTGAAATTTATCATTTGACAGAAAGATCCTTAAAATTGCTAAATAAATAATTTTTTTTTAGTAAAGTAGATGTACAGTAATGGTTTAAAGAAATTATATAGAGTTGTCTGAGTTTAACATAAGCACCCAGCATAGAAAATTCAGTAAAAAGATTAGCCTTTTGACGAAACACATCCGTCTGACCATCATTTCTTTCATCTTGGATCCAAATGTTGCCACGAACCGCCACCTCTGATAATTAGAAATGTCACACAGACACGGTAAGGTGAGTGGAGCAAACAGTTGAACAGTTATCGTGACTGAGATTGATTGGAGTTGAAACAGTGGTAAAATAAGGGCTTTTAGCGCTGGATAGGACGCCTAAGCGATCGAAGAACGATATTTCTTTTTCTGATGCCCGTTCTCCACCGCCTCATGGGACAAAGAGGATCTGAGGAGCAAATATAGCGACACCGAACACACACACACATACTTTTAACACACGAAACCAGCGGACACTGGAGATCTTAAAATAGGCGGAACACAATTTTCCTTATAGCGTCCGCGGGTCACACGCTAGCTACTCTAGTGGCCCGTTGGATTCAGGAATTCCTTCCTAATTCTATCGATGATGATAGATGGATAAACCAATGAGGTTAATTCTCTCCTTCAGTAAAAAAACATTATCAAAAATGTGTATACTAAACTTTGCGAGAAGTTGTAATGAAAGGGCTCAAAGTCTATGTATAATTCCGTGGTTCTCTACCAGAGACCAGTCTCGAGGAGCCCTGGAACTGGTTAACATTTTCTGTCACTATATCATATATCATCCACTGCCCTAAAGTTGCCATCAAAATCCCCACCTTTCTAAAAATCAAGAATGGAATTAGGTTTTGTTCACGTATAACTAGGCTTCTCAATATTTTTCCTTCCAACTCTTGAAATTAAAATTGCAGACTACGTTTTCAAGGATGATTCCAATAATCTCTAGTTTGTTGGGTAAATCGAAATTTTCTTTGCTTGTAATCTGGAAAAGCAAAAGTAATCGTCTTTATGAGTTGGAAAATAAAGGGTTAAAAATGATAATAGGTTTTAAAACTATTTCCCTTTATGATACGATCTGCAGCTTCAGATACTCTTAAAAACTTCCATCGGAAAGTAGACAAATACAGTCCCTTTTTGATCTAGGCTTCAAAGCCTATTTAAAAATGCAATAAGGATATACAAAACCACAATTAATCTTGTGGATTTTGCTCATGAGGACATTTTAGATTTTGGTGGACTATCAATCAAATGAAAAATTATGAAGCTCTATATGCATATTTTTCAGTCGACCCAAACGTGTATTCAGATTATGGCGTTTTCCAATGGCAAGATTTTTCCGAGATTTCAGTAAAAAAAATCCACTCCAGATATTTTTTGAAAAATCTTGTCAAACATCCAGAGCAGATCTTTCGAATTTCTCTTTTTTCATTGGAACAACTTTTCCAATACCCCGTACATTCGGTATTACCTTTGATGTCTCCTTGGCGGATCTGAAAAAATCTGTCGGCCATTGGAACAACCCTGTATTCCTATTGGAACAATTTTTGTTTTAAATCTACTCTGAATCTATGAAATCTCTTGAAAATCTTGCCATTGGAAAACACTATTAGTTTGGGTTCTCTAAGATATAATTTTTTTCAATATTTAATGTAAATAATAACGTACTGAGACTATTAAGGTAGCAATTTTTTATACACTCCTATTTAAATAAAATACAATCCATACCTTGAAAGGCCAATCCTCATTTGCTTAACGAAACAATATTATTTCTTTTCGAGGTAATTTTTATACATAAACGCAATCAGCCCATATGGCTTCTTGAAGGCAATTTATATAAAGGAATAGGATGCCGACATGTGACATGGTGCTATCTTTGTGATTTAATAATAAATACTTCTGAATAGATAGGCCTGCATAGTTGCTTCAATCATCATTTTATATACAATACTATATTAAATTATTCAAACCATTGGCACAATTACGAAGCTCTAAAGAAATCATTCTGTGACAATGAATCCTCTCCACCCATCTGCATATCTATTTTTATTTTAAGCCTGGAACAGGTAATAGTGTTCCAGTATTCCAGAGAGTACAATACAAAGTTGGGCTAAATTGTAATTAAAGAGAAAACTTGATAACGGTAATGGTGAGCATACCTTACCTTATTTTCAAAGTGGAAAGTTCTGCTTAATTTTTAAGCAGATAACGTTTTAAACGAACCTTTGATTGCATAATATAAGTAACGATCAATGATGAGCGATGATCAAGTACAATATCTTGAGTGTCAAATGTTTTGAAGAATAAGACCTCATTTAAACATAATTCGAAGCAGAAGCCGTCCACTTATGACTTAAGCCAGACTATTATTAAAGTATGAAGAAAAAATAGATATGGTAAATGACGGTATTCCATAATGAACGTAACATCCATTTCTTGTGCATATTGTAAGTTGTTCAACTCGAAATGATGAGCAACAACAAATCGGGCTGTTTTATCTTGGAATATGGCTCTACGTAAGATTTTCAGCCACTTGATCGGACACAAACAAGAAGAAGACGTTCTCTTGTGAGCGTCCTCACAGGAACCCTCATTTGAATCTGACTTAGATAATGATGTAAATGCGGAAGCATTTTGTATGGGTCCATTAACGAATAAGCGAAGAATAGTGAAAAAATCCATCCGATTTTATCGATTACAAAAGGTGAACTATTGGTTCTTCTATTTACTTTCTACATTCGACATTCCCCCAAAAAGCTATTGATTTGTAGTATATTTGCAATTCTACATCTAGTAATGTCTTGTTGTGTTCCACAATCATTTTATTTAAATGTTTCCGGAAAAAAAGGAAAGCAGATTTTTCGTTTAATTGCCCATAGTTAAAGTCTAATTTAAGGAAGCAAGGAGACAAAGAATATACATGCAAATATTTTTTCTCCAAAGTACAACAGCTATAATTTGAAGTCCCATCATTTCTTTCTATTAAAATCAAATCATCACCATCATTTCTATTAAAGTAAATTAAAATCAACCTAAATAGATTCTGGAATCCACTCCGCTTTGGAAGTTTATTTATTAAATAAAATTCAGGATCAATAGGAACTTCGACGTGAAAGTCGAAATCTATACGGGAGGGATGTACTAAACTCCTTGTTTGAAGAATATGTTTAACTTTACCTTATTCTTTTTCTCCACAGATTGAATCCGTCTGTTCAAATCATCTCCTACTGAACTTTGGCCAATATGTGTTAATATTAATGGAACTGATTTCCGAAAAAAAAATTTATGTTGCGCTTGTTTTTGTATTGATCGTATTAGTCGAAAATGTAAACCGTCTCCCGCCCATTTTTTAAATTTAAGAGATTCAGAAGCTCTTTAAGGACGATTTCAACTGGATTGAAAGCGGTTAAGAGTGGTTGAACAAAATTTTATTCAATGTTTCTGTTTTTGGCGCAAATGCCAGAAAGAGTAGCTTTCTAAAACCTGAATAATTTTAATGAAATATTTGGCTATGAGCATTGCTTCGAGTTTGGACGTTGGAAAACGAGTGAAGAAAGGAGCGGGGAAAATACGTTGATTTCCACTCATGGATCCCGCTTCAGCACGACGTGACCAGTTGTTCACGATTAAAGATGCTAAGGACAAACCGACAATTTGGATTTAGTTATCAATCACATCAAGAATTGTACTAGCGATTTGACTATCCTTTGTCCTCAAGTAATGATGGCGATGCCAGCACCCAAAGTCGCCATTTAAAATTTGTGGTGACAAGAACCTGTTTAAACAAGCTTTAAAATCATAGCAATAGAAAACAGCTTAAAATCTTGGTTTTCAAACGGACCAGTGATTTTTCATTTGGCATTTTCTAGACAAAGGGTTCAAGTGTAAGGTAAACTTGATTATACTACAAATAACTGTGCCGAGTATCAACGAGATAACTGTATTATGCGTTAGGGGCGTATGAAAAAAATCCTGAGAAAAATAAATCACTTCTGGAAATACATTACTCCTGGAATGAAAAGGGAGAGTTACTATGGAGATGGAATGAATATCCCGATTCCCGATGTTACTGCAGATCATGTACTCGTCCTAATGATCAGGCTGTATACTGGTCGCTGGATTCAACCTATTGCATCCAAATATGACGTATCATAAATATTTAGTAATATTTGTTTTCAGGAAGTGAAGTGAAGTATATTAATTGCAAACGCCGCTATAGATTAGGGAAGCATTGGCATTATGGGTGCAGATTCAGGTTTACAACAGCTCACGAAAAGCTAAACAACTTTGAGAGGATGAACGTTTAAAAGACACACAACTTTTATCTGAAAAAAACTATGGCATTCAATCATTACAGGGAAGAACCTATATACCAGGAAAACAATGAAGGTTCTAATATATTTACGAAGAATATTCGTAATTTGTTTAAACATCTTAAATTTTCCGGGTTTATCCCCACGGAAAAGTTAACCAAACTTATGAATGTTAGTTTTCTAAAAATTTAACAAAAATGTAAAAAAAAATGAAACTTAACAAGTATGTAAATCATATAGTGTAAGAAATAAATTTATCTTTGCTGGAAATTGACGCTAACGCTGGTGTGAAACGCACAGTAAGCAATACGGCCCTCCGCCCATCTTGTTGATTAAGGAAGACATTTTAAAGAAAGGGCCATAGTGTAGAGAAATGCCTTCGTCTACCTATGGAAGTGAAGTAGGGAACGGCTTTAGCCAGTGTGGCTGTTACCCTCTCTTTAAAATAGATGCCTTAACCACCAAGATTAGTTTGAATTCGCCTTAGTTAAATTTAAAAAAAACAGTCTTTTTCAGCTGTAAGATTCCGTTCGCGAATTAAGCTTCAACATAATGGTTTAACATGATGAAAACAACCAAACCTGGGTTTCCTGCAAAAGAAAATAACCTATTTTTGCAATTGTTACTTTATTGTAACTCGATTATAAAATTACTATTTTTCGATTAATTATATAATGAGTTGTTAATATCAAATTTTACTTTTTTTAATTTTTGGAATATCCTAAAAAGATTGGGCGTTCAACATCTTTATGAAAATGTGTTATCAATGTTGGTATCTAAAAAAGAAAATGACGAAATTACAAAAATATATAATACTGTATGATTATAAAAATCTTTTACTAATGGAATATTTATAAAGCATATGGCAAAAAAAGGTTTTCTGATTTTATTACACCGTTTAGTTTCCCCATTTAGAAAGCAATACAACCAATATAAATTATAAAATAACTAAAACCTACATTCGCAAGGAAGTTTCGTTTTTCCTTTTGAAATTCAAAATTATTTCTTTTTAAGGATTTCACACTGTGTAAAGCATTGCCTTTATTTACCTGTCGGGATACAGGAAGGTAAATACTGTAGGAAGTGTGGAATGGACCCCATCTTCAATATGTCTGCCTTAATCGTTAAGATGGTTGGTGGGGGTTTTGGGTACTGGACGTTACACACCGACGTTGGCGTCGATTTCCAGCTGAAGAAGAGTATTGATACACAATTTGACTTGCAATCCTACTCAGTTTTTTTTTTCACGCTGAACGCGATTATATGCTTTTAAGCAACTTTTTATTTTGATAAGCTTTTCCTATTGAACGTTCCAAGGTTCATCCTTCCGTCCGGATTTAGAAACACTCTTGAGGTCCTCTTTCTTGCGTTCTGGAGCTCATCTCATTTTGTGATTCAATAAACAAGATTTTTACTACCACAACACCACCAAACAAGACTTTAACCACTTTATTCAAAAGGAAATTTAACCTAAATGTCTTTATTTGTACTTTTTCTGTTAATTGAGGAAGAAATAATGGATAATAAAAGATGGATGGAATGCTGGTTGGCCTCTTGCTGTAGTGGTACTGTGGTAGTTACTCATAAGAATCCATCAGTCCTTACAAAATTGTGGAGCCGACGGAGCTGTGTGTATGACAATTCCTTTTTTTTTTGTAAGTACCAGTGTTCTTGCCATTGATGAGACGTCTATCAAATGGAGAAATTAAAACTATGGGACCCCAATAGCATTTGCACATAATGCTAGACAAGGGCATCACGGTCTAAATCTGATGATTGGAGGCAGTACATGCAATGGAATAGCTGTAGGAGCTAGACCACCTGACAGATCTTCCAGCTCCATTGAAGCACAATAAAAATTGGAGAAACAGGAATGGACAGTGATGGTGCTGTACTCTGACGGAGTAAGTGATGAACAATTTTCATTTATCTCTAAGGGCACGGTTCTATATAAATCCTCAGAACTAATGGAGAGATCCTCGGTGCTGCAACTGAGAACGAAGTTCAGTGGAACCCTCCGCGCGAGGAGGGGAAGAGGGACCTGCAAGCCTCTGCCAAAAAGGGGATGGACTTGCCAACCAATCACAAGGAGTAATCTGAACAAGTAAAGACGAAAGAAATGGTTTGAATTGTCCTTTCTATTCAAATTCCTTGATCTTACTACGAAGAAGAGGCGAGTTGAAAGAAGGGAGCCTGCTTAACAAGCAGGACTGAACATCTTAGGAGATTGAGGACTTATTCTTTGAAGGAACGGAACAGCAGGGGGAACCGTAGTAACAGGAGCCGAAACGGGTGTATTAGTCAACTGAGGAGCTGGAGCCTCCAGAGCAGGCAATTCAGCAGAAATGGTCCTCCTCTAACGATGACGTATCTTGACCGATGTCACGCCAGGTCCCAGCGGAGTCAACTAGACAACTGGAAACATCTACACAAGGGATATATAAAAGAGAAAGGAATATCAGAGAAATAGTGAGCAGCGGATCCAGCAATTTTAATATGAGAACTTACTGGTGGAGGCAGGGACATGCATTAATGAATCATTTGATGGGCGATTAGGTGAAGTAAAAGTGGATTTGTTAAGGTCCGGAATCAACGACTGCTTTGCGACTTCAAAAAAGAAACGTAAATCAACATAAATTGAGCAACTTCTTTTAAGAAAGTAAACGAGAAGAATGCAATTACCTGGACCAAATCTGACGCTCATCCACCTTCATGGTTTTTGCGTGGCGCCGACCCCTTAGTAGAGTAACTGTTTCTGAGGTCACCATGAAACCACCAGTGATCATCCACGTTGAAGAAAAATGATATAAGGAATTAGGAAAAATTGAATAAAAAATTTACTGGTTTAACTAACATCCGTTAGCAAAACTATACGTTACCCTTTTGAACTGTTGATTATAACCAAGAAAAAGAAACAGTTTCCGACAAATTAGAAGGTTTTTGAAGAAAAACTGATTAAGACATGGATAAGAATAACAAATAGATTCGAACAATCACGTTTAAAATAAAATGGATGGAAAAGAGCCTCCTCTTGATGATTTTCTGAGAAGAACTACCTTTCATTTGGAGCGAAACTAATTGAAACTGGTATTATGAAAAAAGAGCGCTTGGAGCCCACACAGCACAAATCGAACATTGGAATATCTTTTTTTTATCCGAAAGGATAACTTAGAGACATTCAGAGACATTCACATACCTAAATTTCTACGTTTTTTGTCGTTTTGGCCACGTCAAATGTTATCCTGAGGATAACATGATATCTTTTAGTTAAATATTTTATTGGACAATATTTTTCTTCATAAATTATATAATACATTTCTCCTGTTCTTCTTTCCCACCCACCCATCTTTCAATGTACTTGTTTTTGCATATTACTTTGGCGTATTGATTAATTATACTTTACATTTTGAAGTCGCCGGGCGTCGATCACAGGATCTGCTGGGTGGGAAGCGAGTGCTCTACCAATGCGCCAAAGAAAAGTTTTGCTGCTATTGGTCCGTAAAACACGTGTTTGCCCGTCGGGCACACATATTTGTCAAAATTTATTCTTTTCACCTGCCCGTAAGGTAGGCAAGGTGGCGAAGGTTTCTTAGCGGGAAAAATTGGACCAATAGCAGCAAAGCTTTTCTTTTTCTCAATCAAAGAAAAAGTGTCAAAAAGGGTGTCTTTTTGTTTTGCATATTACTCGGCCATGGTAAATCGAATTTAAAAACTAAAAAAGTCCATTCTAGAAAATGAATCAAATTTCAATTCTGTTTTTTCAAATAATTTTTAAAGTCAAGTTTTATTGGAGAAAAACGCCGGCAAACCTCGAGTATTTTTATATTTTTCCCCCAAAGTGTCCCCATATTATTGCGATTATCTAATCTATTATCAATTACACAGATTTGATCTTTGTGCCATTCGACGTGGCTTTGAATTCCGCGTCGAATGGTATAATTATTTTTGCTTTAATAGCAATCCCGGATTTAGTTAAGTTTTGCCGTGCCATAAAAAACAGGCCTTTTACTTGCGCGACATTCAGAGAACGCTTGTTAAAACACCCCCAACCAAGATACTCTTCACTTACAACTTCCAGAGAATTTTCAAAATATTTATTTACAACAATATTCTAACACTTTTATCCATATTCCAGTAAGTTAAAATAATTTGAATAGGTAAATAACCAACAAAGTTGTCTTGTTTAAAAAAGTAATCAACCTAATTTATGTTTTTCCATAGTTCATTGGACAATCAGCACTGCAGCAGCCCTTGCTCTTTCTGACTTTTACTGCAATCCACTGTAAAATTGAACATGTATGATTGAGTTACAATTTCCATAAAAAAGACTTAAAAAAGCAATACTCAGCCCATATAGATTTATTCCACTCCAATAATACTCATTCGTGCTTACGCTTATTTTTTCCGTACCAAAGTATTCTTCTTCATTACACCCTGTTTAAAAATTAAGCCTGCTGAGATAGGAAGTTTACTGATATGCTAATTTTGAAAACATATACTTGAAACGCAAACGGTGTGATACATTAATTCAATTTTCCATATTTTTTATGTGCTATTACTTCTAGTCTCATTGTTTTAAGCAGAACAAATGCAGTCAGCTGCAGACAATTCCATATTAACCAATATATTTATATTTGGGTTTCCAATCAAGAACTACTTATTCCTAAAATGAACTATACTAGATTTCCTGTATTGGACAGGTGGTGAAGGCGTTCTTGACGAATACTTCACATTTCTCATCTGCTTTGCTTTTAACTGGTACAAAAAGAGTTAAATCATTGCAAATTGAAGAAATAATGGCGTGATTCGTACTAAATCCAATGGCGATCTACCATACTATTATTTTGTTCCAATAAGGAGATCAATTATTAACACATTTGAAAACTATGTTAAGATTAAAGATTTATAGTTAACTTCGTTTCACAATTAACTCTTTCTTATCTTTAAAATAAATGTCAATTAAGAATCCCTTCGGGAACCTCGCAGCGATGGAGACGCTGGGAACAAAAAATTAAGTTATGAGATCCAAATAAAATAAGAACCATCCAAGGTCATCTTTAAACTCCTCAAACGCTCTATTGTTTTATTTAAATAGAAAACAACGTGTATCATTAACGGGTACACGGTTGTGCAATTTCAATATTAACCGTTAAAAAAACAGTATATATATATATATATATATATATAATCAATAGCAATTATATGAATAATTGCTTATGCTTTCAAGAATAAATTTTATAGTTTTTTTTAAATAAAACAACTTAAAGCTGTATTGCAAAAAAACTAAACTAGAGTAAGAAAAAAATACAGTATGGTCCAAATAAACTTGAGGGGCCCACAGCACTAAACAGGTAAGGGCCCCTCAAGTTTATTTGAACCATACTGTACCTCTTGCATTTTCTTTTTATGCTGAAAGTGTATTGTAGAACAATAAACATGTGATTTCTCAACAAGAAAATTGATAACACTTATCTGCTTTTGTTATACATGAGAAAATTAAAAGCATTTGGATTTCATTTTGTTTAATGATTTGACAATGCACGAATGTACTCTGCACGGCAACAGCCATCAGATCCAGAATATATGTGCAGGGGATGATCTCCTTTATAACATTCTGCCGGCTTTTGAGCGGGGGAAATGTGAGCACAATAAGCATGATTGCCCTCGCTGCAATCTCCCACACAGTCAGATTCATAATAAATGCCATAATGGGTTTGAATGATCTTACAGCACCAATGATGTGGAATGTCAGTTTTGATACAAAAGGCGCCGGAATTTCCAGGATGTCTTCCGCGACAAGTAAAATGTGAATTACAAAGTGACATCTCAAGATAGTGTTGATATGGGCGGTTAAATGGCCCCTCAATAGCCAAGCATCCAGAATAAATGGACGATTTTGAATCATCCCAGTACTGCAACAATGAATAAGTGTGGGTCGTTGATTGTGTGCTCAATACCGGTACAGTTGAAAGCGTTGTTGAAACAGACGGAATTATAATGGTAGAAATCTCGCATAAAACAGATACCAAAGAATTCAAAGGAGTAATAATGAATTGAAATGCATCTGGAGAACAACCATATCCTGTTAAAAGTTGGGAAGAGATGCAATTCTTGATATTCTTCATGGTGCTGTTGATGTCAAAAGAATATTACTTCATAGTTTCTTAGCGTTTTATTTTACTATCAATAAGTTTATTGATATGTTTACTTGCAGAGACTTGCGTTATTGTACTCTATCATCGCCATAATCATTAGGTCACTGGGATAGACGGCTGGGCTAATCACTCCGTATTCATGACGACATGTAGTGGTAACAGTCTTGACGACATCTTCACAATTCTCATTCGATTTGTTTTCAACTAATAGTAAATAGTAAAAAAAAATTGCGATTTTATGAAAGCCAATGATGATGATCATTGGTAGGTTACCCATTTCACTAACGCGTGTACCACATAGATTTTTAATCATTGTCGAGATTGCGTGTGATGCAATTATCACTCTCTTGTCTGCTTCCGATGTCATAGGACACGCATCGGTCAGTGCCGTGGTAAGTGCTGTAGCTAATTTTTTATTTAATTGACTATGTAAAGAAATATGCGTTAATCGATGAGCTCTGATTTTTCTAGAAACAACGTTTACCAAAATGTGTCACTTTCCCAACTTGTTGACCAATTCCATTTAAATATAAATTTTTCAACACTGAATGCATTTTCCTTGGTTAATTCCTGTAAAAAATTGAATTAGGTACTAGTAATAAGTACAGTTTATTATTTTAGAATACATAAAACTTTTTTGAACAGTCCGTCCAATGAAGTTGATTTTCAGCTTCGCAAGAAGAAAAAAACAAAGTATGTAAAGGAGCAAGTATTTCTTTCTGTATATCAGTTGGACAAGCTCCTTTTTTCATTTCATGAATGAAACAATTTTCAGTATTTTTAATCATGCTGTCGCTAACAAAAGTATAAATATATTGTTTTAATTCTACGTCATAGAATCAAATTAATATATTTACGTGCAAATCCTTTTGCCAATTGATTTTATCATCATCATAAGGATCAAATCGCTGGGATACACGGCGGATTCATAAAATTGTGTACTAGTTAAATAACCGGATTTAATTGAACACGCTACGGTAGTGATCTTGGCAGAATGATCACACCTCTCATCAATGTCTTTGGAAACTGAAAAAATAAAGGAATAAATGTTTTAAAAATAATAATCATTTCATGAAACAAAGAGATACCGTTTCGCTTTTCTTGTTGATAACAAAAGGTATTGATCATTTTTAAAATTCCGTAACTGACAAATGCATATCCCTTTTCCGCTTCAGAGGTGGAGGCCGTAGGACAAGCAGAAATCAGTGCGGTAGCTGATTTCTTATGTAGCTCACTGGAAATATAAAAATACAATTATTTACTGGATTTGGATTTCATTATAAAATTTTAAATACCAAAAGTCATCAATATTTCTGCCAGTTAAAACACCAAGGATGAACTTTTCGGTACTGAAACCGTGGTTTTTAATCATTTTCTGATTAAAGCTTTGTGTGTAGTTTTTGAATAAACTTGAATACATTATTTTAAAATAAGTAGGCTACTTGGAATATAATAAAACAGTCCGATCATTGAGTTTGCGTCTGCTTTATAAACGATGGCAAACTTCTTCCAGACATTGGCAAGACGGCACCAGGTCGATATTTGCGGGTTTTTGCTTACTTTCTGGTGGCTGTAGCCATCACAAATGCAGTCAACAAAAGGCAGTACTAATACAATTATTTGACCCAGATTAAAACCGTTTAATAAATAAAGCTCTAATTATACAGATAGTAAAATCGATAAACTGACTTGCATTGGCAGCATCATAGTATATGTTCTTGAAACCAGATTATGTGTTCAAAATGGATATTTATAGAGCTAAAAAAGAATAAAGGGTAAAAAATGTAAAGATAAATTAATAACACAAGTAAGTTATTCTCAACATAAAAAGAAAGAAAAGAAAACCAGATGCTATGCAAGAACTTATAATTAAATTTACTTATATAGTATATTAGCTTACTAGCTGCTTTTACCTTACTTGGAGCAGGTCCCAAAAAAGAATACCCCAATTTTCCTCTATCGCTCAGTGTATACATCACTTCTCTTAGATTGAAAAATCGTGCAAAAAATGGATTTGCGTCCAATATAAATCCAGCCAACAGATTTCTATTAATAAACTGGTATCTGGTTAAAAAAAATTATTCTTGGAATATAAGCAATAATGTTACTAACTGGTAAAATGACTCAGTACTTGCCTTAGTTCCACATTCATAACATATGTGCGTCCGTGTCATATAAAAAGGTAAAAATAATTTTTTAAATATCAATTTTCTCTTGCGACGTGGTAATATAAGATGGATTCAGCCAAGGATTCAGGAAACCTAATTTTATAAAATAAAAAAATTTAAAATAGTAATTATTTATTTTAGAAGTCTTGTTTTCCTCTCTGTAAAATAATATTTGAATTTTACGTCAAATAACTCATCCGTCGCAAAAACTATTCCCAAAAGAAAGGAATTTATTTAAATACCTTTTACTGAAGTTATTATAATACAACTTGAAAAGTAGTAATTAAGTGTTTGAAGCGCAGTGAAAATAAAAAAAATTATGATCAGCAGTATCATTGAAATTAATTAACTATCTTTCATTTAGTGAGAAGCTCAAAATGGAATTTTGTTTACTCAAAATATGTATTTTTGTCTTTAAAAAGATACCGTCAAACCGGGCAACATTGAACATGGCAGGCAACTCTGAACAAAAAGACACGATCGTTTAAACACAGATATTTATATTAAAAATTGGCGCAATCTATCAACAAATATAATCAATCGATAGCTAAGAAGCTTGGCAATATTTTTTAGATTTAATTTTTTTTTCACCGGATCATTCTCTCTACCTCTTTCGCCAGCTAGTTATTATATAAGCCCGGGATAGTATACTACGTTACCTGTATACTGTAATGGTCAGTCATACTATGTCATCAGCTATATTTATAAAGAGAGCGTGTAGCATACGTGAGATGTGCGATGATAGAACAAACAGTACATGTTTGAAGAAGGTACAAAAATTGGTTGACGAAGACGAAAATGGCGAAGATGAGTACCACGCAGAGGATGGCAAAGGGTAAAGGGAATTTTGTTAGATGCAAAAGCGGCTCCCCGAAGGGGCTATCCATCATAAATTTTGAAAAACAAAAACAAAGTGCTCTGCAAAAGGAAGACATCTGGCAGATCGAGAGTAGCAATGTATATTTTGTAGATGAACTCGTATGGATATAGAAATAGTCCACCACCCTCTAGGAGCTGCGGTAAATAAGCTAAAAGAGACGATATCATGAAAATTGACTGCACAAATGTTTATTTAGAGTAAACGGCGTTAACAATTAAGTCAATAGAGAAAATCAACATTCATCAAATTTGACTGCGTCCTCTTCTGCCTTAATGGTGTACATGTTTTGGTAAGCAGTCAGCTCGGCAATAAGGACCCGGCTGCCATCGGTCTGTCGTCTCATGCCGTACCGCTCGATGGAGCTCTCAGCTGTTTGAACAGAAATGGGTAGCGTGAGCTCCATGGTGCCTATCGGGTTTTGATCAATTCGTTCACGGTTAAGTTGAAGGTCTTTCTTGAGCGCAATGAGTTTAGGGTGGTAATTTGTAATCTTCTCGGCTTTAATTTGTTTAGCGAAGAGTTCATCAAATTCAAAACTAATTTTTGGCCAATGGTAGACGATTCTTGCCGTTTGAGTTCCCGGTCCGAGGCCAACGAGAGAAAATTTTGCCTCCTCTGTGCCTCCAGGAAGGCACGCAACGACGATCACCTTTTCTTGCTCAGTAACCGGATCTAGAAAGACGGACATGAGGACGGGCTGATTGATATGTTTAACTTGAGAGTCGTCGGTAGCATCGTCATCTTCTTCATCCCTGGTGCGTTTAGATCCCGAAGGTAATTTAAAGGCAGAACCACCACCAGCAGCATTGCCGGTTTGACCCTCTAAAGGTGGTTTCTCAACTGAAATATTCACGATAAATTATTAAATGAAAATATGAAAGGAATAATTTGATAACTTACGGTCAATTCCATGTGCTGCTTTCAATAAGCCGAAGTTATTACGAAAAACTTGTTGGGAAAACCTTTTAAAGAGTTCACTAGAGTCGTATACGTCGAGAGGCTTAGTATCTGAAGTTATCTCCCCATCAATAAATTTTTGATTAAGAAGTTTATGGGCAGGGTTCGTGTCGTTACGTATCCATTGTCCTTTTCTTTTACTGGCCATTTCACTTATGTAAGAAAATATAGAGCACGTTGCGAAAACGGGAAATTCCAGGAATGCTGTGAGTAATGAACACGTCGTCTGCTATTCTGCAAGCACTGTTGTCTTGTCTGTATTTACGCCTCATATGTTTTTCTGATTGATTGATTTACTGTATTAACGAAACAATATTTGTTTAATGTATTACATGTGTCGATTCCCAATAATTTTCATGTGAAAACTACATTGAAATATTTCATTTCATAAAAAAATTGAAAAATGTGGCAACATTGCAAAGTTTTAAAACCTTTCAAATGTTTTAAATGTATGAAAACCGCACTTTTTATGAAATAAAACATGTAAATTTACGCTGAATTTTGCAGATTTCGTTATAAGCTTTTCAGAATACAAAGTAGAGGCTATGGTGCATCTAAATTTACATTAAATGTATGATAAATGCATGAAAACCCATCCAAATTTACCGAGCAAACCTCGTAAATTTGAACGAAATCTGTTAAATTTACGAGGTTTGCTCGGTAAATTTGCATGGGTTTTAATGCATTTATCATACTTTTAATGCAAATTGAGATACATCATGGCCTCTACTTTGTATTCTGAAAAGCATTTAACGAAATCTGCAAAATTCAGCGTAAATTTACAGGTTTTATTTTCGAAAAAGATCGGTTTTGATAAATTTAAAACATTTGAAAGGTTTCAAAACTTTGCAATGTTGCCACATTTTTCAATTTCTTTTAAATTCTATACTTCACTTGAATTGTCACAGGAAAACTATTGAAGATATATACAATAATGAAAATCTAGAAGAAAACTTGCACAACCTTGCAATACTGTAGAATAGCAGACGAAAGAACCATGTTTCCATTAATGTAAGTTCTGGTGATCTCTGTTTATTTTTCCATTAAGAGTTTCATTTTCGCTTTCATTTTGTTATTTCAATTATGGCAACACCTCTAACTTTTTGGGATATTGGCCATAAAATAACTGGGCACAACACAAATGGAAGTTTAAATCAAGGCTATCGCAAATTCAGAGCATTTTTTGGGACTTCTCCAACTGTATGTTTTGCTGTTTGGAACATGCTTCTTGTTCATCGTCCAAGAAAGTCAACACCAGAGCACCTTCTCTGGGCGCTGCTGCTGCTTAAACAGTACAGCATAGAAAGTGTGAATGCTGCTCTTGTTGGTGTGAGTGAGAAAACTTTTCGCAAATGGTCATTCATATTTATACGGCTTCTAGCTCATCACATCCAAGTGGTAAATCAATAGAACTTTTGATTTTCTTATCCCCAATTTGACGCTTTTTCATTGGCCACTACTCACTAGATTGACTGGGAGAAGCGTTTTGACAACGCACCATTTGGAACAAATATGTTCGTTTCAATAGACGGGACTGACTTCCGGATAATGGAGCCAACAGAATTTGATCGCAAGTGGTATTCCCATAAATTCCACGGACCCGGCCTGCGATATGAAATTGGTCTTTGTATTCGCACCGGGTTCATTGTTTGGGTACATGGAGGACGTCCATGTGGTCAATGGCCAGACCTTACACTCGCTCGAGATGCTTTCGTTGGTCAGCTTCAGCCAGGTGAAAAAGCATTGGCCGATAGAGGGTATCGTGATCGAAATTACTTTGAGAACCCCAACGGAGACCGGGCAAGAAAAAATGTATTATCTAGGCATAAAACAGTTAATCGTCGCATCAAACAATTTCGCTGTATGAATCATGTTTTTCGCCATGCCCTAAATTTGCACCCTACATTTTTCCATGCTGTGGTTAACTTGACCCAAATAATGATTGAAAATGGAGAGCCATTGTATGAAGTGCATTTATAATCAATTCAATAATAAAAAAAATCATCCAACATTTGTTCTAAAGATTTAATTTTATGCAGGAAATATGGTAAGAGACTGTCTTAAGATTAAATTTTGGTTTTTACCGCAGCTCCCTATTTCCAATACGACAGGGACGAAAGTAATCATTTTCCGCCAAGAGTTGAAAGAAAAAGTTTTCAAAAGAAAAATATTGTAGCTTATTGCTGAGTTAGAATCGTCGTTTACATAGAATGGTTAGAAATAGGACGGCGTTGAGGGAGATTCCTATCAATGAGCATATCATCTTGAAGATGACAAGAGGGAAACCTACATCTATTATTAATGGGACTCTGGAATTCACCAGCATCATTAGAAAGAAGCACTTGACTTTCAGTAACATTAGATGAAAGGGAAGACATATCTGTTTGATTGAGTAACACAAGCGCTGATGTGTTATTCATCACGTTATCCATCAGTGGATATGCCGTCGTCTACATTTTCAACACGATTTCAACTCATTAAATTATGTGATAGTTTTCAACTGACTTTGCAAAAATAAAGTGTATAGCTTTGAGCTTTCTTAGAATATATACAGTACCAGTCTCACATCGTGCTGGGATAATACACTAATAACTTAGATCCTGCGTGAATGGACGGAGGATATTGTGCCGGTGAGGCAACGCCAATCAATGAATGACAACCAGCTTATCATAATGATCAAATAAGATTTTGTTCAGAAAATTCTGCAAATGTTTTACATAAGTTTACAAAAAAATATTATATACATACTTTATAAACATATACATTGGGGATCTGACAGCGAAGTGATATACTATTATACGTTATGATTACGGTATTGATATTAAATATTGTCATCTATACAGTACCTGTAGCAGTGTAGTCACTACAGTAGGTATAGCCTTCATCGCAAATCACAAATACTAGATTATAATCCTCTTTCTTTTTTACCAAGAAAGTGTTTAAAAAATCAATTTCCAGAAATGTCTCCACTTCATAACATATCAATAGAAAGTCGTCATCTCAGGAGTCAGGAGACGGGTGTGCCAAGTGTCCTACAGTTGTCTATCGAGCGGTTTTATAGAGCGAATCCATCTTCTAAATAAAAAAGGAAGAGTTTGGTCACAGTTGCCGTACCTTTCGCTCAGGGAAATTGGATGTTTTTTTTATTGTTTATGGTGATTTCTTGGAATAACACAACTTGAATGTATACACCCAGGCAGAGGGAATTCAATATATAGCCGCCTAATTTGAAATATGTTGTAGTAAGGCCCAAAATTACTGTTTACATTTTATATTTTTTTACCGAGGTTAGCAAGATAGAAATTAAGAGAAAGTGATTTTCTTTACGAACACTTCACCACCAGATAAGTCTTTTTGCCCTAGACAAATAAAAACAATTAGTACATATACTTAAGCCACTTGTTATTTTGGCTTCAATTAATTTATTATTATTGTTCTAATTAGTAATTTTTTTTAATTAGGTGGAACTAAAAAAAATTAGGAAGGACTCTGACAACTATAGGATGAAATATTTGTATTTTTTTTAAGTTTATGTAGGTCTGATATAGGGCCGACGGACCGTTGGGTCTTTTATGAACTCAGTTGGTGGAACAATCTCCTTTTTACAAATAGTAAATTTTATTTACAATGAATTCGCTAGTTATTCTCCTTTTCCGTTTCATTGTGAGGTCACCAACCCAGAAGTCAATATCTTCCCTGCTAAAGGTGACAAAGCCGAGTTTATCTAAGAATTCCTGGGCAAATCCTTCCGTGATGTCATCTATATTTTAACAAAAAATGTGCTCTCTCGTTAATGGACACTCGCTTCGCTCCTACTATCGCGGCTCCCTCGGTAAATCTAATTTTCTTTTCAATGGTTAAGCTACATTTCCAAAGGCAACGATATATTTTTTTTTGGTCATCCGATTGATAGGAAAGAATCACCAACATCCTCAAGTAAACTATTTTTGGAAGATCTCTGGAGTTGCTTACGGAACTCTGGCAACTATTGAAATCTGAAAACAATTGAAATAAACGGTCTATCTGAAACCATTTCGTCGAGGCTTGCATTTTATTTATTATCGACCTATTATATTGGAAGATATCACGTGAGTACCGTCAATGCGGGCAACATTGAACATGGCGGGCAACTTTGATCAAAATGACACGATCGTTTAGATACAATTATGTTTAGTAAAAACTGATGTAATCTATCACTAAATATGATCAATCGATAGCTAAAAAGCTTGGCAACACTTTTTATATTTAAATTTATTTCATTTGATCATTCTTTCTACCTCTTTTTACGTCTAGAAGTTTTTGACCTGAATTTCTCTGAATACCTCTAAAAGTAAGTGGTACGTTATTTTTTCTTACAATGAACCCAGTCTTAATTTTTTGGGACAAATCAATAAAAAGAATGTCAAATTTTTATTTCATGAGGTTGCCGACATGTTGCATCTTATAATTTAAAAGTTACGAGGGTGTTCAAAGTTGCCCCCCAAATTTGTGTCAAAAGCGGGCAACTGTGAACAGGTACATTTCACTATACAACACTTTTCCTCGTGCTATTGCATATGATTCAAAATCTTACAAATTGATTGTTTTTATTTTTTATGGTCATCATATTGAAATGCTTGAAATTTGGCCACAAAATCTAGATTCAAGGAATTATTTATGGTATTTCTAGTCTGATGTAGAAATAAACTAAAATATTTATCAGAAGGTGCTTCATCGAGGCCGACTTCTAGCAAGTACAATCATTTATATTGGTATTCTGTCTGAAAAAAACAAAACAAATATAAAGCACGCACTAATAGCTAGGAGACTAGACACTTTCATACTAAAAGGAGAAGAAGTAGTTATCACACTTGTTATAACTCTTTTGAATGAAGGTTTTCCATGGATAGACAGGAACTAGCCATTATCAACCAATCTTGTCCGAATGAAACCAAAATAATACAAACAATCAACATTCAAAAATTATTATAAATAGGACAAGGCTACCTTTATTACCAGACCGGAAGAAGAAGTAAAGAGACGATGTATGATAATGAAGTCTTTCGTCGGAAGAAAAACAATTCTGCATTGCTGAGCTTATTGAAATGAACAGCAAATTGATTGAATCGTGTTTCAACGAAAGCAGAGAGGAAAGAAGAACACTACCCAGTACTACTTTACAAAGAAACGGGACAATTTCATCGTCTATCCCGATCAAATTGTATTTGGCCTTAAAAATGAACCCAATAACTTTTCTTTTCGGACGATCTGAGCACGTTTTTCAATACTTATTTTACTGAAAAGATGGTTTTCTAGAAGCTGATGAGCTTTTCTTTCATTAAAATTCAATTTTGAACATATGCTATCGCTTGTTGGTTTTTTATTAAAAGAAAAGTACAAAAACACGCCATTTTCCTAAATTGATCATGTTTGAATGAGGATGTTACCAAGTTAAACATAATTTCAGGTATCAAAAACTAGGTTTTCTTAAAGCCTGAATTAAAGGCTTTAATTTGACATCACCTAAATCTATGGGTGATTAGTTTTTCTGGTCAATTTTTAGGATACAATGCAAAAATAGGTCATTTTCCATAAGGATGCGGGTATGTTCAATGTTAGACGCATGGGGGGCAACTTTGATCACTGTTTTTGAAAAATCGTATTAAATCAGGGGAAACTCGAATCTAAACTTATTTTATACCATCAGATGGAGCATCAAAAATGGTATTAAAATGTATTTTTACTTTTTTGAATTTCTTAAAATTACTTGGCTAAAAATGGAAAAAACACTTAAAAAAGCAATCTTTTGTTCAAAGTTGCCCGCATCGACGGTACGCAAGCAAAATACTGACACTAATGCAAAATAAACCTATCAAGAGAGAGCAAAAAAAACCTTATAAATTAAAAAAAAAATACTAGAGAGAAAAAGAAAAGAAAACCTAAGTGGCTAGCAGTTCCCTTCCAAAAATACACAAAATAATATCACTCAAAAATGGAGGGCGATGGAGGAATTTTCTTGAAAACTAGAGTTGGAAGACGGACACTAAAGTGCTTCAAGAGAGCCAAAAAACTTGAAAACACGGAAAAAGAGAAAAAAAAACTCACTGAACGAAGTCTCTCAGCCATGCGGGAGGGAAGGAAGTTCGACCGGTTCGGGTTATGATAGGAGGAGGTAAAGGCAGAATAGGAGGAACTTGATGCGGAGGATCTTCAGCAGGAACAGGCGGAATTTCGACAGGAACAGGCGGCACTGGAGGAGGAAGAACTGCTGGAATGTGAGGCTCGTCAGGATTGGTGTCGTCTGCTTCCAACTGCTCCTCTTCGCGCACACGAAACTTGCGAATCTGGCAGATATGAGCTCGGAAGCGACGCCACACTTTCTTTCTTCTTCTATGGGGTAGGTCTTCGACAAGATAAGTTGTAGGGCACACTTTAGACACAACTTGAAAAGGGCCAATAAACTTTGGAAGGAACTTTTTAGTCTTTCCCTTCTTGGAAATGTTCCGACGCACTAAAACAAGTTCTCCAGAACATAGGTCACGCACAATACGTTGAGTCGACATACTGCTTCACCTTTTTCTGCTTTTCAATTATGCGTAGTCTCACAGCTTCTCGTAGATCGCGAACGCGTTCCAAAAAGACAGAATGAGGTTCAGGAGTTTCGGATTTCTTTTTTAAGTTTTCTTTGAAGTTTTCTTAGCAATCACCTGGGAATACTACTAAATAAGTTTTCTGGAATTTTGGTCATCTACGATGAACACTTTTTTGGCTCAGAAACATATTTTCATTTGTTATGATAAAGTTTGTTCACTTACATAGTGGAAATGATTTTCTCAATGAATCGGTTCAAGCCGAATAAGTCAACATCACAAGTCTCAACATTTGTAGAATTTACACAGTATAATTTAATGATAAAAATATAAAAATGTTTACACTGAACTATCTCCGGCTTCACTCACGATGAGCTTGTTTCAACAGCTTCTTGATGATACACATTTATTGATATACACCTGTATTCTTGAATCTTACGAGGGAAAAATACTTCGCTCAATTTAACATTCTACAAGAATATCATCAATTGCATGTTATAATAAGCAAAGGATTGTATAAGATACTGTCATTTAAGTCCCATTATTTTTTTTTATTTAAGTTACTCACTTTTATAGGCATATATCCAAAAAAGATCACAAAAAAGTTAGAGTTATTTAACAAAATATACCCTTTGTTAAATTCTATGCAATTAGTTCGCTAAAAATCTGAATAATTAGGAATAAAATTTGAACGACTTAGTCACACACTTTGTTAAAATCTTCTTTAATAATCTTAAATATGGAGCAAGGAAATCATACGGAACTCGTCTAAATAATGTTATAATAGGCCAATTGAAATAAGTGAAGTTACGACGGTATATAATATACTATATAATAAGCGAGCACTAACGAGCGGTAAGAAATAAACAAGGGTTTGGATTCTATTGAGTGGATGAAAAACCAGCTAGAAAAATGAAAAGCCGAGGCTGTCCGTAAAATAAAGCAGTAAAAAAAAGTACATACCGGTATATATTTATATATATATGTATTAAAAGCTCAAAATTCTCTCATCAAAATTGAGGTAGAAGACGACGAAATTGAGGTAGAAATCTCCTAAGAAGAAGAAAAAGATAGGTACCCTTCCTAGTTCTTACTTCAGTTGGTAAAAAATTGAATTTTCCCGAAATTAAAAAGGAGAAAGAAGTAATTTAAATAAAACATTTTTCTTGTTCTGTTCTCAGACGATAGTTGATAATAAATACGATAATAAATCAATAGTTGAGTTTTTGACTCTTTGAAAAAGTTATCAATTTTTTTACTGCTTTACCTGTTTGAAGGTCCTGACTGAGTCCAAGACCAAAAATTAGGCTTAAATGGGAAAAGTTTATTCAGGGAGTTGAGAGGAAGATTTTAGACAACATTTAGAGTTGGGGCATATACTAAAATGTCCCAAAAATATCAATTTTTTTATTCTCCTTTTGAATCGGGGTGTATTTTGATCCAAATAAGGTATGTTTGAAATATAAGTCATAAAATGTGATCTAGGAAAGAATCAAAGACTGAAAACTGTGTCACAGTAATTGTTCCAATCATCTTATGCTTCTAACAATGAGCACTGGTTCAATAGCCTAAATGACAACACTGCTCTAAAAGGAAGCCACCATAAAGACGTCGTACAATTCCTTGGAATCTTTAAACTAAGAATAAAAATGTATTTTAAATGTTAGAGTGCGCTGGAGAAGAAATCTATTGGCCGTTACACCAAAAGAACACAAATTTTAAAAATTTGGTCGGACTAAATTTTCTTAACTCAACGTAATCAAACCTTCCTCTTCTATCATTAAGAAGTTTCATGGCAAGAGAGGAAGCTGTAGCCACATAGTTGACGTTCTCTTGTTCTAGGGTTTCACCTAAGTCTTCATCGACAGCATCAGAACAGTCAGCTGCAAACAAAGAACTAGAAGCGAGTTTCCTCTTTGACCACCAATCAGCAATGTTAAAGTATTCTTCCCACTTGACTCCACTCAATTAAAATACAAAAAAAATTAAAGCACTGAACACAATACATGGGAAAGGATGCTAGGTAATACTGACCGACATGCCTGAACAAGCACATATTTTGGAACATTAACAAGCAACCCGTGTCTGCCATTGTAAGCCGACTTCTTTTGACATTCACAAATTATTCTTAGTGTTTCAAAATGTTCGCTCCTTAATTTGTTTTTAATCCCCGTTTTTACGCACTAAAATCAAAATCAATGCAAATAAACATTATCGCTAACGCTTGATATATTCTTAAAATCAAAAGTACACATTTGTGTTTTTTATTGTTTTTTTTTGTTTGGTATCGCCATAGGTATCAATTATCCCTGTATTAATTAACATTCCCATCTCTACCGTCAAACCGGGCAACATTGAACATGGCGGGCAACTTTGATCAAAATGACACGATCGTTTAGATACAAATATGTATAGTAAAAATTGACGCAATTTATCAACTAGTACAATCAATCGATAGCTAAGAAGCTTCGCAACATTTTTTAGATTTAAAATTTCTTCGTTTGATCATTTTTTCTACCCCTTTTTACGTCTTGAAGTTTTCATCCTGAATTTCCCCGAAAACCTCTAAAAGTAAGTGGTACGTTTGTTTTTCTTACAATGAGTCCAGTCTTAATTTTTTTGTACAAATCCATAAAAAGAATGTTAAGTTTCATCTCATTTGATTGCCAACAGATTTCATCTTATAATTTAAAAGTTACGAGGATGTTCAAAGTTGCCCCCCCAATTTTTTGTCAAAAGCGGGCAACTTTGAACAGGTACATTTTACTATACGACACTTTCCCCCGTACTACTGAATGGAATTTAAGGTTTTTAAAATAGCTTATTTTTATTATTTTTTTGTCGTCATCTTCAAATAGCTTTAAACTTGGCCACTCAATCCATATGTAAGGAGTTATTTGTGGTATGTTTAGTCTTTTGTAGAAAATATCCTAAAATATATCTCAGGTGATTGATTGACGCTCACTTCAAGCAAGTAAAATCATTTACGCTAGTACTCTTTCTAAAAAAAAGTAAATAAGAAGCACGCTCTAAAAGTTGGAAGAACAATTACCTTGTTACTAGAAGAAGGATATGCAGTTATTGCACTTGTAATAACTGCATATGGGTTTTCCCATTAGTGCAATTAATTTTCTTTTTTGAAGATCTTACCAAGTTTTCCATCACTAATTTTGCTGAAAAGATAGTTTTCTTGAAGCTAATGAGCTGCTCTTTTATTAAAATTCAATTTTGGGGATGTGCTATCGTTTGTTTCTTCATTAGTGAAAGAAAAGTATAAAAACACCTCAATTTTCTAGTTGGATCATTTTTGAATGAGAATTTCACAAAGATGAACATAATTTGGGGTATTACAAACTAGATTGTCTTGAAGCCTGAATGAAAGGTTTTAGTTTGATGCCATTTAAAACTATGTGTGACCGTTTTTTCAATGAAATTTCTTCGATACAACGTAAAAATATGGGTTTTCCCATTAGAATACGTGCATGTTCAATGTTAGACGCATGGGGGGGCAACTTTGATCACTGTTTTTGAAAAATCGCATTAAATCAATGGACAGTCGAATCAAAACTTAATTTACGTCATCCGATAGAGCATAAAAAGTTGTATTAAATGTATTTTTATTTTTTCGAATTTAATATTGAGCACAAGAATATAATATTGAGCTACATTGAAAAGGTTAAATTGTGGTAATTCAATTAGCTAACATTAATTTTATAATGTTATTATCTCTAGACGGAATTCCTTTGCTCACATCAATCTTTTAAACTATATGTCCTGTAACCAAAGAAAAAATTACGTTAAAATAATTACAATATAGTAGATTTAAAGGGTGATTCATCATTTATATAAATAATAACTAATGGAAGTCGAATTAGTCACAAGCCGTAAAAGTACTTGATTCTTTGAGTATTCTAAACAAACTTACAGGAATCTTCAAATAAAATATTATATTTTTTTATTTAATATTATTCTTTATTTTTATTAACCTATTTCCATGCAGTATCAGAGCAGATGGTGAAAATTCTAATTTACTTATTCCCCCAAGTAAACTGTTTACCTCGAAATCGTCATTCGAAACCGTTGTATCCCCATCATTGGACTATATCGGGGAATCTATAAATATATTTTCTCGCAGAATAACGATAATGAACTGTCTTATATTACAGATTTCCTTGCCGGCTGAGTTAATTGCTTAATGTTGATCGACTGCGACTTTGCGGGCTTTCCATACAAAACCTACCACTGAGGAAGAGAAAAAAGTAAAAGCCGGATGGAAGAAATAATCTAAAGCTGCTCCAAAGAAAGTCATCAAGAGCCCGGCTATCGTGGATAAAATTGCGGGAAAAACGGATGACGAGAAGCGACCCTCTGAGAAGCCAGAAATTGTGAAGACAACTGTGCAGGAGTCGGGTGCTGGGTACCGACACACTGATATGCCTAAAAATGTCTACAAGTCCCTCGAGGGTCTAGCTTTAGTGGAGATCCGGAACTGGACGTCGAAAATACGAGGGAAGTTTTTTAGGAAGGAAACCCAGGGACACCTGCATTGTGCAACAAATTGTGGACAAGCCGGCCATTGAGCATATGGTTGCTGAAATGATCAACCATCAGGACAGCTGCTTGTCCCGTCCCAAGATAAATACAAAGTGGTTATATGGATATAATTTTTATTAAAATAAGAACCCTAATTATAACCCTTTAATATAAATTACTTATTTATTGACAGATCTACATCAGTATTTTCTAAAGGTTAGGCGAACCGGCTGGCCGTTAGATTTCCATTCTTGAAAGTTTAAGGGAGGGAAAAGACTCCTTGACAGGAAAGCAGGAAGGCCGCTGCAGCCAACCACCCGAGTCTTTACGATGAATCAAAGCATATACCATCATAATTGGTAAAGAAAGATTTCCGCAATAGCTACCAGGCCTACCAGGTGTGTGTTGATGTAGAGTTCAATCTAAATAGATTAAAGGTAACCGGATGATCGAGCGGGTCTCCGTCCATAAGTAATGATTTTTTTAACGCGGGACTATTTACCCGTGCTTAAATGGGAGAAAAATTGAGGTATTCTTATAAATGACCTAATCAATAACTCAATGAGGAATGATGAATAAAATCTGAAATACATCAGAGGGATAGGGAAACATGTTTTCAATGGGGGAAAAATCAGAAAAAAAAATCCATCGTTGAAATTCAGCTAGTTATCGCCATAAAACGGGCGTCAATTTAACCCGTGCGCTTATGGGAGAAAAAGAAGTGTTCTTATATTCCGGTGGGTACTGTATCTAGCATGCTTAAGGCTTTCTTCGGTTGAACTTAGCTTTTCTTCTGCCTTGGACAGTTGAGAACGAAGCTTTTCCAGGAACAACTAAGGATATTGTTAACAGTATAAGTGTCGTATTTATAGCATATACCAACCGGCTTTTAAATGGATAAAATTGGAATAAGTCGTTGCAGACAGGGAAAGGCATTTTCAATCGACAATGTAATATTAATTAAAAAGGAAATAAATTATGTTAAATTTGTTTTATCAGGTTATTTTTCAACATACTTTCTTATTTCACAATTCTCTTTTTTAACATTTCCCACATGGACATATGTAGTGATTGGTTTCGAATTATTTGATATTATCATTCTTTCTTCTAAAGGGATAGGACAATCTTCTACAATAAAGTATAGCCTACCAGATGGAAAAATTTAACAATCTTACTAACCGAACTGTCAAATCCATTAATACAGACATATGTCCGCAGTCAACTTGACTGGACGTTAGTTTATTCTCTCTTTCCAAAATCTTGAATGAATGATCACAATAATAATAATTTTATTAATGAGTTCTAGCAATATCATGGACCAGATCGGCACACACGAGTATTAATTACGCATCAAGCCTCAGTGGATGTTGAGTTTTTATTGGTGAATTAGTTCAGTGTTGCTATTACCTCATAATTTACCAACCGAATGAATGTCAATCAATAAAACGACCGAGGGGTAGTCCACTCTAAAAAGAAAGACGAAGAGAAAAGAGAAAAAGAGAGAAAAAGAAAGCCCTCGGGCGATAAGGTTAACCTTTCGCCTATCCTTTACACGGCGGAGGGCCTCCAAGGTCATTTTTTCTTTCTCTCTCTTTTTCTCTTTTGGCCTATCTTTTTATCCTTTTTGCCTTGCGCGCTTGCCTGATTTTAGAGTGGACTACCCCTCGAAAACGACAACTCTATTCAAATTTGATTGTTAAAAATTATACTTTTGGATTCTAAAAAAAGTTAAATCAAACTCCATTAAAACTTGTGTGGCCTGTATGAACTTCTCATTCTGGTATCATACCCTTGTGGTCCTACCTTTCTGACCCTATCTCTATTATCCCGCCCTTCTGTCCCACAAAGGCGAGTGAGGGTCGATAAACGAGATGAATAGGGGTTTAAAGCCCGTACGACTTATCGTCGATCATCGGACATACTTCAATTACTTAATTTTTGTAGTTCAATTAAACATATAGACGAAATTCGTTACCATCTAATGTGGGTTATTCGTAAGTATTTATTTATTTTACATTTTATTTGCCTACTCAAGGCACATACTTTTAGTTATTTTATGAAACAAAATTACTAAATAAAATTAAACGATATAATATTATACAATTACGAAATAAAATTATTATTATTTTACGAACAAAAAATCGCTGCACTTCGAAGTATATAGCGCTAAGCAGAGACATATACCTTTACAAATTATTATATATTAAACATCCTAAATTATGAGCATGTTACTTCTTCTATCCATAATATTTGAAATAGAAAAGGACTTGCCATATTGTACGTTCTCCACAAATATGTACCTTATACTTTTAAACTGTCCTTATATTCTAAGATGAATTACGATTGTGGTTGACAAGTTATTTGGCTGTTAAACTCAAAACAAAACAGCTATAATACCTCATGACCCTAATTATGTAGTAGTTTTTACTCTGGTTTCAACCAAAATCATTTAACCTATTTTCCGCTATGTACTGCGTGTACTAACAGTTATGCATAAGCAATTTAGCAAAGCTTAGTTGGTGAAAATTTAAGTATTTTTAATGGAATCGTAAGCGTAATAAGAGAATCCTTAGTGCGAGCACGTGCACAACTTGTATGTGCATTATTGTTGTGTGTGGGACAATGAAAAAATGATGTGTAAGGACTTTTCTTGATCATCGTGCACCCTGCTTTAATTTCATCACCAGTTGGGCTTGCGTGGTTATAAACAATCCTAAAATGTATATACAAATATGTACAAGAACGTAATAAGATTGTGTGCCTTTTTTACCTATAAGAATAACGAAAACATTTTTCAAGTAAATACAATTTTTATATTCTTCTATGTGCCTTCATTTGACCTAAGTTTATGACTTAGAATATGAATAATGAAATCACGGCGCAATGGCATGTATAATGGTCATTCTAATTAAACAAAAACAACGCAACTATACACGGTTAGTCTCGATAATTCAATCAGTTGCTATTTATAAAAATAATTTTTTTTATTCAATCAAAATACGCTATTTTAGTTAATTCATAATCTGTATATTGTTTGCATTTTAAATAATCAATCTAATTCTAACCGCGTGCACAGGTATTGTAGAGAATGCCAGGTCACGCTGGATTCTCTTTATACAACATAACGCAAAACTGTGCATAATTTGTTGAAGTAAAGCTTCCTGCGGAGTTATAACAGCTTCCGCCGAAACTAGTTATGTTTTCCATTGTCTGATTGTCACTATCGTTGTACTTCCTGAACTATACCCCGCCTTATCTACTATATAATCCGTTGCAACTCCTGTCAATATCGGAGATCCACAGATGCAGTTTAGAAAAATGTATCAAATACACGAGTAATCAAACGTACCTAGTAATGAGATCAGAAGTAATCCATTACAGTATGAAGTCGATATATAGGGCTCGTCCGGGATTTGAACCTGGGACCTCTCGCACCCTAAGCGAGAATCATACCCCTAGAGTCTAGACCAACGAGCCGCTGCTTGGATATTAATTAAATACATAATTTATATTTAATTACTAGTTATACTATTTATAATAGTATATTAAGAATAAGACACGAAAACAGTTTTGTATTATCATTTTTTACTTTCACTTCTATTCACTTTAAAAAAATTCTTCAACTCAAAGTTTTCAAAATATATATTTATTGAAATGGTGCAGCCTAAAATATCAATAATACTATGCACATTCAATGTCGACGAATTTGTTTTTCTTAAACTTGCATGAACGGTCCCCGTACATGCAGCCCTAATATTAAATATACGAAGACATCGCAAATTTTACATAAATACTTATCAATTCAGATGACCATGAAACGAACCAGCAACTTCAATTCAAGTTGTATTGCATCTTATGTTTAAATTAAAAGTATTATTATACTTTATACAGTACAAAACTAGTAAAATAATATTTTTAGTGGTGATTAATGAATATAACCTTAAAACAATAAAAATAATATAAAAATAAAACAATTTACTTTGGTCTTAATGTGTTTTAATATATACAACGCAGTGATAAATAAAATTGTAATTATAAAAATGGGTCTTTCAACAATAGTTACGAACCAGGCCTAAGACAGTCTTTGACCATGGTCATTTTTCATTTGTAAACGATTTAAACATTGACATACAAGGCTGTTAATGAAATTTACAGAGCCATTTCTATATAATGTAGTCGTTATATATCGTTGATCATTGTCGAGATTGCGCATGCTGCAGTTACGACTCTCTTGTTGCACAATCTCCGAAATACCCAATAATTCTGTTCGCCCCAAATAAATTACTATTGTAATCATTTAACATTAAATATATATATATATATATGTGTGTGTGTGTGTGTGTGTATATTTACTCGCAGCGGCTGGTTTTAATTGATTCCCCCATTAATCTAATAATAAAATCGCTTGGATACGTACACCCCATCACTAGCTTTAATACTAGATATACCGGATTTTATAAAGCAGGTGGATGCCGCGTTCTTGGCAGAATCCCTTTTTTATTGCAGCTAATGACCTGCCATGATGTTTCAGCACATAGCTAAATAATGGTAGATTTAAATCATTCAATCGTAAAAAAAAATATGATCAAATTTAGTACGGGAGCGGTCGGTTAAATAACTAAACTTGCAAACGCTATTGATCATCTTTAAACTTGCGTAAGCAACGAGTCCGGCTCCCTCGTCGGATTTTGAGGTGGAGGCCGTGAAACATGCAAAGGTCAGTTCTGTAGCTGACTTTCGTTGTAATTCGCTGTATAAAGAAATGTAAACTTAATTCGGATTTCCGTTAATTTTTTTTCTTCAATACCATGACCAATTAGTAAGCCGGCTTTAATTAAATATTACCCTTTCCGTGCTGAATGCACTGTTTTATTAGTCAGCTCTTATTGGTAACAGTGTTTACAAGTCTAAAAGTGAACTATCACAGTATTATGTATACATCAAATTCATACTTTAAACATGGTGATGGTGGAGCAATTAGACTATATATTCTTTACAATGCCTTCCTTCACCATGGCTAATTCTTCTTCTCCTCTACTGAGGGTTGCAACCATTACAAAGACAGTCAACTGGATCCAGAACTATGAAAAAATGAATGAATGTTTAAAAATTGAATGTTTAAAACGAGTAAAATTCTGATTATAGTGAAATTGATTAGGTTATATTTGGATAAACATCCTTGTGATAACTTGCCGAAACCAGTTAGAGAGCAGTCAGCAATATATATGCTTTTGTGTTCGCAATGAAGATTGAATTACCTTAACCGAAAGAAATAAAAAATATCACGTTCAATTCATATAATTGCAATAAGTCAATATAACATAAAAACAAATAAAATGGTGAACCATTAGCCCCAGTATAACTTCAAAAGGTTATATAGTGAAATATACAGATTTATATTAGCTTGCTATAACTCTTACCTTACTTGGAGCAGAACTCACACAAAACTGCCAAGTTTTAATTTTTCTTTTCCCATTCAATGTAACTGTGAATGTAGCTTGTAGATTTCTATTAATAAGCTGATATTTGGTTGACCTTTCATTATTTATATATATAAAAGCTATAATATTACTTACACGTAAAATGACTCGGTGTTTGATTTCCACATTCGTAACATACTGCACATAGCCACTGTGCCCGTTTCATATCAAAAACAGTTTGCCAATAAATTTAAAATATCAATTTCTCATTTTAACGTGACCGGATAAAATAATGAGAAGCGCAATTGAATTCAAAATATAAATAATAAATACTTTATTTAAAATAAATATTTCTCGTTTGTTTCATTTTTTTGTGGTTTCGGAAACTCAGTAATGTAACCAAAATATTTGATTGAAATCATGCTATAATACTTTTTATATCTCTATTTTAAAAAACGATCAAGATGATAGCTTGTGCTTATAAGTCGCAAAAGCTAGCAAAATTTTTCATGACAATAAAGTCAAGATCAAAACATATTCTTTGCCAGACCTCGGTTTTAACTAGATTTAGGTTACATTTTAACGCTTAAGCCATATACTGACAAAAAATTTAAAGTATTGGGTTTTAGTGGTAGTTGTGTGAGGTGTGGGTTTTATTCTGTGTTCTTCTGAATATCTAATTAATCTTTCATTAACTTTTTTTTAGGGTATTGTACTCCTTTTGGCGTGTGTTTTATTTTGTGATTCGGCTAGACGGATGGTCGGATGGCGTTCGTTAGAACACTTTTTTGAAATGGTTAAAAAAGACACCAAATAAAAAAAATTTAAAATTGTACGCTTCAAATATATTAAATATCGATATTTGTTCAGTTATAGCTTCTACACTATTTATTTATGAAACTGATATTTCTAGTAAGACCGAATATAGAACCCTATTTTGCCTCGTATTATAATCTATTTACCTTTTAATTTGATTTAAAAAATAATTAATTTAGAATGTTGGTGAATATTTGGAAATTGTAAAACTTATAAATATAGATGGAAAGAAAAGTGGATTTTTTATTTCTTACAATAAATAAATATTTATAGCACTACAAAAAACAAATTTAAACATTATAATGTTTTAATAAAAAATCTTAAAACTATATATTGAACGTGCTATTTTAATCAAAAACAAAATAGCGACTAATAATGTTAATGTTTTCTGTTTATCGCTGAATATGTGAACGAAGATTTATTTTACGAAATAAAATCCGATTTACTAATTTTTCCTTAGTTTGTGCTCATTATATTGTATTAATCAATTATTATTTCTATTTTGTGGGTTTCCTCCTCTATTTAATTATTTTTAAAAATAGTTTGATACAGTTTTAAAATAGAAATCCCCTTATATTGTTAATATATTGTAAAGTTGATATGTTGTATAGTTGAATTAATATTTATGGTGCTTATACTACCTCTAAGGAAGAAACAAAGAAGGCAGCGTTTAGCCTGTATAGCAAATTCATTTGTTAAAGTTAAGCAGTGAGATCAAAATAAATTTTAAATAAAAAAAACTTCAAACTATATCGAGAAGCAGCGGCTGTTAATAAAATCCGCCCAAAGAGGAAAATGAAATTATAGCGGTTTAAGATCTTATTTTTAAATACTTACAATAAAGTACTTTTGTATTTTGATATATTTGAGATTTATAGTCAAAATGTGAAAAAATAAAGATAAAAAAAATTAATCATTGTTTAAAAATAAATGTTTACATAAAATACGAATATTAAATACACGATACAATTTATAGAAGCAGGATATAATCATCTAAATCTTAGTTTGCTCAGTACTTTTGACACAAAACATAGAGACTAAACATGTCTGTATTAAGATTTCCATCTGGATTAATAATCGTCAATCCTTTCTTTTGATTATTATTTTCCATGCCTACATACAGGTGGGAACGTATTGGCGTTTTATATTGCTTAACATCGGGGTCGTATTCGCAGTCAAGTTCGTTGCTTTTCCGAACGCTCTTCATGATTTGAATAGACCTTTGAAGATTCGTCATCGCTACGTTAAATTGCTCTTGTTTGAACGATTTGAAAAGTTGGTCTGAATATTTCATCTTCATCTCAATAATTCTATTGTCAACCGGGGTCACTCTCATCCATATATCATCAGTGATGCTATCTACGTATCCTTTTGTCCACATCCTGTCATATTCTAGATTTCTCGGTTGATGCTTGGATTCCCGTAGAACACTCTCAACTTGGTTCAATTTTATTTCGTCTTCAATGGTGACTAGATCATATTGATCACCATTACTTTTACATTCCTTTACGGCGTCTTCAAAGGTTGCAGATACACCGTAGACAACGTATTTATCTTTATAAAATATAGATGGGTACTTGGGTTTGAAATGACCAGGCATTGCATCTAATCCAGAGGAGTCGGTACTATTCTTCGACATGCACACGAAAGGGAGTCGAGGAATCGTGCCAACCGGTTGATCCATAATAGTTAACAGCTGCGTCGAAGTATAAAGTTGCCAGCAAGCATGACGCCTCTCGATCCTCCCATCTCTGAAGTCTTTCACCAAATAAATGGTCTCTTTTTGATCGGCTTTCAGTTTATTCAGAGTAGCGCTGTAGATGCTTCGATTGCAGAAGTTGTTGTAAACATCAGTCATCTTTTGGTAACCGTGCTCAAACCATTCTTTATTGTAATCGTACCACTTGTAGTAGATTCCGGTCCACAAGAGTCTTCGATCGGCCGGCACATCTTCGAAGATATCCTTGTGATTCTTGCGAATAATTGTGTCGATTCTTGTCTCTTCGGCCTCGCTGTTTAAAACGAGAGCTCCGTAACTTGTGTCATTATTAGCTCGACTATTTCGGTTGATTCGATCGCAGATGGTTAACATTCGATTGTGCGTCACAAGTCCACTGAATACACTGATTCGATATGGGTCCGATTCGGTCGGAATCATGACGTCTCTGAACCATTTGTATGACTGGCGCTCGTAGCAGGTTCTTATCGGTCGAGGTTTTGTGGTAATAGGAGCTTTCGTTGTGGTTGTTGTGGTAGTAACGGGTGGTCTGGTCCTGGTGACTAGTGGTCCTTGTGTGGTGGTGGTAATTGGTTCTTCCGGGTCGTCTGCTATAGGATCTTCATCATAGGGTCTGTTCAAGTAGTATCCAAAGTAGGCGCCGCAAGTGATCAAGGTAAGTAGAGCAGTAATGGCCAAAGCGACTCCAACCCAAAACGCAGCACTTCTGCCTTTCTTCTTATTAGATGAGCGGCGTTGACTTCTACCATTCTTCTTGGTAGATGAGGGGCCTGGTAATTCGTAATTATCAGACATGATGAAGAGAGTTTGGACTGGTATTATAAACTATGGTAACGTACTTATATAGAATATGATACAAAAAAACTATAATTGCAACGTTAAATATTGGTATTTAAATAACTTCTAAAATAATATTGTGTGTCATGCAATTGAAAATAATGTTTATTTGTTATTTGAAAAACATTTTGTTGGTTTCCTTTTATCAATTATCATTTTTGAATTTTTGAAAATTTGCGTGGAAATCTATTGGTAAAAAAAGTTCGATAGATATATTGTTTGGCACAGATTCTGGAAGGAAGATAATGCTAACGAGCCAGCCTTTTTTACCTAAAATATTGGAAAATCTAATTATAATTATCTAAATTCTCTAATAATTATAATTATAAATATTTGTGTTTTTAAGTTTTGATCTTAAATTTATTTTTCGCCAATGTTCGCCGGTCATTAAAAATAGGCTTTAAATATGAAATTTATTGATTGGTCAAAATTTTTTAAAAGGGCGGGGCTTAATAGGCTGTTTTTTGTGTAAAACATACCTATTACAGCCTCAAATGTTTTTATTTGAACACGAACATTTGAAAACAATTAATCGAAAACAGTTTTTTATATATTTCTTTTGAAAGTGGATGGAACAGTTGGGTCTGGCACATTGAGCGCATAACGTTTTTTTTTCTTTTTCAATAATAATAACCGATAAAATAAACATGACAGAAACGAGAAATTGCATTAAAAGGAAACTGATAAAGTTTGCCCATGTGTTGAAGCATAGAACTATTTGGATTATACTATTAATTGCCGCAAATAGACTTAGAGGCTTATCATGATTGATGCATCATAGTTATTATTTAAAATTTTATATTTAAAGAAAAGGACAGAATGGTATAGTAAAGTTATGTATGGTTCAAATAAACTTGAGGGGTCCTGTTAAGCTGTTAACTGCTGTTTCTGTTAAGTGCTTTGTACAGTATAAATAATTTAAATATTCAATCAATTTTCCACTTGATGGTAAAAGTAAAAAGAAGGGGAAAATAAACTATTCTATTATGTCGATATCCACTTCCACACACACTAAAATTAAATCAAAGATGGAGTAACAAATGTTAACCTGTTAAATGTATATATTTAACTTTAGAAAAAAATTCCTTTTTTAAGGATGATGCCAATTGGATCTCAATTTAAGATTGGATCTCTTTGAGTTTCTCTCTCTCTCTCTCTTTTATGTAAATTCCAAAACAATGTTTATACATGGCAAAACCTGCCACCTTTATTTTATTTTCTTAATTACATTCTATAGCTAAATATATATGTATTTTTATAGCGTGGAATGAAGCGGAATCAAGTTTTATTCTAAACCTCGAACACCATATGGACTGTTATACACCAATCGTTATATAACATTTAAATGTATAATATTAATAAATAACTCAAGTTACACGTATACTGTTAGTATATCACTTATATAAATGAGAGTGATTTAATTTCTATTACCACAATATTTTAGCTAGAATTTTATTATTTAGTACAGCTAGGATAATAAAGCAAATAAATTATTGTTCCCAAGTTATATAGTCTAAATTTGTGTAATTGTACAATACCTGATAATTGATACTGGGGTCCACAAAGCATTACATGAGGTACCGTCAACCAATATTGAAGTTTACATCTAACCCTAACATAAAAAATTATTTTTAAGCCCCTTAATCAAACACTTAAGTTACCAATCAAACATTTGAGGTTAAAATAAAAAAAAGGTTCAAATCAAAAATTGAAATTAAACAAAACCAAAATTAAATCAAAGCAATTAAAAATTAAATCAAACTAAACAAGAATCAAATCAAACCTATTTTTTCGAAATTCCGCCAGAGCGCATGGTCATCTCATCAGCTTCAATAGCTCGAGCCAACTGCCACGGAGCAAGCTTTGGCACTGTCGCATCTTTCGCATTCCTTTATATAACTAAATAGCCCAATAATCTCCGAAAGAATGAAAACGGCTGTTTTTACAGAAAAATATTGCTTAAAAAAATGAAAAAGTTATAGATTGATACGTTGAAGCATTTATTCCTATATGTACAGTATGGTCCAAATAAACTTGAGGGGCACGAAGCACTAAACAGGTAAGAGCCCCTCAAGTTTATTTGAACCATACTGTACGACGTGCCGTTTGGATTCACCCGAAAATTCTTTTCGGGAAAAATCCTGCATCGGAAAAACTCATTTCGATTCGATTTTTTTTCATCGAAAAAGACTAAGATATTATTCTTCAAGTGTATTGCGTTCCATCTAGCAGTGGATGTACGAATCCGTTCACCGGAAGCACACAGAAGTAAGGTACGGTTAGGTTATTAGGTATAATAAAAAAAGTTTGATCAAAGGCATGTATTGGGGGTCCGGCCTTCTATAGGTTTTGATTTTTTTACTATATACCCCGAAACTGGTGAAATTAAAAAAGAGCTTGAAAAAATGTTGTTCTGAAAAAAGCTGCAAAGACCACACTAACATAAAAAATGAAACAAAAACCGAAATCGAGTAAAAACTGCCATTGAACGAGTACAGAGAAAATTGGTGTTTGCCAAAAAAATAACAGAGTTGGGTCATCAATTGGCTTGTTAAATGAGTTGTAATAAAACTCAAGGGAATTCTAATAAAAGTGGAGCCTTTGGTGCTCGTAGATGGAGTGACTTCCTCCTGGCTTTTACTAAATGATTTTTAAACCGAGCTGATTGAAGAGGAAGAACTTTCATTATTTTCAGTCTTTTCCCAAATTAAAAAATGTGAAATGTTAAAAAAATTACAACTTGAATTACGAATACGCTAATACCTGTGGGTGGCAACGTGTAGGCCAATCAATTTGGAAAGAACACTGTGGTAACGCTGTTGGCACAGAATTCGGTGTCTGAATCATCTTTTGTCGGCTTGAGAACAAGATCAGCTTGCAGTGGTACCAACACCACAATGTTAAGATTTCCAAACTAAAGTGACATAGATTACAAGCAGTTTCACTTAAGAAAGTATTTTCACTCTTTTGAAGAATTGTAATGCATCGGGCAACTGACTGGTGAAAGACCCTACCTTGTTTCTCTCAATATCATGGATCACACAAATCGAAACCTCCGACTTTTTTTTAGCAGTGTGCTTCCTATAATAGATCGATTGTTCCAAACCCAGACCATCGGCCGTATAGTCGTCCGAAATACAGTATGGTTCAAATAAACTTGAGGGGCTCTTACCTGTTTAGTGCTTCGTGCCCCTCAAGTTTATTTGGACCATACTGTACCTCTGGTTTTGTCCAAATAATTTTAATAATCACCATCTTTCTGACTGCAAAATAGTAGACGCTATTATAATTAACGGCATCATGGGTTCATCGGGCATTTCATTGACGTAAAGAATTCATGGCTCTTTTGAGAGGTTTACTTTCAATGGTTCTCAAAGCAGTGCTCATTCTTGAACAACTGTTATTTTTATCAATCAAAAACTTGTTACCTTCGACCGGTACTGTCTCCCTCGTTTTCAGTATCGTCAATGTGCTGGAATATTAAAATATTAATCTTTGTATGTGTAAAGTAAAAGTTTAAAGTACGGAAAATTCCAATATAGAAAACTACTAATTTTTTCATCAAGAAGGATAAAAATACGATTCCTGATTTGAATGACTTTTTTTATGATAAATATATAGAATATTTGACCATTCGCTGCAGTTTCTATGGAAGAACAACAACCATTTAGGCTAGTGGCCCACTTGCAAGCTTAAGATAAAGAGGAGAACATGGTTCGATACGCAGCTTGAATGGAGTGTTTATAGCGCGACCGTACTTCGTCCGCCGAGAGCTTTATCGTAGGTTGAGTTAATGGAACTCAACATACAAAAAATAGTTAAGATTCATGAAATACGAAGGAAATTACTTGCTTCCATTTTCAAATATATTCTTGTAATTAGAGCCATTTCTTCTATTCTACTTTACCCCTTTTATACCTTTAAATTTCTAGCGTAAGGTGGTACCTTTAATCATGCAAGGTGGTAGACATTTTTTAAAATTGATTTTTCCAATAGTTATGTATTCCGAACACTATTACAAACCGAACGATTATAGACAAGATCAATCATTTTAGAAACGTTTAAAGTTTTTCTAGTTTCCTCTTGTTTGAAATCCAAGATTATTATATGTAAAAGAAACTCTAATTTTTGTTTCAAGAATTTTGATTGAATACCAGATTTTCTTTCAAAGAAAACTAATCAACTATTAATTTGGAAATAGTTAATTTTAATTGCCGGTGCAAGAAAAATAAGGAGAATACTTAATGCTGGAATTAACGCCCAACACGTAAACTACCACTCAAATATTGATCAAGGAAAAGTTGCATAGAAAAATAAAAAGATAAATTAACTCACATGCAGATTTACTAACTTTGTAAAAGGAGAAGAACTGTAACTTGTTGTACTTTTGAAAGTTTATCTAGATGCAAACAACCTAGTTACTTTGACTTCCCCAAGCTTAGGAAAGTGAAAAATATTAACACTAGTTATATAAAATATTTGAGCTAGTTTTAAAATAATTAGGCCTACTTTACTACTGTTTTCCATTTGGATGGCATTTTCAACAAATGTAAGGCCAGTTCTTCTGCAGAGGCACTTGTTTTCGTACAGTAGGCTGCCTTGATCAAGAATAATCAATGTTATTCGGTGAAGGCGTATTTTTTTGTTTTCAACAGATGCGGGGAAAATAAAGGGCATATGGGAGGCCAAAAAAGGATGAATCACCTGGAAAATGTATTTTTAATTAATTAAATTTGTTAATCTGTAGGGTATTTTTATACGAAGTTTATTAAACCCAAGGTTGAATAGATTCTGAAGTAAGTTAGTATTAATGAGCTATAATTTTTCGTCATTTGCCTACCAATGGCTTACTTCTTTTCAGGATTGATTTACGAGTTATATCTCATGGTTGATCTCAGGATTGATCTCACGAGTTTTATATCTCATGGAAACCAATATTTTACCGATGCAAATATTTTGTTTTGTTTTTAAATTCAGATACCAACGGCGTTTAAAATATGGCTTTGAAACCTATTGATCAGACATTGTTGAATATCAAGGAAGGCGTTCTGTTAAGTATGAGAAAACAAGAGTAATGACCATTTTAGTTCAACAATTTCTATTAAGGTTTTCTTTCTTCAATAAATACGTTTTGTATTGGTCCTATAATGATGCATTGTTGGTTTTAGAATTTTGGACAGTGATAAGTCCACGACGTTTGAAATACAAATAGCCACGCGCCACTTTTTTCTAAAATCACGTGAAACTTGTGTCGCCTATAAATATGGACGGAATTTTTCCAAATAGAGCATACCAAAGCTAGCAATTCTTAAAAGAAAAACTCAAGCAGTGAAACAAATTTAAGCTCTAAAATGAAAGTCACCCTTCCTTTGTTCTCTCTATTTCTTCTTGTCAGTCTGGACAGAAGAACATTCTTTAGACGACCCAAAGGTCTGCACTTTTGTTTTCCCCGATACCTATTGCACTATAACTAGTGTTCCCGACTGCTCTAATATCCAATGTGTTCACTGCTGTGGCACTGTTTGTTGTATTAACGGCGCCCAATGCTGCCCTGATGGAAATAGTTGCTGTTGAGCACATGAAACTGCACCTTATATTTTAGCTAGTTTCTAAAAAATGTACATTTTAAAAACTTTAATATAGATGATAATATTCTTACCAAGTTTTTAACACAAGTACGTCACATAGGTACTCACCTTATGGGTATAAAGTATAAAAATAATATAACAAAAATAATATAAATAAGACAAAAGAAGGGGGCAAGTTCAAATATCACCATTCCATGTCTAAAATGGATATATATATATATATATATATATATATATGTATAAAATACAGGCCTACTATAGAAATGGATAGCGTGCCTGAAAGGCTCCTGAAAATCACGAAAAAATAGTTTTCCCGTAACACAATTGTCCTTATTTTAATTAATTAGTTTGTTTCAGAATAAAATTGCGATAGATAGAACGTTTTATTTCTTTGAAAAGCAAACCAATGGAGATGGAGAAAGGATTGGTAGAGAGAAAGAAAAGTATATTGTAGCATATTTTTTTTTATTTCAAGTAAAATAATGCATTTTTTTTTAATTCCTAGTAAAATAATGATAAGAAATACCGTTGAAGGTGAGCCGAATAAGTACGGTATACTCGAACGTACTATACCAACAATAATTTTATTAGCAAAGAACTACTATTCCTGCTGGTTTCAAAGCCGAAAAACTATGTAAAACCATCGTCACAAAGCATAATCTGTGTACATGATGTGTTATTATAATATTATTAAAGTGCACTGCATTCTTGTATTTATTTCTTGACACTTATTACAGTCTGCGAAATAACGCGAATAAGAGGACTACGGGACTCGCATTTTAAAGTGGTGTGACTCGTCTGTATTGTCTGGATGGGTAGTAGAGAGCAAGTTATATATATATACAATATGGGATACATTTTCATAATAATGAGACCGTAGCTGGATGGGCAGTAGAGAGCGAGTGACAAGACCGGCTGTCATTCGGTTACAAAGGTTAACAGTTTTCCGCTCTATACATAATGATAATTGAACAGACTTAAACTAATGATCATTATTCCTGATTTTGTAACGCAATCCCCGTTGCAACACTCCCGGCCTTACAGTACAGCGTGGGCCTTGTCGGTTGATGTGGACTCTTGAAGATTGATGGATTATTTTCTTTTGAAGTGTGGACTGTAGTTGGTGACTGATGATTGAGGGAATAAGTAAATAGAATATAAGTCTTCTTCTCCGATGCTGATAGTCTTGTTGATGGGACAAACATAGGTGCATTTGATCCGACGCACTGCTCGATCGGCAGACGAAGGAAGGCGAAACTGAGGCACTGCTGTAGTGTGTGTGATTGTTCAAATGTGTGAGTGGTTATGAGGCACACAAAGTTCTGCGCAATTTAAGATGTTATACGAGTGATTTATAAAACAAAAATCAAGCTCTACAAGAATATTACACTGGGCTTCAAGGGTTACAAGCTACAAGGAAAACCAAGCCAAAGGAACACCTCAGCAATTATCTCGACTTATCAGCAAGAGAAATTACCATATTACTCGTCCAATCTAGCACGTACTGTGGTTTGCTCGACGGATGCATTACTGACTTTCAAGACTGGCAGTTTGCACCAGCTGTTGATGACAGATAACCGGTTGTGTGTGTGAAGCTGGATTCGCCCACAATCTCGTTTTGACCACATGAAGTGTGCTGTAGCTTGCTGGTGATGAGCTTGACGAAGACGCTACCGACTTTTTGAATTTATTTAACGATGAAATTCTAATTTCTACTTGACATTTTTTTTTAAATTACACTAATTGTTAATAGGGACTGTGAGCTTACGAGTAATCTCTGTAAGTTTAGCGATTGTTTCTACCTGAGCCTTTAAAGGAACTCCCCTTTCACTGGAAATCAGAGCGATGGAACCGTCCAACGTAGACGAAACTTTGGCGGTCCTTCAATTCCTCCCAGGAGCTTGTCCCGACTTGTTCCTATGTAATAAATAACCACTTCAAGCATCAAGACGAATTGTAAATTGAGTTCTTGAAGCTTTTCGGCCGCTGTCATGGCGGCCGAACGAGACGAAATTCCACGTTATAGTTTTTGAGTTATTGAAGAAAAACGGCCGTCGAAGCGGAACGGCGTTTCTCGTCGGTAAATTTGATTCGGAAGGCTAGTGATAAAATTTTGACGGCGGGCCATGAAACATGAAACATCTTCACCCTTCCATCTTTATAAATCTCTATATACTGTATATGTTTTTTAAGGAGATTATAGAGCTTGATCATCTTTCATCTTCATTATCATATTTCAAATTGAGCGTTTAAACAGTTTAATATTTTAAAAATGAATATCTGTACTATTAGAAAAATAATACTTATCCAATGCAAGTTTGAAATGTTAAAAATTATATAAGTATAGCTTCAATAAGACGAACGATGTTTATATGTCTTTCAAAAGTGCTCTTTGGCAGTTTCTCTTCCTGTCAGGTAGCGTGACAACAACCGTCTGCTAACATGTTACAATTTATTATTTTAAGTGTTAATAAACTCTTTTTTATATTCCTAATTAATAATTAATGGTAAAACTACGCAATAAGTTCCATGAGTGAAGTTGTGAAAATCCACCTGAATTTTATTGAAGTGATTAAACGAACTATTATTTATAATAGCTAAGGACGAGGCGTTGATTGTCGCGTAATCGTAGATTGGGTGAGCCTTCGCAATATTCGCCCGTCATATAAAATATGCTTTAAATATGAAATTCCTTGATTGGTCAATATTATTTAAAAAACCGAGGCTTTCTAGGCCGTTTTATATGTAAAACAGTTTACGGCTCAACTGTAAAATTGCAAGTAACCGGTAAAACATACAAACGACAAATTACATTAAAGGCTAAGTTTACCCATCTGGCGAAGAATAGAATGATTTCCATCTTAGTATACATACATGAATTGCCGCAAATAGACTAAGAGACTTAAAATAGTTCTTCTTACGTCTCGTTCCAAAATTATTTTTCTTTATCAAATGATTGGTAACCATACTTTGGGTTTTCTATGAGAAAGCTTAAGATGATTAAGGATTTTTTAAGGATTTTTTTCTAAAAAATTATGTTTCCATCTCCACTTCCCCCTTATAATTTCCTTTTAATTATCTAAAATTAATTATTATAAAAGAGAAAGGAGTATTAATTTGAATGTTAGTTAAAAAATCAAACTAAATTTTATAAATTTTTTTGAGGGTGTAATTAAAAAGTACCTATAATACTTATAGTTTCAGAAAAACAAAAATTTGAGAGTAAAATAATTTAATTGGGAAGAACCCGTTTCCCATTTGTGTAGAGTTTGATTTCGAAGTGATAAGAAAGGAGCTTCGAAAACCAGAATTTAAAAACTTAAAAATTCAATTATTATTCTCTTCCATTGAAATTTTTATGCCTTTGTAATTTTTTTTTTGCTTTTCATCCGAAATGTTCAAAACCTTGCTGACTTTGTCGATCTAGATCAAGGAAATTGACGTTTGATCCCATTTCATTGCGAGGTTTTCACGAATTTCCTTTAGCTTTCGTGAATCATCAAGATTCACCCAGAATTTTTTTTTTACTACACGTGTGCGTATTTTGTGTCCATTTGATGAATTTTTGCCTTAAGTACCTTAAATTACTTTACTTTAAATAGTAATAATCAAAAGTAACTAGAATAACGCATCCATTTCATTTTCTTAATGTGTTCCTAAATTGTGATGGGTTTCAGAGGTGGGTGGCTTATATATGTGTTTAAAGATGTGTCAGTCAAACCTAACATTTAATTTCTTTTATATGTTCTAATATGAACGGTTTTCATAAATTGCGTGTACTAAGGAAACAAACTTTTCTGGCCAAAACACTTTACATAACCAATTCTCGATTATTCATGGTATCGAGCATAGAAGTGCTATCCTTCAATCAATGATGTTAATATATCATACCATAAATGTAAAAGGCATATCGATTCAAAGCATCATACAACTTTTTTAACAAAAAAATATTAATGCAAATTTAAGTCGAAGATTTTGTGATTAATGATAGAATAGTTTTAATGAATATTTCGTTACTTTACCCTTTTAAAATATATCCACTTAATGCAATTGTTTGCCACACACGACATAAGTCTCATAGGAAAGAAGATAGATCAAGTGGAAATTTGGTTAAATATGCGTCAACAACTGAAAGCTGGCCATTTCGGCAGCTGAAAAGGATCACCTAGACTAAGGATGCTCACGGTACGGTATCGGTACGGTTTCGACGGTTTCGGTACTTTTGCCGAAAATTTTGAACCGTACCGATAACCGAACCGTCTCTAACCGGCGATCTGCCGTACCGATTTCTTGACCGTCCCGTACTAGACCGTCCCAAAACCAATTATAATTTCGATCAGTAATTTTTTTTATTTCCTTGGTCTATTGATTTTTTTTAAAATCCGTTAATTTTATTTTCTAGTGTTGTCTTTTGTAATTATATAAATACAGGTGTTATGTAAACACTGATTCCATTCTTCGATTGCACTCTTTTTTTAATAACACATATTATGACACCATTGATTAATGAACATACGCGAGTCGTGACCTGACAAGATGTAATTTAGTCCTGACTTGGCGGAGTGGTCTGGAACAACACTATTCCACCAAGTTGGCCCGGGTTCGATTCCCGGGGTTGCGAAAGCATAGGCTGTTTCTAATCCCACCTGAGTTGCGCCAAATAAGGCTGCACCCCTTCCCTTGCTTAAACCGTCATTCGATCTTTCGTGTGGAGAGTGCGGTATACAAATTCATTCAATACAATACAATACAATACAATTTAAACTCCGGATTCTTATAGAGGACGGGAAAAAAATTCCTTGTTTTCCCATTTTTAATTTCCTACGGCGATGTTAAGTAATTCTAATTAATTGATGAATATTCGCAAATGGTGTCCTGATAAGGAGTACTTTAAACGCCGGATTCTTATTGAGGACGGGAAAAAATCCCTTGTTTTCCCATTTTTAAGTTCCTACGGCAATGTTAAGTAATTCTAATTAATTGATGAACTTTTGCGAGTCAGGTCTCGATAATTTTTTAATAAGTCTAACTGTCAACCATTGGCAATTTTTTTTTCTTAATAGTAATAATCAAAGACATCACCATATATTTGACGTTAAGTGTAGAGGGGGTGGGCGTAATCCAGACGTGTGGGCCAGACATACAAGGCCAGGCGGTACGGTACAGTAGGGGGAATTTTTTTTCCAAGTCCGTTCCGAAACCGATCCGAGAAAACCCGTCGGCAACCGTCTAGTGTTCGGTCTACTAAAAAGTACCGACCTTTCGGGACGGTATCGGGACGGAACGGTTTTACCGAGTTAACCGTACCGTTCCGTGTGCATCCTTAACCTAGACGACGTTCACCATAACCGGATGAGTCCATAACAACACATATTTTAATTACCTTTACGACATATCATTTCCCCAAACTGTAATAGAAGTTAGTAGTTTCAAGTTTTCACAGATTTGATCATTAATAAACTTGTTTTTAGTTTAAACATAAATACAAATATATAGGTTTTCAAAATATTTTTGATTCGGTTGTTTCTTTATGGAAATATAAAATTTAATCACTTACTCCCCCCCCCCTCCTTAAAAAATTAAATAAAAACTTTTCATTATCTAAAGAAACTTGAATCGTAATATATATTACGAATGGTGACAGAAGATGCTAACAATAAAGTCTACAGCTAATTAAACACAGCTCATCCTTCAGAGAAATCAATCCAAACGCAGCAAAGCACATAGTTAATTAATTACCTAGTTATTACCTAGTTACTATTGGCTTTTTCCCAATTTTACGTACCAATTTTTGAATATTTTTGACAAGCCGCATGTTGAATCTTGTTAAAAATTGCGGCAGCAAGTGGGCAATTGCTATGTCTTTCATTCTGTCAGCAGATTTAGCGATATTCAGCCTATATATTAGCTTTTATTTTTGGTAACTAAACATGAAAAAAACTAGGTAACAACTAGGTAACCTAGTTTTACCTAGTTACCTAGTTTTTATCTAGTTTTTCGCCCCCAACTTTTAATTTATTTTTTACCTAGTTTTTTTTTCAATAATTTAACCTAGTTTTTACAGAAACTAGGTTAAGTTTTTAAAAATAACCTAGTATTACCTAGTTTCGAAAAAAACTAGGTTGACATCACTACATTAACTATACTTAATTATAAATTATATTTCAATAAATATAAATTACAATAAATTAAATTATAAATACTAAAATCAATTATAATTACGTTAATGGAGAAATAAAAGAATTAGACCAAAAATCAGCCTTATCTCTTAAACTTAAAGCGATGGAGACTGCTGAATTTCGCTAATCGATTAAGTATCGATTCTGGTTTACATGACTAGAAATATAGTACCCAAATGCTTTTTCGGATTTTAATATTTAGAAATGTACTTGGAAAAAAATTTACTCCGAAATCCATTTATAAAAATTTCCAGATTTTGGTTTTTATGTTTTCATCAAATTGTATAGCTGAATAAAATTCACACAGGAAAAATATTGAGGATAGTAACACACGAAAATCAAATATAAGAAATTGTATATAGGTACATTGTACAACTTTTCAGCACTGACAAATCAACAATGACAGCAAGACCCTTGTTTTCAATTATGCAGCTGACACCTATTGCTTATTCATTTATTTCCTATAAAATTTATGTCAAGGCCATCGAAACTTTCGAGGGTTTCAAGCCGTTTTGCGAAGTGGTCTAAAAACCTAACTTTGTTTTTACTGTTTACTTTCAATTGTGTACCTTGCCAACCAATTGTGTGTGTTTCTCAAATTTAATGAAATTGTTAACAGCATTGAACCGAACACATTCCCAAGTGAAGTAAAATTAGTTGACTGCTCAATACACATGTTTAAAAATAGTATTTGAAAAATTTTCTGACTACCATAACAAATAGATGAATATACAAACAAAGTAGTACGAGAGCCGACAATTTTTTTCGAACTAATATTCCAACCAATTTAGACTTATATAGTCTGATTCGGGATATTGTTTCCCTTCGGAAAACACAAGGTTTTACGAACCACATGTGCGTTAAGCGGGATGGCACTCCCAAAAATTTACAAAAATGGATCAGAATTACCTCATCGTCAAACTATTGAAAATAAACACCAACCGTTTCGGAATCATTATGATATTGCATGTATAAATTTAAGACAAATTAAATTTAGCTTTATGGTCGTAAGACTTTAATAAATAAAGTGAAAATTCACGCTCAATTACCTCATCGTCAAATTGTCTTATTTTTATAATAGATTAGAGATCGTTTCATGTTGATTATAAAAACATATATTTAAAGAAAATTGGCACTTTCTACGCTTAAAATACAGGTGTGTAACGGTGTGTATGTTTTTCTAGGATTCTTCATCTCACCATTTTCCCCCTGAGTTTTTGTTTCGTTTAAAAACACATGAAATGTTTTTACAATTGTAAAGACTAGACCACCGAGATTATGATAAACTTAAAAATTGGTAGGCTTAAAACCCTCAGGAACCGAAGAAATGGAATTACCAAATCTTTTGTAGAGTATACGCATTTCAACACGTCTTTCTTGGCGTAAGGTTGAGCCTATTACAAATATTTACTATTTTTCTTAACGGTATAAAGAGAAGAAAAACTAATCAAAGCTTTTCTTAAAATAAGACATTTCGGAAATTTAGAACGAGCACTGATTCTTAAACATTTTTATATCTGAAACACATTTACAGTATAATCCATTTGGAACTAATTTGATTCGACCAATAACTGAATGAATTAAATTTTGATGTTTTCTTCATTATCGGCCTTTTCTTCTGGTGTTGACACATTTAATAATACTTATATGTGTAAAGTTGGTAACATGAGTTATAAGAACAGACTTCCAGTTGACTTAGATGGGTTTGCGACCACTTACTTGGTGTAATACCTTGTTCAGAGTGCAAAAATATGAACGGTATGGAAATCGTCTCCGTGTTTTTATTTCATTTTTTAAATAATCGGATCGTTGAACTGATGGGCTGCTGGGTTCTCGTCCCCCAAAATCAATTCAGATTGCAATACCAAACTATTACATATACATGACTTTCATGATTGTCGGTTTTAAAGAGTAATGACAGATTCTAAGCATGCCTTTTCCAGCACTGGAAGGCATCTCATCGTTTGCGATGCTTGCTGGAATAGGCAGATAACATCTGGTCATTGCGCAGAGGCGAGGATACTCTTTAAGTTTTCTAAAAAAAAAAAATGTTGCAAGTACTTGACGCTTTACGCGGGAGAGAATTCTCACAACTCGTCTTCTAACCGGATAAGGTTTTTTCACAACGTATATGTCACTCAGGATATATATTCTCAAACTGAATTGGAATGAAGTTAGTCAATGGATCGCCATAAAATAAGAGAAGGACCATTTCTACTGGAAAACGATCGTAAGACTTAAAATTTCTAGAAAACGACAGTCAATAGGAAGGGCACTGATATCATTTCAATAACCACTAACACCAGTAAAATTACTTTGCATCCCAAATATCTTAGTATATGCTATTTACTCCACTGAAGACGATTATCAATTTAAAATTCTTCTAGCAACAACAATGGAAAAATAGGAATCCACGGTTGATCAGCGAGCTATTTAATGAACAGTAGAAGCTGATAAGAAAAAAATCCGAAAAAGATACGAGCCAGGACCGATACCTCAATTAAGTTATTGCCAACATAAGAAAAAAATACTTTATTGAGTGGATAGCAAAACACAATCTGAGACATATTGATTTAAGAGAGTACGGAAAATTCGATAAGACCATTAAGTCGATTCAAAAATCAAGGATGCGAAAAATTATCCCTTTTCGCTGCCAGAATTTCTTCCTTTAGTCATCACCAGATGCATATGTCACCCAATTGCCAGTACCACTGACTACAGAACTACCAACTGAAGCATTACAGACTGAAACGCCCACCAAGCTGACCATTCATTGAACATAGTACTTGAAGTACGACAAAATAGAATTATCCTAGCCAATTAACATCGAATTTAGGACTTGAATTCACTGAGGGGTAGAACTTCAGCGGAGGAGGGGCCTATCCAACCGATTAATAAATTCATCTACCAGATTCTCAAAATACTATAGTGTTAAGCTATAGTGTTAAGCAAAGGCATAATTTTAAATTAAATTGTTAGTTAAAACGTCGAGTTCCAAAATAAATTTTAATTAACAAAATTAAATCTTTCAAACTTTTTCCGAATAACACATTTTCAAAAGGCTTTTTACATATTTCGTATGTTTTTTTAAATTTAAACTTTGTAATGAAATTTTATAAGAAAAATAGAATTTTTAAATAACTTAGAATGCTGGCTTCCCAACGTGAACATCAAAGCTGAGTTTGTTAAGTAGCTTGGCTGGACGGTAAAAATAAAATTTAAATCAACGAGGTAGAATCCACCTTCGGTGACATTATTCAAGCCTTCCAATACATCTATGGAAATCTTGGACACAAAAAAATGGCATGAAAAAACTGTTTTTTATTTTATTTTAGATGATGGCATGCTGCTTATTGTTTATCTAGGCTTCACATTTACAACAGCAGCACCTTTTTCCTCTCTACATTGGTATGTAAAATATAAAGTGATTTTTGTGATTTACATTGGTTTACCGGTTAACAGGTTATGTTTGACTTCAGCTTCTGTTGGACCTGGTTTCAAATGCCAACTGTTCCAGACAAACCTCAGATCAAAAGAAGATTTTCACTTCCATTTCAATCAGAATCGGCACATATCGTGAAACTCTCAAAAGAGGAATCAGAAAAGAGTACTTGGAGGTACTTTATTTTCATGTCCCATTCGAAATTAAGTTTAAGTCAAAGGTAGTTTCCAAACTGACCCGAGTTCGATTGTCTAGAAAGCGGGGTAATACCGAATTCCCAGATGCAGCCAAACGCCAAAGGCAAAATAAGGACACTGGACGTGTATTCAAAGATACAATTCACGAAACGTTTGTAATGATAATGGCATACTTTCGTCGATTTCCGATGATAGTTAGATTGCAGAACTCTACAATAATCTCAACATAAGTGCTGATTCGAAATCTCTACCCAAAGAGACCATCTGAAAAACTTTGAAGAAAGACAAACTTAAAAAAAGAGTATTATTCAAACGCTATCTCAGGATCAATATATCAACATTTGCTTCCTCATTGATACAATCCTGAGTATGCCTATAAATGCCGATAAAATATAATAACTAATTTTAAAAAATCAAAATTTCAGAAGCAGATCATGTGGAAATTTCAGAATTCACCAGCAGCGCCCGTCGCTTTGAGAAATATGTGGCACAAGTTCAAGGAAAAACTGACGAGGCTGAAGACTTTAATGGAGGAATCGCCGAAGCAATAAGGTTGAAGTGGCCATCTTACAATGGTGCCATTGGTGTGCATCTTGTTTCATATGGGTGACGCCCCACCTCACGGGAGGGAATACCATGAAGATTATGTCCCAGATGATAATCCAGATGGTCATCAAAAAGATGTACCGCTTGAAAACCTCTTCAAGGAGGTGGATAACAAACAAATCCTTTACTTCCTTGGGAAGATCCTGCTGACAAATTTTACGAGATGCCATCAGTTTCACTCAAATCGAGTGCATTGGTTTTCAACAGTTCTCCAACATTCGAGTTTATTTTGCTTTTACGACGCTTCTTTTTCAAGATTGGAGTCAGAAAGAGGCCACTATTCATCGTCAGAAGGAGCCAATTTTGATCAGACCAAAGACGAGATTGTGGAAATTCATGATATGCTCGAGACCGATATGTAGAATTTTTCTGAAGTGAGGAACCCCATTACTGATCTGCCATTGAGTTCAGTGTTAATTTTCTTGTCACCGACGATAATGCCGATAATGATAGTAACTATAGAGGCCAGTTAGTTTAATGACTTAAAAAACTTGATTAATTGAACATTTATTGTTGTCATACGAATCAATGCGTCGGGCTGGAGAAGTATAGAACTCTTCTATCTCTTAATATTAGCTACTCTACCCCCCCCCCTCTGGTTCGGATGGCATCACTTTCGCCATCTAGCGCTAAAATTGAAATAATTGAAAGCAGTTGAGATGAGACTGACCAGCTTCTGCATTCTACGTCTGCGCGTGCATTAGAGCATGTTTGCCATTTCTAACAAATGTAATTTAAATGAGACCGATGCACATCACAAGAACCGTTCCTGTTTTTTTTTTGTATGTTACATTTTGGGTAGCACTATATAATTCGGCTACATTCTATAGTGTAATTACCGAGTCTCTATCGTCTAGCTAACTCATTTATATAGTATTTGCCTGGTAATAACAAGGCATAAAAAGGCTGTATGCAATAGTTTTTTTTGTTTAATTTGTTAATTTTTTGAAAATTCTTTTTCTACTATTATTTTTCGAGGATTTTTTAAAGTTCATTTGCGTGGACAATGAATTCCATTAATTGAATCAATCACATTAGTTTCGTTATCTTACAGAAAACAAGGGATTTCAATGAATTGAAGTTAAAAGTATCGCCCACGCAAAACCCCATGTTTTTCCACTTTAATAATTAAGAGATTCAAGTAATATGAATTAAAGGAAACTGGCGAAAAATGGTAGTTGCATTTTAAAGTTATGCCGATGATTATATTATACACAATTTTACCGTGTGGTATCGAACAAAACATATAGAAGGTTATTATCGAATAAATGTCTTTTGTATAAATCACTATTTCACAATTCGTTACCATATTTTTTTAACAGGAAAGCTACGAAAACTAGTTTAACTTTAAATAAATGTCTGAAAATTGTTTAAAAACTTCACATGGCTGCAAGGTTTTGCTTATAAATATTGTAAAACTCTGCTTTAATCGCAGTTTCGAAAGTTCTCCATTTAAAACCACTTTCAAAATTTCAAACACAGCATGGAAATATCTAAGGTCTCATACTCCGTTGATTAGTCGAATAAATCCCATTTGAACCGTTCAAATTTCATTTTTGGATCATTCTTAATTCTTTTTTTTTAATAAAAAACGGTGAAACTGCACCAAAGTTTCTCTTCAACAACCGGAAATTCATTTAATTTAGCATTTTATTCCGTTTTTGCCCTAATTTATCTTTATTATTTGCTAACGGTCTTCATGAAATAATCCGATTCTTATATAAACATGAGTGGCTGCGTAAAATAAAAAAAATGATTTTACGTAAAAACAATTCTCAATGATGTTACCCTATGAAAAGGTAACATTACTACTAAACAGGGAGCAACTTACTACTTAACCAAAATTAAATAAAACTTCAAAGAAAAAAAAAATTTATTTGATACAAAAATAGAAAATAGTCTTATCTGATACAAACTTCAATTATTGGCTGCAAAAAATCGGCAAAAAAATTTAAACTAAAATTGTTTAAAAACATAGAAAATACCAAAGGCAAGATTGAAGGTATTTTTTTTAAATGTAATAATTGGAATTGATTGTGGTTTTACTGGAACGAGTTTCAAGAAATCATTTTTTCGATTTGTTACAAAACTTAAATCATCTAAAATATTGAAAAATTTTGATTCAATTGTATAAATTAATTTTTTTTATTTCACTTTTTTACGTTGAGCTTATTATATTGGTAATCAAATGGCCAAGAATGATTGAAAAAATGGATTTAAACAAAATCATCCACATCTGGGATTGCCATTAACTCGATGATGAACGATGTTAAAAAACTGAAATAATTCAGAGTAATTGTCTTACATGTTATGATTAGGGAATAGATCAGAAAAAAATCCATCGTTAAATTTCGTTGAACTTTTGCAAGAATACTGGCGGCAGTTTAACCCGTGCTCTTACGGGGAAATGAGAGGTGCACTTATACGTCCGGTGGGTACTGTATTTCTTTTAAAATATATTTGAGTGAATGAACTTCAGAAAAGCAAACATTACAAAATATCTAAAAAGTTTCATTTTTAAAATTGTATTTTAAAATAATTTTGAGTTGGTCATAGTTTTCTATTACGTAGAATTAGACAAATTAAAACAAATAAAAAATAAAGAAAAATGTGATGGGTGAAAACGAGAATAAAAGTTCCGTGATTTGCTTAGATGTAGATGACATTCACGCAGTCTTTCCCATGATAATTCATTAAAAAAATAGATTTATATAGCTTAGCAGTTGCGGAAAATGGATTTGTAGTAATATTAATAATTTAGTAGATTTAGCTAATATTGTGAATTCTTGGAGGTAAAAGAGTTGCCTGTTACAATATAATAGTATGACGGTATTTTTATGTAAACACATTTAACACTCAATACACACTTTATTTTGGCGTCTTTATGGTTTCCCCTCCCAAATAAAAATTTGAAAATGCTTGTGTATTAGATTATAGACATCTGTCCTCCAAGTGATTTATTGTCTAAAGACTTTTATGTTAATTTTGTATTCCCACAGTAAAATGTTAATTATTGCTCCTTTTGTAATAATATAATTCATTTTACAAAACAATGAAATGATTTCTGGAATTCAGTCAAGTCTGTAAGTCGGATGTTCCTCTCTCCGCAAAATGTAATGTGACCAGACCAAGCGAAAGGACGAGGACGGTGCACAGCGATATTCCATTCATTATCATCCATCGTCTGCAGTTCCAAATCAGCTGCCGCGCATTGAATATATCGAATTACGACTAATACTAATAAAGTACGCTGAGCTTTCTTTACGAAAAAAAACACATTAAAATTTGACTTAAAACAAACCATAACATAATAAAATTAAACGTGCATGCTTGTTTTATATATCTTATACCATCGATGAAAGTAGATGGCAAGAATATAATGGGATATAATTTTTCATTAACTGATTTTCGTGGCATCACGAACCACAATGCATCTGGTTACTTGCTTCAAATCTTGATAATATTTATAGAGCTTTCAATGGCATACCAACACACCAATTTTGAATTCCTCCCAAAATGGGATTAAACACTTTTGTTCGAATTAAAAAATGCAAGCTTTCTTCTGGTGAAACTTGAGTTAACTGAGTAGCTACCATCACAGTTAGTGGCCAACAATCTGAAAGTTTTACGAATGATTTTATGAATTAATTTGAAATACTCCTTTAGTTATAGGCCTCTTCTAGTTGGTCTCACATAGCACACCGAAGGTTGATGGTGTATATAAGAAGTTTTCAGCGGTAGACAAATATGAATGGGTGCAGGAATAGAAGATGACGAGGCTATGGTGTATTTATAATTCTACGCATTTTTTATTAGTAAACGTACAATGGAAGTACAGTTTGGACTCTCCTCTTCTTCCCACACTCCTAGATCCCTTGAAGGTACAGTATGGTCCAAATAAACTTGAGGGGCACAAAGCAATAAACAGCTAAGGGCCCCTCAAGTTTATTTGAATCATACTGTACGATAATATATGAAAAAAATATTGCACGAATTGGTTTGAAGATTGCGACTGTACGGGAATGAGAAGGGAAAAACCGAAAAAGGAACCCACATACTTTGTTATACCTGGGAGATGAGGTAGATGAGCACTACGCGATGCGAATGACCGTGTATGAAAAAATTACATATACACCGCAGATAATTAGTGAGCCAGGCGGGATGAAAAAAATTAAGGCTTAGAATTCATATTACCTTTTGAGGTATACTCCAAACCTTTCCCTTGACTACTATGACTTCGCGTCGCCCATTTGTTTTAAAAGGAAGTGTAAGTAACAAGCCGGGAAAATTTTTCAAACATACTTCAAAATTAGAGATACATTCAAGATTAAATAAGGCGATACATTTTAAGAGGATAGCAAAATTACCGAGTACTGGTTGGCATGCCATTAAACATCGGTCAGCAAGTGAAGAGTTTTATTTTAGAAAACAGATAGATTCTATGCTTTATTAAAGTAAGTGAAGAAACCAACTCTTATATTTATGGATTCAAATGTCAATTGGTGAGAGATCTAAATACAGGAAAAATGTATGATGCTGGAAGCACATTTTGCGTGTTCAGTATAGTTTCGTTAAAAATATAATTAATTATTTTGAAATTTTGCCAGTTGTTGCTCGGCAATTTTTTTCTTTTCTTTTAATTTACATTGATTTTCAAAGAACCGTGAGGTTTTCAATAGTTCGCATACATCCAGTAAATAATAATACAAGATAGAATAATGATAAAATAAATAAGCAGGAGAATAAATAAAAAAACCCACTAACATAAAAAATGAATCGAAAACCGAAATCGAGTAAAAACTGGCATTGAACGAGTACACAGAAAATAGGTGTTTGCCAAAAAAATAATAGAGTTGGGATTCCTGGACTTCAAAGTGAAAGCGGGCATCATTTAGACAAGAAAATCGTCGCCTTCCGATAATTTCTTCTTTAACAGATTGAGATGGAAAACCAACGAACCATTGTGATATTTCTTTTCTAGTATAGTTATATGTTAAACTATCATGGTTTAAATGATAAGTACACAATAGTCTATTATTTGAGGGTCTGACTGTAGACGATGCTTTGAGTAAACATCCTATGATCATTAACAAAGTTTGCTGGCTCTTTCTGGCCACGAAGCAAGAGGATTTGAACTCCATCTGAAAAAGTAACCCTTCGAAAACGCGACATATAACTTACATTAGACGGGTTCGCGAAGAGAAATTACCAATTGGTCAAGTGACTGGTCCTGAGATTGGGTGATATTTATTACGAAGGCTGGGAGGATTGGAAATTGGCATCTTACTAGTCTAATTGGAATAGCGGTGTCCGAATTAGAGCTCATATCCATTAGACACAGGAATACAGACAGACAGTCTTGCCTTGTATTTTACCAGTAGGATATGCTCACTCACATGGTATCTCCCAAACTAAACCTGAAACTAAACCAGATACCTTTGCAAGCCAGACCGGCAACAAAACTGAAGGTTTAAATGATTTTAATTATAAAAAATGTACAATTAATCTTGTTAATATTAGTATGTTACTTTTCAATTAATAAACAGAAAACAATAGTACAGCTAACGATTCTTCAAATTCATCTGGAGCAGATTTCGGTGACAACAGTTATGATGATCGTCATGGTTCATGTGTGTGAATCTAAGTTAAGCCAACGGAGAAGTTAAAATTACTAAAGCAGAAAAACTACTCAAACCAGGACAATTCTATCAAGTTTACAAAAAGAAGAAGAATTTGCGAATCAGGCGGAAAAAAACCAATTAATTGTGGAATTAACGAGACGAAAGGTCAACTGACCTGAAATATAATATCTGCAAAATTTCACTAACATATCCAGAAAATTCCGTTTGTTGGATATGGCAATTTCTTAAAAAGGACTTTAAGAAGAAAGTAAACAGATACTGAATGTGCAGGTAGTATCTACTCAATTTTATTAAAATTTGAGGCCATAAAATCGCCATGTTGATTTTTTGCTTGTCATTTGGTAAGGAATATTCGTGGAAAATAGCCAAGGTAGTACAAGGGGAATGATTTCTCATTTGATGGGAAGAGCTCATAGCTTCCCGAAGGGTGGCTCACCAAGCGACTTCACCTTTGAAACAAAGTCTCACAATACTATAAAGCCAGATTGTGAAAAGATGCACACCTCCGCCCAAAACCAGATGATAGTCAAAATTCAGGTAGAATTTAAATTTTAATATTTATCCCCTGCCATACCAAAATAAAATATTTCTTAAAATTTAAGATTTCCGTAGCTGGGTTGTTGTTTATACTAGACGTCTTTTCAGCAAGCTACATGATTAATGCACTTTTGGGAATTTCTGCTCAATGGATCTCTGAAGAATGGGGTTTTAGAACCTTTAAGCGGACATCAGTCGGGTGAAAATTTTAACAAAGAATTTCTTGTCAACGTAGAATTTTTTAAAAATCATCCTAAATAACGTCGGATTCTAAAACATTGTCAATCTATTTTTAATAAATTTTAAAAACAAATAAATACTTGTATTTGTATTCTATTCCTTCTATACATGGCACCAACAGACCTCATGAAAAAAGTAACATAAATTTGATTGTCGCTTAACACATGTGGCCACTCAGTATCTGCGGTGCCTCTGATAGATAATTGACTTTTTTCATGGACAGACAGTTCATATAATAATATAATATAATCTTACTGTAAAAAATCTGTCCTCAGTTCAAAGTAACAGTCTCATCGGCTAATATCAGATTTATCCTCTCATAAAAAGAAGACGAAACACGCCTCTTCAATAATTAAAAAGTACGGAGTGTTTATTTTCTTGAATTTTGGCTCCTCTCCTCCTACTGAGCGAAGATATGGAAGTCATTATTTATAATCCAAATGGTAATTATTTTTTAACAACTGGATTTTCTGGTTAATATTATTTAAAAATCAGAAAAAATATTCCAACACAATATCTACAAATTTACACTTTAATGACTTATTAAACTACTTTTATAAAAAGATGTATGAAAAAATGGGTGAAATAGCAGCCAATATTCTTTGATATAAACAAATCAAATCTTTGAGATGACGATGGAATCTATTGAATTCTCCCCCCGAAAGAAAAATCGATAATGACCAGAAGGGTACTTTAATATTGACGTTTTAATTACATTTAACATTGCTAAATAATTGTGAATGAACTTAAATACTTGTGTTTATCTTTCTTGGTATTCTTGGAGTGGAGATAATACATTATTATTAATACAAAACTATGTTTTGAAAGAAGGTCTAAATTGACTTCCAATCCTTTGACTGATGGTTGGTATTAGTATTAAATCAACGGGTTTTAGGGTAGTGGTGCTAGTAGGCAAGTTTGGTTCAAATTCACAATTTATAAATTTTCGAAAAAAAATTATAGCAACTTAGAAAATAAGAAGAATCAAAAGAAATTACTGATATCGAAGAATATTCTGTAAATTAGGAGAAAATATTTCTCTGTTTCCTCTAAAGATATGATAATGTACGTCGGTCCAAAGAATCTAAGGTCCTTTAATACGTAACTGGCTGTTAATCACTGGTTTCCTGAGCGAAGGAGTGTTTTTTGGTGGAAACAAAAATAAAATTGAATTCGGAAAAGTATTTAGATTGACACATTTATATTCATTAGAACCATAAAACTCTGATAAATCAATTGGTGGAATCCGGAAGTCTCTATCATTTATAGTTACAGAATTATGATTGATTATGTCACGAAGTCTTCTTAAAAATTCAAACTTTGATCAACTTCGGTTACGGAAAAAAATACTTCAAGTGACACTATCTTAAATACAATCATTGAAATAGAGAGTTGATTAAGTTTTTAGTTCGTCCCTGTTTTGTACTAGGTCTCTCTAATTCGTGGAACTGGAACTTCTACATAGAATCACTTTTCTTTGGAACCAAAAGTGTTAAACTGGGCTGTAAAAAATCTGTGGAATTTGGGAAAATGCTTTTTTTGTGAAACCTTCATAAAAATAAAGAAAAGTAGCATACTAGGTAGAAAATAAAATATTCCGCTGACTTAAATACGAAACAGCGGACAAAAATACAAATGGATGTGAGCGTAGATTAAAAATTTCACTCATACGTTGCTGAATGCCATTAGATTTATTATCATTCATCTATATATACAAGGACTTAAGACTGAAGTGAGCTCGTAGATGTACCAATGATGACAGAAAAAATGCCGGGAGCTGGGGCGTTGTCGCTTGGGAAACTATAACAAGCTGCAGTAGTACCACCCATATTAAAAATAGGCCGTCGGTTTGTCTGGTAAATTTACGGGTAGTTGCGGATGCCCGGTGGGCCCTCCTTTTGACGGACGTCGGATAGTTTGGGAGTTCAATTAGAATTTTAAAAACTATTTTCAACATCCTAGCGAGTCACACAATTGACTTTGACTGAAATAAATTAGATCTAAATATGTTTAAAAAATTATCAAATTATCATCTTTTATGAATTTGAATGACACATTACGAATCAGTCCGGAATTTTCATTTCTTTACTTCTCTGATATCTTATTAAATTTTATTGGGAGTACAATATTCTTGTTTAAATTCTATTTTATAGACATTGTTGCATTTCCGAGTTGATTTAGCATTAATTATCCTGTGATGGTAATCTCAATCGCATGATACAGAGGCAGTTCTAGATTTAAAATATCGTTCATAAAAGAGAAGAAATTGAATTGGCACAATCGAAAATGCTACAGTAATAAATAGGTATTTCTTGATTTAAAATCATAAATAAAAGAAAAGAAAAGAAATTGAATTGGCACAATCGAAACTACTACATTAATAAATAGGTATTTCTTGATTCAAAATCATAAATAAAAGAAAAGAAAAGAGCTTGAATGGAGATGATGGCACGAATGGACAGACATAAAAAGAGCGCTAGAATCACAATTTTTGCAGCGGGTAAAAGGTAGTTCGGAATTAAAAATTTTAGTCCAATAAAGAGAAAGAGTAAAAAAAATGAGGGCAGTCATGGCATGAATAGACCCCCATAAAAATAGATCTACATTTGCAACAGGTAGTTTGGGAAAATCGTGATATGCAATTAGGAACCAATTAATGTAAAAGAACGAGATCGAAAAGATAATGGCATTCATGGCACGCATGGACCGATATAAAAAATTGGAACAATCGCCACTCCTCCATTGGTTTATAAGTAGTTCTGAATTTAAAACAAAGAAAGAAAAGAACTTGGGAAAAGGATGTAAAAAACTATTAATAAACTGTAAACGTAGCTAGCTAATTAAAGAAATTCAAGTGAGGAATCAAATATGTTAACTGTGATTACAAAATTCAAAGGGGGAATAGAGGGCATTGATGGTGATTGGGTCTAGCTAAGCAGTTGAGCTTCAAGTAGACAAGGAAGAGATTCAATCAGTACCAATTCATCCATTAAGGTCCCATTTTTCACACATCAGTAAATACAGTACCGAATTTCAGGGCTTTCACGATACCCAACTTGATATCACCTTCTTTGGGTGAATAAGGGATTTTGAGTTGGCTGAAGTACGTGGAAACAAGTGGCAGTTCAAGGCGATTGAGGTCTGCATGGAATTTGACATGGATTTCGTTTAAAAAAAGGTTGACTGAGTGTTAACACGCGTTGATTTTAACATATACTATGCCTAGGAAGACATAAGAATCTCAGATAATTGTGATAATGGATGTTTGAGGTTTGAATAGGAAAAATAGTAAATGATGAATGACCGATGACATACAATTTGCACAATAATAAGTATAAAAATTTTGAATAACAATCTCTTTTAAAAAACTTCTAAAGGTTTTGAAAAACGATTCAGAGCACGAATTTTTTACCTCGATCCCAGAACCTCTGATACCTCCGCCTCCACCTCTGATACAGAAAAAAAATGAAAAAAAAATCGTTCATCGAACGCCGATAATTTATGTATTATTTGTGCTTTGTGTAGGTTTCGTTAGACTCTCTGTGCATGACGACTTCACCACTGAAAACTAACACCAGAAACTCAAGAGATATATTCTCAAACTGAGTTTTAGTGGAATGAAGTTAGTCAATGGATCGCCAGAAAAGAAGAGAAGGACCATTTCTAATGGGAAACGAGCGGAAGACATAACATTTCTAGAAAATGATAGTCAATAGCAAGGATACTCAATGATATAATTTAAATAACCACAAACACCACTTCAATTCGTTTTCATCCCAAATGTATTTACTCCACTGAAGAGGGTTATTACGTTGACATTCTTTTAGCAGCAACAGGAGCAAAATCTGAAACCACGGTTGATCAGCGAGTTATTTAATGAGCAGTAGAATTACATCGTTAATTACTAGGTTCAGTTTCTTAATAAATATGCTGAGTTTGGCTAATTTTTAAATACGTCTTGAAGCTTCACAAACGTTTACAACAAGCAGACATTCTCGGTTAATCAGGGATAATGGTATGTGGAGTGATAACGATTGATAAGTGATTAGCCCTATAGAAATAGGTTGGATTTTTTTTTAATGGCAATTTTATTCCAGATATTCAGGTTATAAAGAAGTATTTTAGAAGTTTTAGGAGATTTTTTTCGCGATTCAGCCCATTAAAACAACGAAGAAAATACATAGGGTCTCAACAATATTTTAAATTGCACTTACTTTTATTTTAAGATGTATATTTTGAATATTATAATAGTTATCGATATTCCTACTTGTTCTCTTGGCTTAAATGCTAGAGGAGCTCCAAGGGTAATAGTATTTTTTTTATTAACTTGGCAGAATTTATTTCTAATTTTTAAAGTATGATTTTAGGGAGATTGAAGATTTGTAAGTGTTCAACGGCCAGATGTGGAAATTCAATCGACCTCAAAATTCAAAGTAAGTAAAATTACGAAATATTTTGCCACTTAATTATTTTTCTCACTTAAAAGAAATTTAATTACAGTAGGTCTATTTAGTTCCCATGACTGACTCTGACGTTCTTCTGCTGCAGAAGAAATTCAGGGATGAGGTCCCCAATGACTGCCAGATGCCTCAAGTTGTAATCTTCTCTCCGACTACAGAGTTGGCGAGACACATTTTCGAAGAGCCTACGAGTTGTTAAGTCAATCCGTTCTCAAGACAGCCATCGTCTGAGGAGGGCGTATAAAAAAACCACAAGTAGATTGACAAGATCAATTGCGGAAGCAACACTCTGGTTGCCACGACTGCCCATTAAAGGATTTTTGGGTTTCTCCAACATTCAGTACATTGTCTTGAATAAGGCTCAAGAACTGGTTCTTGGGTGCTTCAGGACCGACATTTTGGTTATTGCAAATCATCCTACCATGCCGCCACCGATAAGCAATTATTCCTCATTAAAAAATTAATTATAATTTATTAATAGTCACCGAAAATATAAGGAACTAATCAACTCCCATAAAGTAAAACGGGTGGTGAGGGTCAGCAGCATGATCCCAAAGGTACAATCTATCACTGCATTAGAGAGAAAAAATGAAACGAAAATGGTTCTGAAGCTGATCGTGCAGTGCCATTAGTCTCATTAGGTTTCACCTACATTACGCGATATTTTTCCCCTGCCGCGATGCTTTTTTTGCTAAATCCGTTTTTCAAAAGTACGAAGCAAAGATAAATGCCATTATTATTTGGTATTCTTTCATGAGTAATTTATTTTTAAATGGACATTAAAAAAGTCAAATTCGTTGGATTTGATATGCAAGAAAAAGATCTATATGATTTCCTGTTGGAAAGTGGCTTCATCGACAACACCGAAATGAAATGCAATATCGAAGGCTGTGCCGTTATGAAAAAATCTGCCCCAAGACAGACGGAACCATTCTACGTTGCAATAGTAAAGTGTTTATTCCAAAAACCTGCAAAAATACAGCGTGTTCAGGTAATCGCCGCGTGAAATCTAATTCTTGGTCTTATAAATGAAAACTAAAAACAGGTAAGACACATACAAAAAAATAAAATTAATAGGAAAAAAATATGTATTACAATAACTATGTTTGCTAAGAGTATGTGTTCAACTCGTATAAATAAAGGCGACATTTTGCTGCTAACCTACTGCTGGTGGAACGGATTCACTCCAAAGATGTTAAAACACGATCATAGCTTCGATGGCCACACCTTCTCGGTGTGCAGATATGTATAAATTATTTGTTTTTTAGGTGTTGATTTACATTTTTCACCATTGTTTCCAATTACTTGATCTTAAAAAGTTGAATGTAAACTATTTCGACATAAGAGCTTCTCAAGCTCATCTCTCAATCAGCAATCAGCCAACTTAGTCGAAGGAAATCAAATACATGGAGAAGCCACCATACCTGCAGTGTTTTTTCTTAGAAACGTACTGGTTTGTCGACCAGAGGTATGTATTAAGCTTTATCCTCGTAGTAGATCATGATGTGATGAACGAGACCCTTCTTTTATATGAATTTTTGTTGCATTTACATTGACACAATATACCGTTCTCAGGTAGGTACTAGATAGGTACTGACGGACTGACGGGCAGGATTTTAACAGTGCTACAAGAGAGAAGGTACTATAGATGATAGATGCGTAAGAATAACCTAAATTGTGACCGAACGATAACATTACAGATGGATGACAACAGAGCGATACAAAATTTATTCTTACGACCCAAAGCAAAAAATCGACCCTAATCGTATCGATACTTAAGAATTCAATTAATCGGTTCTAAAATAATTTTTTTTCTGTAAAACTTCTTTCTTAGTATATTTTCTGTAAAAAGATCAATGAATCGTATAGTTTTACAGAAAATATACTCGGAATTTGAGTTACAGGTATATAAAAAAGTTATAACGAGTAAATGCACATCACAACTACTTACTTGCATAAAACCTTGCTTGCTATAGTAAAAATTTTGAATATTTTATAGCAATAAGAAAATCTAACAAAAGTTAAAATGTTTTTCATACTTGAAAATTGATTTCATACTATCTTTTTTATTTGACTTTTATAGAACTTTATTAGTTAATTGAGCAATTAGAAAAATGAAAAACTTAAAGACATTCTTATTTTTATTAACAAAAGAAAAATGCAGTTTAATTCATAAAATCAGTGTACTTTTTATACTTAACCGCAAAATCCCACATCTCACTATATGTAGTTAAGGAAAAACCAAAATAATTAGCCACATTGCCAAAAAATTAGACTTTACATCGTTAAGATGATTAGTACACTCTAAGGTTCTTTGTTTTTTTTCGGAAAAATGGTATAAATGTTTTTGTATAATCAGCAGCTATCGGCTATTTTCTAAATTAATTGAATCCATTATAACAGAGTTTAGGGCAAACTAGATCCATGATTGAAGATATACTTTCCACATCTAATACTCTTTGTTGAGTGCCGCTTTTATTAGCTTTGATGGAATTTTCAAACGTATTCTTTGGAAGAGGGGGATGATAGCGATGTGATAGTTCCGCTTTTGTTGATTTCAGTAACTGCTAAACATTCTTACGGGGGTCAATCGAATAATAATTATAAAGAGCACATATAATAAAAATCAAGGAAAACGGATCAAAATGGGTGACTTTTAATATTTGCATATTTCTCAGCAACATTTCATCATCTTAACAAATTATAAATATTTATCGTAGAAAATTGATCGAATTCTAATGTCGATTATTAACTTTATTTTATTAATGACTTTAAATATACTAAACCGTTATAATTAAAATAATACACAGATACTTTTATCTTGCGCGTTATCGTAACCATGTTTGTTCTAAATGAAATTTGCATAACATGTTAGGAACTTTCTAAAGTATTTTCGGTTGAAGTGCCGATTCGGGGAAAATAATTTTGAGAAAGTTGCGATGACGCAATCATAAAAATTCAATTTTTAAGAGACCAGTTAAAATATTTCAGTCTCAAGTAAGTTTGCGCATATTAATATTAGTTTGTCTTCTAAAACCAATTCTTCTTGCTGACCTTTACAGCGACTACCACTAGGAATGTACAGTATGGTCCAAATAAACTTGAGGGGCACGAAGCACTAAACAGGTAAGAGCCCCTCAAGTTTATTTGAACCATACTGTACTCTCCCAGATAGATTTCTAGAACTCAAAATCATGGCTCGCTGTCGTAAATCTTCTTTGAATATTGATTTGAGTATAATATTAATTATGATGTCACTCAATAGGTTAATGGAGAAATTGAGTAGATGGAGTGCAAATGATTACGAAAAGTTGCGCAATAATCTGGCCGTAAACTTTTGTGGTGAAAAATATATGTATTCCTTTGAACGCGGACGGTGGTTATTGAACCGTTATTATGGGGTTCAGGAAGAGGGTGGGAACAAAGTTCCTCGAAAGACGGAATATTCCAACTGATAAAAACTAATCAATAGTTAGCGGTCGTATTTTTAAGTGCTTTAATCATGCTGTCTAGTGCTATTGCAATAAAAATAACGCCATTAAAACAACGTATAATTTTCGGTTCATCGCTGTGTCGACCAAAAAAGTGACCGAAGCAAAAACATGTATTTTTTCAATTGAAAAACTTCTTCCACCGCCACTGCTTCATAGACGAGTCTTTCGACAACCCTATGCTTTTCGATAGCATTCCTTGCCTGATTTGCAAACCCACGCACTTCTTCGAAAACGATCCCAGTCGCGGTGCCGGGATCCCGGTCAATGGAAACTTCCCACTTATAGTTTTCATCTGAAGGGAATGCACTCATTCCTTTTAAATCAATTAGAACGTGGTATCGGCTGAACAAATTCATTCGAATTTTGAAGATTCTGACCGCTTCTTTTTCTTGTGGTGTCATTTTTTCTTTTAGTATTTTTGTTTCTATTACACTTTCCTTGCTTTCTTTTCTATTCTGGGCCCCTTGGTGGTTAAAGCAATAAAGGCTTAAATAAAAATTATTGAAAATTCACGTAAAAAAATTAATAGTAAATTTTGTGTTTTTTAATGTTTTAAAACTTTAGGGGTAACATACGTTCTTAAAAAAATTATCCGTGCAATTTTTCCTTCCTTGCCATCGTGAAAAGTGCCAGCAATGAAGAAAGCGACTCCACTAGCAACTACAAAGCTATACGATAGTTCGGGTTGATGTCGGTTTGAAGGTTAAAGGCTCCTATCTGTTGGCGTCTTTCAGTTAACTGTGGCAAAGCCAAAGCGGTGCGGTTTTAACTGTTTTTACTATATTAAATCAACTCAATTTGTAATATTTATTTCATTTATAGTGTGCGACAACATTGACCCCGCTCCTCCAGGCCATAATTGGTTACTTTTGCTGAAAAGGGGCGGATGTAATTATTTACATAAAGCAATGCCCAAATCAACGGATTTATTGCCACGATTATCCATGATAATGTAAGTGCAAAACATAGGATCAATATGGGCAGGGATAAGAATATGGGGGTAAATATTTTAAATCCGGTCCTTTTCGTTCATTATGAAATTGGTAGGGAATTACTTGCTATCCTCAAAGTACAAGGGTGTTCCGTTTCTTTCTCCGTGAGAAAAGAAATCGAGTAAAAGGAGACTGATTACACGACATTAAATTATTAAAATTGACATTAAATTATTTATGAATCTAAAAAATATCTATCCTTAAAAAAGCTTTTAGCCGTAAACCTTGTAATTTGGCTACAAGAGTTGGCTGTAAAATCTTGGCAGCCTTTTGAAATCCTAAGATTCTATAGCCAAAGCAGAAATATCCATAGAAACACGAAGGGAAAAATACGATTTAAATCAAGTAACCCATACTTTGCCTTTATATTTTAGCTATTTATATCTTAGCTATACAATAGGAATAATTTAGGGACATTTTTTGTTTGCTATTGAAAACGTAGTTTCAGGTTTTTCTAGTCAAGTTCTAGCCTGCCATTATCATAGATATTATATAAGTTATGGGTTCCTAATTAAAAAGGTTTTGAAAATGATACAGTAAATTGAAACTTAAGCCAGCAAATTCAGTTTAAAAAAAAATTTATGTTTAAACAAAAACGATCATATTACCTTCCCAAATTGCCTCTTTGAAGATAAATGGCATTCCGTTATCTGAAGAAGTGTAATAATTTAACATAGCTTTCTTCACAATTTTGTCACAATCTTGCACTAGCTGTTTTATTTTTTCACTGCTTCCAGTTTCGTCGCTAGCTTCTTTAGAGTCAATTGGTGGTAGCATGGCAACAGCTGTATTCGGCTGTTAAGAGAAACAAAATTACACGAGGATGCTACAGAATACTTCTAAAATGGTCTCTATGATTTTATTATTACCTAATTCGCGCCACATTCCTTTCCATCTCCTTCTGAATCAAGTGGTGGTGGTGCTACCATACAAGCGCAATATTCAACTGTAAAATAAGAGAATACAGTATTGAAATTGAATATCACACAATACTTATAGGATAGTCGCTATTGTTTTATATTTACAGGATTCACAACGGGCCCATATCCAGTCCCATCTACGTCAAGTAGTGGTGTTGGTACCACGACAGCTGTAGCAGCATTCGGTTATTAAAAGAAAGAAAATTAAATAAAATCTCAGCTCATACCGAGCTCATGCAAGCTCATTTCGCAACATGGGCGGTGATCCGGTCTATTTATCTCCCACTCGTGCTCCAATAATTATTAAACTTTTTTTTCTTAATTTGAAAACAAAGTACATGACAATAAAATATCGCAAACATCTTATATTTAATAAAATGTTTTTTAAGGAAATTTCATTAAAAAATACAGTACTTAAGTAGTTATTAGTACCGAACATTCTTAACTATTTTCCCCAATGAATTCAAAAACTTGTTCTGAATCCGAATCCTTCAACGTACAGTACAGTACATTCTACTTAATCTGGCGAGTCTGTAACCATTTTTGTTAACAATCTCGTCACACCTCCAACATTCTCGAACATGTGTCACACATAAACCCCAACCATAGGTATAAAACCCAACCATAGGTTGAACAAAGGCTAGGTCTTATTCTTCATATAGCAGTAACTAACGTAAGAGAAATTCCTACATAGATGATAAGATATTTTTTAGCATTCAAGTATGGAATAATTTTATCAATTTTATTCAGTGTCTGAACAAGTGATATCACTCCAAACTTTGAATGAGGGATCGTGTTGAATGTACAGTATGGTCCAAATAAACTTGAGGGGCACAAAGCACTAAACAGGTAAGGGCCCCTCAAGTTTATTTGAACCATACTGTATTTAACATCTTTGTTCTTACAACCAATTTTCTCAGCATTTTTACACTGAATAGGAGGAGACCCATTGTTATCTCTCTTGTCTCCCATTTTTCTTTCCTACAGCAATACACGTCATAACCTAGTCCACATAGTTCAGTCTTACATTTTTTTAGTTAAATCCTCTTGCGCTCTACCGGCACTTTTTTATACGAAAGAATATGGAATTAAACCATGGTGCTGCAGCAATTCTTTTAAAACTGGATGCAGAAAATTAATTCTTAATTTGATTAAAAGTTACTAGTTAGAATCAAGCTTCTGGAATAGCCCATGAGAAGGATACTATATAGGATAAAGAACATTTTTCCTTCCCATTGCGGAAGAAGAGGGCTTTTATCTTATTTTTTAAATCCAATTTTTGGATCCTTTGGGATCTTTAACTAATGTTATATGATGAAAAAGAAACCGCCACATATTTCCAGATGCAAAGTAGTACCTTGATAGTACCTTGAAAAAACACCAAGTTCCTATGAAATCAGTTCATTAATGGGTTACACATTTGCTGATACCTCATTGACAACGGGTGAGTACCTATCTCCCATTTCTTATTCTCAATAATTGGGAAGTATCGTACTACTAGTGATGGGCAGGGGCTAAGGACTTAATGCTGGAATCGCACCGCGTATATTTTCGTGATTTATCTTCCTGTATTTTCGTGATATTTTTGTATAATTTATCAATTATCATGTTTTAGATCTGGCTGTCATTACCTAAGTAAAATAGGCTATTTTACTTGCTTTGAACCCTGGGCAAGTACCAAGATTCAATGATTTCTCAAATAATATTTTGCTTTGAAACGATTAATTTACAGATCATCATTAACTTAAGGGTAGCACAGTAGTTTTACTACTTAAATCTAATTAATATACTTATTAAATCTACAGTCAAACTGTCTATGGAATGTGGGTTGGGAGACATGGCAAGCCATGTGCTCCCTCCAATTCCTTTTTTGTTTGACGGGACGGAAAAATTCACAATAAAGACTTTTGCGCATTTTTTATTTCTTTCTAGGCCGCCCAGGCAGCCATTTAGCAACCGAGTTGCTAGAAACAACATTTTCTCCATTTCCTACTTTTTTCTCTTTGTTCGTCTGCAATTGAATTTTGTCTTAGAGGACTCTGTGGACGAGTTGAAAATTGTCAAAAATCTTTTCTCTAAAACAAGTTGAAGCTCTCTAATTAACCTTATACGATCCTTAGAAGTTGGTGATTCTCTAACTCGAGTATCCAAAACGTATCCTTTCACCTGCGTCTCCGCGGCATTTGTATTGTTGACGATACCAGGACATTTAATGTGATTGCGATTTAAAACGACGGATGTGTCCAGTTGAGAGAAATCCTATAACAAGAAAATATATCAGAAAACATCCACATTTGCTTTGAAATTTAAATGCCTTGTTGTGATCTGTCGGCTGGTTTTCAGTTCTGGACTCGGCTCTGTTTACCATAACAGCAGCCGCTTTGAAACTACCTTCAATAGTGAATTGAGCTTCCCTGACGTTACGTCCTTTAGTAACAACGGAAGTAGATTGACCAGGTGTCATTTTGTCCTTATTTTCGTTACTAAGGATATTGTTTTTGTTCCTCATTTTCCTGGACATATTTAGGACAGCTTGTGACTTACCCGGAGTGGGTTTAAGACAACGACTGGTTGGAATTCTTCTCCATTGATATTTACGCCCTTAAAATAAAATAAAAATAAAAAAGAATAAGAAAATAATGCCAGGAAGACCAGAAGTGGGCACTATTTGTGAATGAATATTAAAAGATAAATATATTTTTAACAATATAAATATGTATACTTGTGCTGTCTGTCCTTGGCTGAAAAATTTTTGCACCAGGAGATTTCTTATAAATTATTCCCTTTTCACTAGTCTGTGCTGGAGAAGAGGCGGCAACTTTTCCAGCATGCAATCATAGAGTTGCTAATGATTTTCGTTTATATTTTTTTAGTAAGTTCCACTTCAGATTTAGAAAGAAATCAAACCACATTATACGCACTAAAAATTTCCTTTTTTACATTTAATGGTTGAATTTAGAAATTTTTCCAATTATTTTTATCATTTGAAATAAATCCTCTATTTAAGAATATGAGGATTTAATTTTTTTAATTAATTTAAAATAACTTAAAATTGGATAATAAATAAACATAAATTGTAAACATAAGGAAGTATTAAAAATAATTTGAATTCTATTGCAAATTTCAAATAAAATTGTGGCTTCATAACTAGCAATTTTTTCATTACTTATAATTTTAAAGAAAACGGGCAAACGAAGAGTGATTTGATTTGTTCTTTCTTTCTTCACTGCTAAATCATAGAATGAAGTCAGGCAACCAGTAAACCAAACATTTCTTAAATTTCAGATAACAGTTATTCTACTGTTATACCATTTTCATAAATTTTCAGAAAAAATATTTTGACTCCAATGGGTTTTCCAAGTCTTATTTACAGTGCTGTGAGATCTATAAAATTTTATCATATGTACAGTATGGTTCAAATAAACTTGAGGGGTCCTTAGCTGTTTCGTGCTTTAAGCCCCTCAAGTTTATTTGGACCATACTGTATATGATTTCCGTATTTAATAGAAGTGCCGAGGTCTTCTTAAAAATTCTTGATTTTCTCGACGTCTGGACACAGAAGTAGTGTTAAATAAATGTAAAATCCGCATAGAAGTTTGTGAATTGTAATATTTAAAAAGATTTTTCCTATAAAGGGTTATCACTGTTAATTGCTATAAGAGGTGTTTGCTAAGAAATTATTTATTTTGATAATTCCTATAATTTTTAAACAGTGTTAATATGTTTGAGACTGTTAGGTTCTGACTGCTAGCACGGCAGTCATCTCATTACACATGGAGGAATCTTTTATATTTTAAGTATACATAGCGTCTGCAGTCTGCTAGATTGTTTACTGGCATGCTAGCTGCAGTATCCGAATATGACTTTAGCATTCTTCAGGCTGAAGCTTTAAGCACGACACAACATATACAGTATGGTCCAAATAAACTTGAGGGGCACAAAGCACTAAACAGGTAAGGGCCCCTCAAGTTTATTTGAACCATACTGTACAAGCACATTTTTTCATTAAAAATTAGGCTGCTTAAAATCCGTACAAGTCTTGGTTGATTCGATTATATGTAGCAAAATCGTATTTACACCCCGTTCTCTTGGTAATCTCAGAAGTAGATAAGAATCATGAAAATTTGTGTATTTTGCAAGCGGCTCAAAGAAACATTCAATGGCTTCAGTTGAAACATTTAGGGTATTTCCTATAACGCTTTTGTGCACTATGGTTCAAATAAACTTGAGGGGCCCTTAGCTGTTTAGTGCTTTGTGCCCCTCAAATAAACTTGAGGGGCTCTTACCTGTTTAGTGCTTCGTGCCCCTCAAGTTTATTTGGACCATACTGTACAGAAATTACGGTTTTAAATTTTCCTATGATTTTATTTTTTAAAACATATTTTTGTATACCGCTTAAGTATAAACTCTACTATAAAATGTGCCATTGCCATTGAAAACAAACAATGTTTTTTCTTAAACTTGAGTTTACGTACGACTGAACTCGAGATTTTTTGAAGAAAATTTGTGTACAAAGCTAGTCTACTATTGATCTTATATGTATTAGATGAAACCTGACGAGAAAATATATTTTTTAATACGGTAAGTAATTAAATTAGATTTAAAATAGGATTTTATTTAATAGATAAACTACATTATTAGATGGATTAAATGCATTATTATGATAAAGACTATAAAATAATAAAAAAATTGCGCAAAAGATCTTAAATTATATTTTTTACTAGTTTTGCACATAAGTCAAAGGTACAACCTAGCATTTTGTTAATTTTTTACATTGATTTCATTGTGTGAATTCTCTTTTAAAATGTTCAGTTCTGAATATCGTGTATTCCATTTTTGAGCTATCGTTTTACAGTGCATACCGTTTTATAATAAATACTGCTTGTACGAATTAAATTTTTCATGAGCTCTTTTTAAAAAAGTGTTTTAATTGTTTAAAACAAACATTTCCTTAAATTTTGGTTTTCACATTGATCAGCATTGTCATTCAAGCTATTTAACCAGGGCTCATTTTTAGGGTTTAGTGCAACTTTAGGTACTGGTACAATTGTTCTTGTCGAAAGTCAATCTGTATCAATATTTTTATCACGCTTGAATAAAACAACTACCACGATATCTATAGTTGCACAGTTGTTCACTGGAGATACTTTTTTAAAAGTAAGATCTCTTCACCATATATGGCTTTCTGACATTTTAGGACACTTTCTTCTCTCACAATTTTGTGGACTATGTGGTACTCTTGAGCGACTTTTCATAAAGCCCCCCCCCTTCACATTCTGTAAGCTTTCAAGTAAACGTTTCTCTTTGTGGTGTACAGTAATCGCTCAGTATCGGAGATATTGACCAAGTTCCCATTCATATAATTCATTAGGTTGTTACTACTAATCATTCCATGTTTTATGAAGAAATCAAATACCTGAACCACTTTCGGGTTAAATAATTGATTTTTAATATATTTAAACGCGCGAGGAGGGTCCGGAAAAAATAACAACAATATTTCTTGTAGGATCACATGGGTTCGATAAGAATTCCCGAGTGCCATTGTTTTCTCCGTCCATGCATAATACGTGTCATATTACCTTATTGGTGGAGCCTCCGTAGCAAACACCGCGAACACCATGGGTTCCTGCGTTTTCAAAGCTAAAATTGCTGTTTGGATGGGCTTCGAGAGAATGAAACCATTAACTGCTCCTATTGAAGTGATGACACCGAATGGCTGAACTTACAGTACTAAAAGGGGCCGAAACATAAATACTTTTATATCTACGCCTCCATTGTAATGTATTGAATAAATACATATAAAATAGTAGTGTCAGTGAAGAATATAAACTCGCATGGGAAACATAGACTGCAATGTGTAAAACACGTCTATACAATGTCTGTTACAGTTCTTATTGCACTGCCATACAGTGTAATTCCAAGCGAGAATGGAATGGACTTCCCGAAGCAGAAAACCACTAAATTTCTTTCTAAAAATGACTATGGGCTAGAATCGTGGCACCTATGTCCACAGCATGATCTATAATACAGGATGATCGGGTCTCTTTCCAAATAAATTTCTAACCATTGCCTAGAAATTTTTTTAAAATTGTAAATACAAAATGAAAATGATGATTTTTTCTTATGAATGCTAATTCAATTTGTTAAATCATAAATGGTAGTAATTAACATGGAATACGGACCGCTCCGTCAACCATAATGATAATTATATCGTTGATATTCTTTGGTCCTATTCAAGCGATTTTCAGTGACTTCTAAATGAAAACGATAAAAAACCGCGTTCATTGATTCAAATTGTCCGTGTATGATAACTTTTTTTAATTCTTTACCGCTCCTGGTATTTTTTTTAACTACAACATTTTCCAGTTAAAAAGAAAATAGCAAGAATTTAGCCTTCTCACATGCCTTGAGTAGATCACGCACAGTGCGCTGATCTTAAACAACCTCATTGCCAAATGAAACCTCAATATCCTTGACATAGTACTCCGTCATCTTCACCAAGAAGTCCTAACCACCCAAACTGGCGTCTCCTTACGTCACCCTACCTTCAATGATGCCGTCGTCATCAATTTTTGCTCGTCATCTATTTTTGACGAGGTTGAGTCCAGCAATGTTGGCGGAATCCTTAGTAGACTGATGCAACGCATTGGTTTAATAATTAGAAATTGTGATAACCACATCGACGACATCTGGTCCCAATCTTCGTTACGCTGATTTTCTTAACTTGATGAGCACCTGAGCTAATATTTATTCAAGAGAGATAGTCAAGGATTCATTCCCACCTCTAATGCTCTCATACATAGGTTTTCCTGGAAAGTAAATTGCATTAAAAAAAAATTAAAATATGTAAACGAATAAGATAAAATATATGATAACCATCTTGAAGAGCCACGGCCACTTCATCAAAGTGAAGCCACTACATCTTAAAAGCTAGATACAAACTAACCATAAAAAGTTATATTCAACAATACATCATACACTTGCATTGGTGTATACCAGAGTCTGCTATGATTGTCATTTGAAAGATTAAAAATAAAAATATTAACCATCTAGTCAACCTGACTTCCCTTTCTCTTAGTATTCGTGACCTTTATGGCCACTTTATCTTGCGGCGGCTATGTTAAAACGGAAGATCTGGCGGGAAAAAGGACGATTTGAAATATCTCATCCAAGTCGCAAGAACTAAAAGCTCACTAGGCAGACAGTTTTTTTTTCCAAATTAAAGAGGGGTGGGGTATCACTAAGTGCACAATAATAAAAAATAATAATAAAGACGTTCACCAATTCTTTAACATTAGACGGATGATCATCCAGCTTTGGTTGAAATCCTTTTAAACTTTTTCTTTAAAATCCCGTATTATGCTCCCTTTTAAACTTGGATATGTATTGCGCGTATGCGTATATTCCAACAGCCCACGGAGCTCTATAACCTCACTGCACCTTTTTGTCGGTTTCTTTTAGTCTTTTACATAAAAAAAAATAAAAAAGAGGACTGGAAATAAGGTAAACACCCCTTGGGATTCCTCAAACAGAGCTACATCTGAGATCTGACGAATTTTCTTACGTCTTTGACTCTTCGTTGATCTTGTTACAACCGATGCAAATAAATTATTCATGGATTGGTGTGCCAAGTAAAAGAGAATGGGGAAAACAGCTTAAGAAAAAGAAATCAAGATTCCTTCACAAATGTATTTTAGATACTTACGATTCATCAAGCTAGATAAACGACTAAAAGGAAATTGATTTGTTTGTGAGATATCCAATATAAGATTTCACTATTGTACAGTTGGTTCAAATAAACTTGAGGGGACCTTAGCTGTTTAGTGCTTTGTGCCCTCAAGTTTATTTGGACTATTCACTATAAGGGATGATAATTATAACTCATTATACACTTTTAAAATCGTTTTTACTTTATTTTCACAATTTTATAAGTGCCACTGCCGCTTCTCCGAAACCGATGACCAGATAAGCCTACTTTTTAGGCATCTCTTGAGAGCTGATAGATACCTGCACACCGATACGGAGATCAAAGTTGCTGCCACAGATTGTTTTCTTGCCAGATGCAACAGTAAATCAAGACTGAAGTGCTTAAAGTTGGATCGGCTACATTCAACTAGTGGGGATGTGTTGAGTCTTTTACGTTTAGTCTTTCTCTACCACAAAGTCATTTATTTTTCTCCATTTGAGAAAACAAATGTTTTTGAATTAAAATACCTCTTGATTTAGTTGTTTTTAACGACAACTAGCCGGTTTGTTAGATCAAAGCACATGAAATAAAATAAAATGCGATGATAATAAAGATGGCGGAAATACATTTATAATTTTTTGTCATTAATTGCTCCTTTTTTACCAAGGACGTAGGTGGCATAGGCCTAAATTTCCATTTCTTTTAAATACTAGAGGATGAACCTACTTCATACTTCTATTTCATGGCATTATATCTATCGATATAAAAACATGGCAATATTTTACGTTGTAGTGACACGAATTTAAAATGCCCCTTCTTCACAAAGTTGTAACTTACTTACGCCTCTTGATTTCAAACGATATTTTCAAATTAGTTTATTTTCTGATTCGTACGATTTTCCTTAAGCTCTTATATTCATAGCTCTTAAGGAACTATTGACTTTTGTTTAATGATACCTAAAGCTTTTAAAAAGCCTTATGTGTAAAAAACCTAAGGTTTTTTTAAATCTTATCATTACATATGTGTCTTCTACTTAAGATCTCTTAAAATTCAAATATTCCGTCAGGGGTCCGAATACCTACTTTCTTATCTCTTTCGAAAGAAACTTTCTCATCATCGGCGGAATTCTGCTGGAAATTTTCTACGAATTATTCGGCTGTCTCGGCTGCAAACATTGATTTCCGTTCCGCAGATTCTGCATTCTTAGCTGCTTTAGAGTCATTGTCGGCTTTTTTGGCTTCGGCTTAAAATGATTTTTTTCTGTATCGCTCTTTGACGAGAGATTTCTCACAATATCCAAGGATGTTTGGGTTTTCTTTTTTTCTTATCACCCGCCTCCGCAGTAACAGAAAAATTTATGGCTTCGGAGAACAGCTTGGAGGGGGGCTTCTTTGGCTGCTTTATTATGTTTTTTGCCATCTTGATGTATTCAAGGTTCCTCCTGAGGTAAAGAAATGTATAAGAAAAACGTTTATTTTGCTGAAATATGCTTGTTTTATTTTTATTTTTAAGCAATACCTTTTGAATTCAAGACGTCGATATTCACCGCCACTAAAACTGTTATGTGGTACTTCTTGTTTACTTTTCACCTGAACTCTCACTAATTGTGGCTCTAACGGGAACTTTTCTGTATGAACACACTCAATTTCTTTTCTTTCTGTCCATTTCTCGCCTTCTGTAAGTTATGGATGAAGATTGAAGACTAACTGTTTTACACTGTCTGAAAGATTTTGATTTGAGAAAAATACGTGAATTTCTTGTCCATGCAAAACAATCCGACGATCTATTGTTTTTGAATTAAATTCACAAGACATGGACTTTCAATCCAACTATTGCTTTCTTCAATTCCCTACCACACAATTGATGTAGAAAAACTCTTGCATAACTTAAAGTACATTAAAATTCCATTTCTTGCCAAAACATGAATCCGCGAGGACTTAAGATAGCCCTAGAAGATATAATTGATTCAGACGCCCTACTTTCTATTTCATCCACCAGTGAATTTGGTCCACATAATTCATTTTCCACATAAATATCACCACGAACAACTTCTACCTCTGACATATTACCATCCAAGCATGATCCACCACGATCCATTCTTCTCCATTCACTATCATTTATACATAATGAAACATTAAGATAAACAATCTAACCCAACGACAAATATGAATCCGACAAACTAACCACCGATATAGCAGCCAAGACTGGGACCAATTTCCAAATTTTAAATGATCAAATCTGCCTGACTATCCATTCTTAATGACCGATTGCTGCGATATCTTACTTTGGTATAGGTTTTCCACAGACGCTGCCTTGGTGACGGATGGCTGTGACATCTTACTTTGAGAAATGTGTTCCAAAGATGATGACTCTTCCCCACGCTACCTCCGTTCTCTTCATTTCTATACTATAAAAGAATATAGTTTATTACCGTACTCAAAAAACTTTGATCAAAATTAATACCTTGATAACATCCAACGTACAGTACTATAAAATTCAATACACATTACAATATTCTCACATAGCGTCTTTCCGGTTCAACATAATAAATCAAAAATTATACCTTAAAAATTTGGTTGTGACTTACTTTCACGTTGGATGTAGGTTGTTTCTACATTTCAGACTTCACAATACGCTCTTTACCCTCCTCCTGTAATTAGGAGGATCACTGTCATTATATTATTGACACAGTCAAAAATCGGAAATAGATGCTGCCGTCTGATGCGGTTGAGCGATAGCCCCGTTATCCAACAGTTCTGATATTTCCTTGGTACCACATGGAGTTTCTATGAAAGACCTATTAAAATATAAATATTAAATATATGGAATGGACCAAGCCATATTTTAATTATGAATTAATGGTTTAAAAACGGGTTATATTTGTGATCAAATTATGTAATATTGGCTTCGAATTCAGAAGAAGCAATTCGTTCGAGAATCTCCAGAATGGAAACACCAAGTAAGTTTAAACCAATTAAATTTTGAAATTAGTAATTGTAGTATTTAAAATGTCATTTTGATGCAGAATTTTTTGTGGTTGGATTGGAAACAATCAGAATGCCCAATAAGACCTTTAATTGGGTGGTGCAAGTTGAATGGATCAGATGGCTGAACGGGATACCAGACACGTGCTGGTATCCCGTTAACCGCGGTATAGGACCGGCTATGGCCCGTTGCAGCCTACCTCTAAACGCTGGAGCTAGGGAAGAATTCCACTGCGAGATTCTCGGCGCGCGCGGTAATTATAATACATATTTTTATGTGTATTTAAATTTTATATTTTTATGTGTAATAATTGTTTCTGGTTGTTAGACTATTTCGAGGAAGCAGAAGACCATCTTAAAAGCCTAATTACCGACTTTTTCCCCTCCACACGTTTGAAGAGCTTATATTTGGTAGATGGGGGTATGCCCATCTACCTAATTAATTTTGTTTGTTATGACAATGTTTTTTTTGTTGCTGGTTGACCAAATTATTAATAAAAGAACATTGACAGATCAAAAAAAAACTTTCTTGTGTTTTATTTTAGACATTATTATGATCCTGAATCATACACATTTTTTTATTATTTAAAAAGAGAATAAAGAAAAGTGGAAAAAATAATGACCAACGTTAGCGTCGAACCCAATACATCTATTCATGAAGCGGACACGCTACCATTCTCTTCTTGATATCTGCCTCAAAAAATTACTACATATCAAAATTTTTAAAAAAATGTAAATCTGTCAACTGATTTTTTCCTATAAAAATTCAGGTTTTTCCATAAAAATATATTAGGCAATTTTATTGTGGGCATGTGAACATTCCATCAAAATGACAGCCTTGGCCACAATTCTGGAAAGTTGGTTTCTAGTTCTGGTTAACTGATGCCTGGTTGACTGGTGCCTGATTAATTTGTTCCTCCGTACCGGATTACATGGATCTTGGTTAGCCATTAGTTTGTTAGGAATAGATCGTAGGATATATCGAATCAAAATCTATATCAAGTAGTCGTTTATCAATAATATTAAGTAAAGAAAAAAAACTTAAATCAAACTTGGATGAAACTTAAAAACAAAATTATGCCAATTGATTTTTATGAGAGAGAAGATTGATTGATTTTTATGAAAAGTGGAGATCGAATGAACCGAAAAAATATTTTAGAAATGTCACTTTGAAGAAATTGAAATCTAGTAAGCTACAGCGTTGCCGCTGTAAAAAAAAATACATAAAATCGCCCCTACCTTGAAATGGCCTCCGTAGGCCCTCTAGGGTGATTTAAAATAAATCGATGTATATTTTTTAGTGGCGCTCTAGTATGTTTTTCCAAATGGTAAGAAAACATTTTGGACCAAAAATTAGATGTTAAAAATGAAATTTGGATATCGCGCAACGAACTCAAAGTTTTTTTTTTTTTTAAATTGAATTTTTATGATTGTGCCATCGAAACTTTCTGAAAATTAATTTTCACGAGGAGGCGCTTAAGCCAAAAATACTAAAGAACGTTCTGAACATGTTGTGCAAATTTAATTTTTTAAAACATAGGTAAATATTGCGTAATTATAAATAATCTAAGTTTTTTAAATTCTAATTTATCTTATACGAAATTTCTAAAAATTTTCTGTTTTTGTGTGCAATTCTGATAATAATAAACATCATCTAGGAAGTAATTACCAGAAAGTTTCACTATAAACGAATGACTGAATGAATTTCCCATGTAGAAAATCTTGATTAAAATCATGAAATTAGACACAAGTGTCACAAAAAAGATGTTTTGCGAAATAACTTGTATAAAAGCGATTCATGTACGTAATTTTAATAACCATTAGAAATAAAAAAGAATGGGCTACAAGATGATTTCAAACAATATTAAATTTATTCCCTCTCACTATGAGAAAATTTGAGTCAAAGAAATGTTTTGCAGTTTTGTCCAAAATAGCCCCGCTCTCCCCTACGGATATTTATAAACATATATTTGAAATTAAAATATAAGCATTGAAATGCCAGACGATTTTCCATAAAATTAGGATCGATTAAATTTTATTATGACGGTTAAGAAGTAGCAGTGTGATTTATTTTAATTTAATTTAATTTTTAAAGAAATCACAATTAATTTGATATTACCGAAAACGTTTTACTTTGTAAAATAGCAATTACCTCATTTCATTGTGTTCCTGTTTAATTTATAAATATCTTTGCCCATACATGGACCCAGCACCCTTCACGGGTGATAACTTCAATTATTGCATCAGACCTTCATCAGATTATATTTTTTTACTTTAAACCAACAAAAAATTCAAACTTTTTTTTTAATTCTCATTAAAATGTATGTTGATAAATTGAAACTTACATGTCGCTTCAAAAAAGTTTTTCGCTATCCCTAGTTGAACTAACTCATCAGCTCTCTTTATTCAAATTTTACTATTTATATTTTTGAAAAGTTACTGAAATGGTTTACTTCCATACGACGCCATGTATTTCAAGCCTGTTTAAGATTAAACACGGGCCTTATGGTAGATATTTCTTGAATTTACGGAGAGATGAAATCATTTAAAGTAACAACATTTGATCGTAAATTAAAGCTTAGGAGATCCTGAAAAGTAACTTATCCGTTATAAAAAATTAATTATACGTTCAATTATGTTTATGTAACTTGCAATGGTGAGGTAACACTCCCCTCTCTCTCGTTGAAATAATGTAAAAACAGCAGGAAAAGCAACGATGCCACACATTTTTTAATAGGGCAGACGCATTCGACCAATTCTCTACTGCTAATGTTCTTATTTTGTTTATTTAATAGGAAAACGGATTCAGATGACCACGCAGTGAGACAAACACCCCCCTTTAACTGCTAAAAGAAAATAAACAAGAGAAACACTCACATATAATAAGTCATTGCATCTAACGAAATATTTGTATCACAACAAGTTAAATACTTTTTCAAAATTGATAAATAAATTTTTGAAAAAATTCCAATCATTTAGATATACTCTCTAATTTAGGAATATAATGGTAATACAGCATTGAAAATAAAGTAAAATTTTTATTAGTTCTGGTCTGCAAGTTATTCACCCACTCAAGAAGCGTCATAGGATTTTTGAATCCGAAACCCTGATGACCTTTCCGACCAGACCAATGACCTTGTCGTTTTTATGATAATGAACAGCAGGCGACGAGAAGACAGAAAATTGAAGTGGTTTCTGCCTTTGAATTATTTATGATTTTTTTAAATATAATGCTACAATGTTATTGGGTATATTTCTAAAAAATTTAAATCACAAACGCACTGTACTAATTAATATGTTCTTTTAAGGTGTTGTGATGTTGTCTCTACTGTCAAAAGTATTTTTATTATATAAGTAGTAAATTTAGAATTATATTAGTGTATATAGTGTAAGTATTGTTCCCTAAATTTATTTTTTACTTAAAGAAATTCCATGTAGTGAAACACGGCAAAGTTTCCTGAAAGTTTTGAGTTGGTATCATATTACTACTAATAGCTCAATGGAGTTTTGTCTGCTGTGATTATCGGATCCTTTCATTCCTATATTCTTGGTTGTCCATATTCTCCGACTCCCTTGTTGCGTAATTTGAAGAAAACATTTCGTAATAATACAGAATGATTAAAATACCATCTCGTAATAAAGTTATCGAGGCAAAATTATCTCAAAATTCTCAAATAACAGCTCTTATTCATCACTTGTCACCAAACGAGACTGCTTTCCTGCTGATCTTTTATTCAGAAGAAGAATAAGAAGCGTCTGAAAAGCGCACTTTAGGGTCTCGGCATCTAGTTGATTGTAAAAATTATTAGCAGCGTGTTGTGCGTGCGTAGGTGTGAGTGTGTGTTTGTAGGTTACCAATTTTCTCTGCTGTCTTCTTGGCTCTTTTTTAATAATTCCCGGGCTAGCATTCTTTTGTCATTCTTTTTTAAAAACTGAAAAAATACAGCTCTTCTATTTACTCAAATTTTTCAGGAAAAATCAAGCTTGTATTTCTTAATGAAAAACTTATCCTCCACTTTAAAAAAGGAAACAATACGTAAAAAAAAAATTAAACATATCTGTTTTCTCTTACAAATCATAAAATTACTTAAAATTAAAAATCAATTATCTTTAAAAAAATCTAAAATAATAATTCATAATTTAAAAAGTCCATTTTCATCGTTAAAAATAACATATTACATTTAAAAAATAACATTTAAAATTAAACAAAAAGGATTTCAAATAAAAAAATGCTAGAATTCAACAAAAATAATAAACTGCTTTAAATCTAAATTTTTAACGAAAACGAATTATTTTGGATGAATGCCAAGTATTAAGTTTACAAAATGGAATCGATCAAATTATTTATTATTCAAAAGCTTTTGTAAACAACCTTTTAGAGATATAAAAAAAAATCGAGGAATAATGTAGCTGCCACCTTAGTTCGGCCACCAAGGAATTTCCAGTGAGCCGGAGTTTCTCCGGAATTTCTTTCAGGTTGTCTTATGGTTTGTTTTCGTCATCTAACAGATGAAATTGTCATCTTCGCATGAATTTATCCCGGGCAAAAGGTATAAATTGATGTATATACTATTTTTGACAAGGTCTTACAATATTATTTTTGAAATCCATCTATTGATATTAATTTTTATAAATCAAAAATGCCAGAAATTCAAGAGAATCAAAGAAGAGAACAATTTGTTATTCTGCCAACGAAATGGTGAAGTAATTACATAAAAATCTCAACCCATATTGAACCGCCATCCGTCGCAAGCACGCTGCAAATTTTCTTAAAATAGATACATATTATTTTAAACGTTAAGGCGTCTCAATTCGAAAGAGAGAAACCATTTTTGGTTAGTTACCGTGAGCACTCAAAATGATATAGCTAGATTTTTTCTAGTCCCGTTTTTTGTCTCTTACGTCTCCGACTGCTTGTTAGGGTGAGAAATCCGAAAGACCCTACCTAAATATTACACAATAAAATTGCAAGGAAATAAATTGGATAATAAATTTCAAAAAATATATTGTTGTCGTAGTTATAAATTTATTATATTTCTTGTATGTTGGATTTAGATGCAAAAAGAGAAATAGAAAATGACAAAATACATGAAAAATACTTATACCGATGAATTGGTTCTTCTAGATGAAGAAACGGATATTACATTTAGTTGTTGTAATTCTAAAAGTAAATAACAAATGTGAAAAAACTAAATTTGTTTAAAAAAGACAACCGAGTTTCAAATAGGTATACTCTACCGGATAAGGCCGATTGCTTGTTGTGAGAGATTTTATCAAGGGAAAACAGCTGTAATTCCGTTTGACAGCATTTTGTCTAATTATTTTTCAAATGTCACATAGAACCACCAACCTACCACTTAGTTAAGCTATCACGTTTTTTAATAATTAATCGGGTTGTACATTATGATTCAAATAAACTTGAGGGGTCAGGGGCCCTTAGCTGTTTCGTGCTTGGTGCCCCTCAATTTAATTTGGACTATACTGTACATCAATTATTAAAATGGAACCGTTCATTTTTTCAACTAAATTGCTAGCCGTTAATAATTATTTTCAAATGAGGATCATTTAAATTTCTTGGCGAAAACAGGTTAAAAGGATCTTCCTACATGGTCGCCATGGCATTAACTAACATCTAAATAGTTCTATTTCAGGATAAACATATGGTAGAACTGGAAATGAAATGAATTTTCGATTTTAAAAAGGAATAGTTTTTTGTCAATTCCTAAAATAAAAATTCCGAAAATTCAGAACAATGAAAAACATGAACTTAAGGCGTTATTTACCACATATTTATATCTAGCTTTAAGGATTTTCAGTTTTCCGACACAGAAGCATGTATAGACACAGAATTGTCTTTTCTTCTAATGAAGAGTCTTGTGTAATCACAGAACGTTAAAGAACAGCCTCCAGCTTGTAAGACTTCAGAAAAAGCTAACAACGTCAAACTACTGGAAAAATATTTTTAGGGTGCAATTCATATGACCTAGGCTAGAAGGTTTTATTCCCTAGACTTTCAGGCCTAAATAGTACAGTTGAATGTCACATATTCATAGAATAAATTTGATGAAGATTGTAGTGGATCGATAAAAGTATAAGTAACCTCATAGCAATTAGTGTTTTATACTGCCTGTACAGAAGTCGACGGACAACTTCTTGTTACTTGATGAAAAAGATGTTAGGCGTATGAATATATTAAAAAAACTAATACTTCAAAAGTTGATCATTTAGGACCTTACACTTTATCTCATTTTAACGGGAAAAGACCCTAATGAAATCTACTTCAAACTATTTTAAATTGATGGTATCCTTCCTTCTGCCTTTTCTTCAGAACTTATTGGTGGCATTAAATAAGTATATGAAAATGTTATCAATTATATATATTGATGAAATTATAAATGATGTGTTTTTCTAGAAATTCCAGCTTGGATGATCACACGTTGACAGGTTTAAGATATATGTTTAAAAAACACATTCGCTGGAAAATCATTATTATAAATGAAAATAAAATTGCAGGAATTGTTTTCATCGTAAAATTAGAATAATGAAAGTAAAGATATCAGTCGAAAGTAAACCCCTTTTTCAAAAAACAAATAAAAAAACGCGTTTCTTATTTATTTTTCTTCATTGCCGAAATTTACTAGTTGAAAGTATTATTTTTCTCTCATTACACTTGTCAAAGGATTTTGACTATAAAAACCTGTTGATTTGTTTCTTTATAAATATCATTATTTCTAACAAACCGGTTACACCAAGGATTCCACCAAACGAGTTCGTATTCATGTTTTAGCCAAGGATCCCTCATGTCATCTGGATTCCTCCTCCACCACAACTCTTGTTTCTACCGCCAAGACAGGGATTACTTCACAGCAAGCCTCTCCCACTATTTCACCAGTCGAGTCAAGAGTCATGCAGCAAGAGAACAATTAACTGATTGTGGAACTAATCGACCATCTTTGTAAAAATCAATTAAAAAACCAGAAAGTGATTGGACCAGGACGGTTTGGAACCATCTTCAATGCCACTGACTCCAGAGATAATACTAAGGTTCTCGTAAAAACCTTGATTTAAAAAAAATTAATGAAATTTAAAAAATAATAAAAAATCTTATTTGGCACTGGGTTACTGAGTAACGGAGAATTTGTTAGAGGGCAGATATAAGTCATTGAATTCGAAAAACAAGTAAGATTACTGAATTTATATTCAATAAAAACGAAAAAGAGTGATAAGTCTTTAAGTGGAATCCGATGGATCTAGTTATTCGCTGGCGTCTTCTTGAGCCATTCGATACTTTACTAGGCAACCGATGAACTCGAGCCAATTGATTATGGTTGATGGGCACGGCCGTTCAAGCTTTTAGCTTTATTCGAGCTAGAGCTCTTTACGATCTACTTTGAAAATTACTTTGCCAAAAAATGGGAAAACTTCGCCTCTTTTCTTTTTTATGCGTCGCTACTATCCATTAGTGTTCGTCTGTCGCTTTTAGGTTTCCACACTTCCAACTAAAAATTTTCGGCTTTTAATATTTTTCCTTTGAATGGGGACGCTATACGGGGGTCTGATAAAAATAGTAGACAAATAACTCATCTCAATTCATGTGTAGTTTAGTAAAAAAAAACATCCATTTTAAACATGCTGACAGCGGCCGAATGGTACTGAAAGGCATTGTATTGATTGCTGTTGACTTGATCCCCAAAATAGGATGTTGTTGAATAAAAAATGTTTCCAGATGCGTCCTATTGATTTCTTTCTTCGCCGGCATTTGTAGTAGACCTACTTCTGGCCTCAAGGTTGATTCCATCTTTTCAGCTACGTTTGAGTAGAATTTTTTGTATTTTGGTCCGGTTCGTCGGAAAATATTCAACGGAACCCAATTTGTTTGCCTTTTAATAAGATAGAATATTAGTGCCAGTACAAGATAGGTGGTCACCAACAACTGAGTTTCTTGGTTTTCTTCTAACTCTTGGAACAACTGAAAGGAATAGAAAATTTTAAGTTATTTTTCTGTTGAATTTGTGATTAAATACTATATCTATGATAATAGTGAACTAAAAGGACAAACCCTGAAAATATCTGTTCCGATATCGGCACTTAGAGGATATTTGAACATTTTTGCACCAGTAGCTTAGATGACTGTTGTATCACTTTGATTTTCTGAGGACTTAAGAAACCCTTAGTCACAAAACTTGTTTCGTAATTAGTTTTATTCGCTCGTTCTAAGTTTTAAACTTAAAGTTTTGATTATTCTAGTTACTTAATTAATTTTAGTTGCTTAGCAGGAATTATACTACTCTTCAATAAAGCAGGTGTAAGGGTAGGTCAAGAGATAATATTTTCTTTCGTCTGAAAATCAATATATTTAATATACCCGAAGAAACATCGGAGAGTTTACTCTCATTTCCTGGATAAGAACCATAAACGACCGACAGTAAAATCAAGTTTGACTTGAATCTAGAATCCATGTATAAGTGGCGTCCCGGATGAACCATGAATATTGCTATTGATGGTGACACCAAGTTGCAGTACCACCTAAGTCACAAAGACATTAACTATGTCCCTTCATAGTTGGTGAATATCAATCCTAATACTTTGAAAATCGTAGTGGGAGAATCTTTCAAAGAAAAAAAAGGTTGTGCCGTGGCACTGTTGAGAGAATGATGTAAAACTAGCTCTCTAATAACGCCGAAATTGTATTTTTTTCAATAACAATGATAACTAAGCTTACGAAGTGCAGTCCCTTGCGGCATCTTGACTAAGAGTAACGAATTAGATATACATTTAGCTTGTATCGCTTGAAATCGACTTTTTTCATATACTATATTGTTATAATGAGTTAAATTAACCATTCTTATCAAATTTTTAGTATAATATATTTTTGCTTGATTAATATTTCAATAATATGCCCTCGCCTTTCTAATGTATTCAAATTCTCTTCCAATGCATCATCACTTTTCTTTCCTGTTTTACCATTTTGAGGTTGTCGACGACACATACTTAAATTGAGCCCCAACTTTTCGACTCTCTTTACTCCCACCTTTTTAGCCAAATCAATTGGTGTTTCCCCAGAACGATTTTTATTTAGGAGTAGTTGTATTTTCTTGTCAAGTCGACCAACTATTTGTTTTCTATATTCTAGTGTCTGCTTCAGTTAATAGGGATGAAGGACCGTGTTTTAATTGTTCTCCTAAAAATAAGAATTTTTTATGTTATACCATGAAAAAGATTAATCAATTTATTTACCTTAGTGGCTATATACATATAAAAATTTCCAATTTGGTATTGGCAGTTGAAAAATTTCAGTAAAATTAATTTATGTGAAAGCTTATTTATATAATCCTCCACAAATTGATAGTACCCATAAAATGAAGTAGCGTTTTTCCGAGTCACAAACCTAGTTTATGAGCCAATCAAGGTACATTAAGGACTTCCTTCAAATTGAGTAGATCAAGTAGTGTCTTGCGTTTGACCATTCTCAAGGGGAGGCTAGGGAGCCTTGCATTCAAGAGCTGCTTTAGCATTAGTAGTCTGCCCGATGACCTTCCAGAAGCGGAGGAAGGCGTTCCAGGTTAATCTTGGTAATAAGTGGCTGCCGTAGCACTCCGCAGCTCCGCTGAATCAGCTGGTTAGCAAAATCGAGCGCATTTAGCGCTGACATAGGGCGGTTCTTCGACTTGATGACGATTGGCACCCGAGAATTCAACCATCCAAAAGACTCTGTGCACATGGCATTCTGTAAATGATTCTAAAAAAGGAAAACCACTAAAAATAGGAAGCACGTTAAACTTAAAAGCTTCACCCGGCAGGTGAACCAATTTATGAAAGTTAAGGGTAACATTTTTTTCCCCACATATCGTGTTGAAACTTCTAAAAATTTGGTTAGTCGAGCACGGGCGAACTTTGTGTTTTTAAGTGACTCATTAGACTTGGAACCCACAATTATCGAATTTCACAGTGAAAAAGGAGAAAGGGATGATACATTTTGAGAGTAAAATCCCCTTTGCTCAGCACAGCAGGTAAAATGTTGAGCAGTAGCAGGCGGAGCTCCGTTGCCTTAAATTTTGATAGTTCATCAAAATTTATGGTCTTCCGAGCAAACGCATCTTAACAAGGGCACTGACTTAATTCATATGTAAGGCAATTATACATTTTATATTTAATTTCATACTTAAAGACATTTGATAATTAAGGAAATTGTTTAAATACTTTGAAAGAAGTGGGTATCCAAATTTTGTACAATATAGTCTCTCAAGGACACAACCACGCATGTACAGGAACGAATAAAATTGTTTGATAATTGTTTAAACTAATCATTTAGAAAAAACATAAATATCACCTTTTTGGGATAAAAGGATCCAAGCAGATAGTGATTCCGACGATTATAACGATCATTTGGTCCGATTTCCACTGAAAGACGATGCATATCTTTAGAAAACTGAACAGGGTGCCTGAGAAGTCCTATGATTTTAGCTAATTTGATGAGTTTTCTTCAAGTTCTGAACCCACACCAAATGGATCCTTGGTTATCCACCCCACTTATTTTTCAATTCAAAACGTGTCGTCAAATTTCATGTTTGTTTTTACCGTATACCATCTTATTTTATGAATGTGAATTTACAATCGGATGTCCAGAATTACAAAGGTTACTCGAAACCTTTTTTTTTCTTTTTATTTGTGCAATATTTGGAAATCAATTCGAAGTTGAGTTGCAAGTCGTTCTTGTTTCTGCTCTCCGAGCTGTTTCAGTCTCCTAACTCTAGCGTTGTAAATTTGTTCAACTTCGTCATAACCTTCCCCCTCTCGGTGCACCTCTGTCTACGGTACATAAAAAAATCCTCAACATTATTAGAAAAAATGCATAAATTCTGTAATTAACAACTAGATATAATAAAAAGAGTTATTTTGTCTACCCTTTCAAATTCTAACCTTAGCAGCTGACGGAATCTTTCTTCAGTTTTTTTTCGATGGTCATCCTGGTGCCACACAATTTGAGGGTGCATCTTCTCTTCTCGTGGGATAAATTATCCGTTTTTATGATGATAATAGCTCGTGATATGGGGTTAGTATCTAGGGACGAATAGGGTTGGCAGAATCTCATATAATGTGAAAAAAAATCGTTTTCACCTATGACATTTAATAAGTGTTAAGAATTCTATGGACGATATTAGCTGTTAATAATATGGTATTCATATAATAAAAATTGTAAGTTTTTGGGCCACTTTATCTCATTTTAGGGGCGCCGAAACGCTTTTCTAGGGGCACCGTCATCGTAAAGGGGAGGACGGGCGCCCCTTCGCCCCCCCTCTAATCCGCCTATGCTAGCGATGTTATTTAATGGTGTGAGGATGCTGGTTAATCGGTTCTAAGATTGCCAATTCAATGAAACAGAGGATGCTGATTTATTTATTCAAAATAATTTAGACGCGCATGAATCACTGAACTGAGATTTTTTGGTAGTAAATAGTTATCTTTCAAAACCAACCATCCAAAAACCATGACATCAAAGCGTTGAAAATTATACACTAAATAACAATGCATACAGCAATAAAAATGATATATCTCTAAAGATAATTTAAAGTATCTATAGAGATAATTTGCTCCTGAACACGATGGATAGCATCCATAAAAGAAAAAACTGTTGGGAAAAATGGAAAAAAAGTAAAAGGATGCTTGCAGCCTACACACTAGGGTGTCCCATAAAATGTCATAATTTTTTCGATTCTACTTTTGAATCGATAGAAAATATTGAATAAAGTTTAGGTCCCTGAGTTTTTTAAAAGATTTTTTTTTTGCAAAGTTGTTGATTCCTATATGATTTCCTTGGAAGTTTTGACTGAATCACCAAGACGAGAAGCAACATGTTTTTTGGATACTTGCAAACTTTTATCGTAATGGGAATCAACGAATTCACTTTGAATTTCTTAACAAGAGCATTAATCCTCTTCCCTCCATCTTCATAAGAATAACCAGTGTCATAAATTAAAAGAAAAGTTATGTTAAGCTGACAGTTCCCACACAGCACCAGGTTGTCCCAACTTTACGTAATTTTGTTTTTTTACCATAGATTTCATCCCTGTACTTTTGGCTTATTTTAAGATGATGTTTTTTTTAATATTATCGTTTTACTCCTGAGACTTTGATAATTTCTGAATAACCAATTTTCAACATATTGAAATTTTTATTCCATGGTACAAAGTGATAATGTAAGTTACATACTATTTAATTTATTATTTTTATATACAATTATCACTAATTCAATTAGCGGCTTATAGAGGGTACGGATCTATGGCATACGTAAATGACGCATATGACCAAATAATGATCGCCCACTTGAAAAAAGTCCTTATTCTTTTTATACAAACAACCATTTCTTGCTTCTTAGAAAAAATGGACCCGATTTTCAAAATTCGGAAAAGATTTAAGAGCCGTCATCAATATTAAAAATTTTTGCACCTTATATATGTTGAGTGAAAGAAAAAAAGCTAAAATGAAATAATTTATTATGCATAAACCCCTTTATTATAAATAGTCCACTGGTACTGGCACTTTGATCAGATTTCTGTTCAGAAGCGAATTCAGACGAATCAGACTTGACTCCATACTTGATTCTCTTTTTTTTCGAATCTTGACTTGATTACTTTGGTTTTCCTGATTCGGTTGATTCGGACGCTTGCAATCCAGAGCCAATTGCTACCGCAAGGAGGTTTTTTTTCTGTTGTTGCGGGTCGAAGTGGCGAGATTGCTTGGAATGGCTTGATCCAGTATTTATATCCTTTGTAATTCTTTTGGTGGCGGCTAGCTGACTAGTTATAACCTTATGATCTAAGCCATCCCCCTCCTCATATCCTCATGTACTATAAAGGTAAAGGTTTGGTAGCCAGTTGCAACAACGATTCTCTGTAATCAAATCCTTAAAGTGGACGAATTTAAATTTTCACCAGATCCAATTTGATTTTGATTTAAAGCTGATACATAATTTTCGCGGTATATCTACAAGCGGGTATATGGTGATATGGAAGGCTACCAAGAGTTTACCAGTGTACCCTCGTTCCTGCTTACGTGTGCTCGTACCGGATTCTTATGGAATCTTATGGAAATGTATGTACCCGATGTCCGTAATAGGGGTATGATGCGGTACCGCCTGAACTACGGTCCCGCTCTCTTCGAGTTTGTGGCTTATTGTGAGCAGATTCATCTTGAACAACTATTTCCTCTGAGCGTGAATAAAGGGATCTATCCGCTCCTTGGATTTTCCATCGGTACCGGTGTTGAGTGTGATACCAACAAGCCCTTTGTCACCAAGTTCGAGGATTCTTATGGTATGTGGCTCCCAACATAAAACTATACATATTGAACATTCCTTAAGACATTTACACGCTCTTGAGAACTCAATCCTTCAGAATGTAATGAGTGTAAATGAATTCGTGTAGGAAGATGGCCGCTAGAGCCAACCATCAAAGGCTTCACCGTCAAAGCCTACACTATCAAGATTGTTAAGGTAGGATTTCCTCAAGAACTCCTTGGCCGCATGTACCATTCCAGCCAGGGAGGAGGAGATGTGGAGGGAAAGATACTCATGGATCCAGTCGAGAAGGGGATAATTATTAGTGTTTCTTTTTGTTTAACCAGCACTTATAATAATTTAATATTTATTTTTTTCAGATCTTGCTTTGGGCGCTTGGAACATGATGAGCCACCGTGAAGGTACTCGTGACAAGATCATCAAGCAAGATGTTGGGAAGGACCGCTGGATAAGAGGGATATGGTGACCTCTATTCAAAATCTTAGCCACAGGGGCATGATGGACTAAGCCTCCATCAATCCACTTATAAAGGTATTTTGTTTGTTTAATGGTTAAATTGTTTGGTGAAATGTACACATGAAGGTATTTTTTGTTCCTCCTAATAATATTTTTTCTATGAAAAAATCGAAAACAATCGAAATATGTTTTCCGCTGACTTTATTCTTTTGTTGAATAAGGGAACTCTTAACCAGAGGCATTCTCACAAAAGGTAGGGGCAAACTGGAGAAAATGTTTGTCTTGATTATTTCAATAGCAAGAAAGGTAAGCAAGCAAGCAAGCTTACATGGTAAAAGTAGTAAATGAATAAAATAACTTCCGAGAATGAAAAAAGGGGTATTTTAATTAATGAACAACGTCAGAAGGTATAAGAACCTGCGTTGCCAAAAATGAAGTTATTCAATTGCGAAAATCTCCATCTTGCGGTTTTCTGTAATTTTAAATTTTGTTACCTTGTGATTTAAAAGTTTAGTGGTTAAAATATTAACGAAAAGTATGACTTTTGCCATTTTCTCGCAAAATATCTCATCATAAATTATTGATGCATTAGGTTCGGCAACATCTTCAATATTTTGGAATCGGTTTACAGTTATTCAATTTTTTTATTCATATATTTATTATTCATAATTTTTATGAATATTTAACATTTAACTTAATAAAAAAATATATGAACAACCAAATAATAGAGAAAAGCATTAAAAAACAATGAAAGGTAAAATTTAATTTTATGAGGCCCCGACAGACGCCTTTATCGTCTACTGAATCCCTGGTTTTACCAGGATAAAGGCATCGTACCAAAGTGATTCTATAAGTTTATAAGCATTCAGTGCTGAAATAAAATCGAAACGCATTTGGGTTTTTTAAAATGGTAAAAGTTATTGGTAAAAAATGCCTTTTGGCATCCGAAAGATTTTCGCTAGATTTCACAATACTTGCAAGATATGTATGGAGCCAACAGATTACCTAAAAAGTCAATATAAGTAATCGAGGTTGCTGGGTGCTGCAGTTTGATGAATTTTCTGTGTTTCCGATTTAGATTTAAATAAGCATTTTGGCTGAAACTATTATTCATTCAATTTAATTTATTGCGCTTGTATATCCTTTAGATCATTTAAAGATATTTTTAAAAATTAACTAACGGCGTACTCGATAAACGAGTGCTGCCATATTTAGAGTATGCCACACATTTAGAGATATATATGTAGAATAAAAAACTAACGGATGGGTCGGTCGACCGGGTTCAAGAAATTCCCTAATTGGTTCGATTTTGTTGGAAGACGGCACCTCTGTCTGCAAACCTCCTTCTCTCCGTCAATCGTGGCCTCAGTAAGGCACTTTTCTCAATCAGGCTTGCGGTCAACCACGGCCGCTAGAAACCCTCTGCCAGGTTGCTTCTTTCCAAGTGTAAAGTCGGTAATCTGTTCGGCCAACAAAAAGGGAATTTTAAAATATTTAAAATTTGATTTTATAAGCGAAGTAGTAACGTGATGATGTGCCTTTGTGGCAGCAGGTGGCTACGTAAAGCCGCACAAGGACTCAAATAAAGAACTGAAACACTTCTAAAATCTCAAATTCAGGTGGTAATTTGTCCAAATGCTAGTACTGAGATGCAGTTTTTATCTTCTTTTCCTCAACTATACCTACGACTACCTTTGGGAGATGCAAAAAGTCCTAAGCATGTCGCCAATTAATACGTGATTACTAGAGAGACGGAGATACAGATAGAAAGGTATTCACGGCACCATGTAAAATATGTTTTGCTACTCTTACGTCTACGGAACGAGTAGCTACAAATCTTAAGCCTAGAATAAATGTGAGGCTAAACCAATTTAAGGTTAATATCGGTTCTCTCTCTATTACTCGCTCTCTCACACTCAGCATACATATATAGATTATTTACACTTGCACACATTGAATTAAATATTAAATAGAATAAAAATAAAATAAAATGATAATTATAAGATGTGACCCTTTACCAGAATAAGGTTTAAAGATGGCTTGTTCAGGCTCAAGCGGAGAGATGCTAAAAGGTTCAGGTTTACTGAACTTGTTCAGCTTCGACGATCCCTGCTACAGCACCGACCTACTTGTCGTAGCGCTGGAGTGGGCTTCGCTCTGCCCTTCGTTACGATGACGTAGGCTCAACAGGTCTGATCTACGCCGTACAACGCTTTCTACACCGTACGACCGCTCCTGTTGGTAACAGGACGAGCCAAAGAGGAGACTCTCTTTGTTTTCTTTCTCTGTTGGAAATAAGTTCCAACAAAAATCCTTACTTAATTTTTCCAGTTTTTTTATGCCATAGATATGCTCAAAACTGGCATCAAAGTAGAATTCCTACTGTGTGAGCCACTGTTGATATCACAAGGGCTACTGATGAACTCGAGCTAATTTATCCATTTTTGTGCACAAATGGTGCATTGGCGCAACTTCAACGACGAGGAAAAATTATGTTTGGTTGCGTTGACCACGAAAGACGGAAAAACAAAGTGGTAAGTCACTGCTATTTGCACTTCCGTACTCTTGCCTGCAAAAATCTTCCAACACAACAAAAAAATGATGGACTGTTAGTCTACTGTTATGCAAGCTGTTAGTCTTATTCGACTAAAACTCTTAACCATCAACTATTCAAAATCCTGTGCCAAGAATTGGGATTTAACTACTGGCTTTTGAATAAGATAGAAAGTTAATGCCAGTACAGGATAGGTGGTCACCACCAATTGAGTTTCTTGGTTATATTTTAACTGTGATAAGAGGTAAAATAAAAATAAGATTTCAAGTTTTGCTACTGAAATTGTGATTACATTCTATATTTTTGAAAATAATGAAGGAAAGGGCAGACCTTTAACATCTCTGGAGCGATATCAACACTTAGAGGAGATTTGAAAATTTTGGTACCAGCAGGCTAGATGATTGTTGTATTACCTTCATTTTCTTAGGCAAAGACTTTTACTCCGGCTTCGACCAAAATTTCCACAAGTTTCTACAAGCAACTTCATAGTTGATGAATATCAATCCTAATACTTTGGAAATCCCAGGGAAGAATTTTCTATGAAATAGAATGATTTTTCCATAACGCTATTAAAAACGTGACGCGAAATGCGCTCTAAAAATTATTAACTAGGTTCAATTCTTATTTAAAGTAAAAAAAAACGAAACTTCGAATTAAACTCTAGATTTTATTATAATCTCCAAAAATTGAAAAACTTTTGAAAGCGCTTGCTATCGGCCCAAGTACATAACCAATTAACCATTTATTAAAATATGGAATTCAGATTTTTGTAAATTCAAACCTTGTATTATGCAAGAATACTCTTATGCTTATTTGACTTTCTGTTACCCGTTTTATTACGCATTTTGATTTTGATCGCTTTAAACTGGATATTTTTCAGTCCTGGACTTTTTAAGTTTACCACATCAATTTCAAGCAACTTATTTGTCTCAAATCGTTGAGAGGAAAAATGATAATTATAAATGTATTAATGAAAAACATCATGGATTATATTTATATATTATAGACTACAATAAAATACCATAAATTGATTTGCTCTACCAAAGATTACTATATATAAAAATTTAAAACCTAAATTAAACTTAATGAAATAATTTTGCCTGGAAATTATTGGAAATCGGAAGAAAGAAAAATAGCTTCTAAAAATAATAAACTTAATGACCCTACGAGCTTTCTTGTAAAATACCGCTCCAAATAATAATCTTTCATCGTTCAAAATTGTGTTAAAGACAGGTATTGATGCTATGAGCAGGCAGCGACATTGCTGCCAATCCTTGTGTCCATTAAAAAAAATAGGTCTTGAAAAACCTATGAATATGTGTATAAAAATTGACAATCTTTAACATATATATTTATATTATTAGCATTGGACGTCTTCGTTTTATCCTTTTCTTGAGAAAATAAAAAAGGATTAAATGTTAAGAAAGTTCTCAATACGAAAACCAAAAGAACTTTACCCACATTTCCTTCCATTTTGAGACTTGAAAACCGAAAAAATGGCACTTCTACTCTTCTTATTGTTATGGGAAAAGTCCAAATATATAATGGAAAACCACTAGAATTTGTCTGAAAAAAACGCCAGCAGGATGGTTTCCTTAAAATTTCGTGTGCAGCATCTCTTTTGCGATGCTATTATCCATATAAACTAGATAGTAACAAAAGCTTTTGCGTTATTAATTCGATAAAAACTGTATTCATAGACTAGGATGATCATGACTCCAAGTGACTGTTATTTGACAGCAAGATTTAAAAGACGACAGTTCCTCTCGAAAAGAAGTAATATGGACCAAACTAAAAGCATTTAATGCGGAAGCGGTCATTTTGTACCCGAATTACCTTTCCTGAAAAGTAAATGACGATTTAACCCTAATCAATCTTTGGGGATATAAGGTGGAGTGAAACTGTTCTGGCTGGATATTTAATATAATTGATAAAATTAAATATTTAATAAAACTATTTAACAATAACAATATTTAAATTATAGGATGAATATAGAAAAAAACATACTGAATAAAAGATTCCGTCAGTTGCTGAAAGGTTGGAGTTTTGGACGGTAGACAAAATAACTCTTTTCACTTTATCTTGTTATGTATAACACAATTTGTGCACTGTTGCTGATGATCTTGAGGATTTTTTTTATGTACCCGAATAAGAGTGGGCATAGGTATAGTAGTACACCGAGATGGGGAAGGTTATGAAAAAACTGAAGAAGTCCACAACGCTAGGAGGGTGAAACAGCTAGGAGATTAGAAACAAGCACGATAAGAAGCTCAATTTTGAATTGATTTCTAAATATTGCGCAAATAATAAATACAATTTTTGGAGTTACCTTTGTAATTCTCGACAACCAAAATGCGCACAATTTGAATTCAGAAATGAAAGGGACGGATAGACCCAGGTATGGATTCAGAACTTGAACTTGGGATAGCGAGTATTCTGTTTGGATACTTGACTGTACGCACTAGATCACAAAATAATAATCAGTATCTAATTAGACAGACTTCAGACTTTAGAATTCCATTTAGAAGAATTTTTGGTCAAACTGCGAATTTTTTTTCTTTTAAGCAAAGAAAATGGTTTGGTTTTTGTGAGCCAACGCCCAATTCGTTGTCCGCCGACGTCGACAGCCACACCCTGAAATGATTTGATGTCGAATTTTGATGTTAATAATTTTATCCGATTTTACGACAGGGATATTGAACAAAATCAATATAAAAACCAAGGCAGCAAGGATCCTTAATATTGCTATGCTTCCTTATTACTTCGTCAACTTACCTACTTCTATAAGCGGCATTGTTGTAACTTGTTACATCAAGAAGAAATTAAATCTTAATAACTCGAACTGTTACACTTTTTGTCAGAACATTTTAAAGAAAAAGAAAGAGGCATTTACATCAATCGTCCATATATTGTTGCTATTGTATGAATGTTGACCAACCATCATTGGATACATAGTAAGGATCTTAGGCAAACAAATCATCATAAGTGGCGGCACTCATCATCGGACAAGCCAACGAAGGGATCGAATAGTTATAGTGGTAAGGTGGGCACAACAAGTCTGGAGGCGATATCATGCCTCATCCCGGAAGGAGAGGAAGACGAAGATAAATAAAAAAAGAGGCAGATCAAGGTAGTATCGAGACAACGAAGCCGCGGAATGAGGTAAATAGTAATTTCCTGTTGGTGGAAGTAGCGGTGGAGAATGAGCGGCAGACGACGACGACGGCGAGTGTGTCGACGAGGATGACGACGAGGTTGACGTCGGAGAGGGCGAGCCTGCGATCCTTACTCCAGCGGGATGATAGTAACTTACATCGGGCGTAGCAATAGAACAGTTTCTTTCAGCCTTCGTGGCCGCTTATCTGGTTGTGCTTTTCTCAGTTTTTCTTCTCGTCTCCACTGCTCTTTATACTATCTTTTTCGATGGATGTCGAAATTAATGAGTTCACATTCGACAATAAACTAGAATGGCAGAAAATATCAAAAACGCCATTCACAAGCGTCGTCTTTTGAGCGTTGATGTTAATAATTGATACAGCAATAGGCGGCCCGGTTGATTTTTTTAAAGGTTTTATGAGTGATTTAAATTATTCAAATAGAATTTAAAATAAATTAAGTTATTAAATTGAGTTTAAGTGTTAATAATCAGTGAATTAGCATGAAAATCTAACCGAATCTTATATTTTACATCATTTTTTTGTAACGAACAGTGCAAATAAAGTATAATGCGGACCATGTGTAAATAAGGCCTGAGCGTTAAGCTGTCATATTGTAGTCAGCTTTCATCCAACGTACTCAGTGCGCTAGTCTTTCTGTAGAAATGGCACGTTTTTTGGTAAAATGGCCAAATTTTCTATTCCAGAAGCATTAATTTAGCAGATTGTCGAAGAGTTCATTAGCAGAAAGAAAAGTGCGATTTCTGTTTCTCTTAACATATGGTGGTACCCTAGTGGTGAACATTCCCAACAACTTATTGGTTGGTTTGAAGCGCCAAGAGTCACGAAGCCCGACAAGCAAATTGGGAGATTTTAAAAAAACTCTTACGATATCTTAAATAGCTACGGTATGTAGTGCTCGCAATGAGTGAGCCTACAGGGGGACTTTGGGACGGAGTCCGGCAGCGAGTTAGAATCTAGAGAGAGGATAATAGTTAGAGTCTAGAGATATGTATTGAGGCACGTCAGACGATACAGGAATAGAAGGCACGAGTCCGGTTGAGAGATGGCGGAAGATTCTTCCGACCGTTGCATCAGCAGGTTATGTACTCGTAGGGGCTGGTGCGGTGGGAGTACGAGGGTAATGACCGGCGGGGGAAGTAATGAAGTAGCTCCTCCTCCTGGAGGGTTGACGCCCCTACATTAAGTAGGTCCGCAGGAAATCGGGCACCAAGACCTTTTTTTTTCAATTTGAAATGGTTTGCTGGACTGCAGGTCTTCAGCTCCTCGATCAATAAAACTGGAGAATCTACGGGCTCTTACGTTTGATAGTTAAAAATCAAACTGGATTCTGGAAACTGCACTATTTTTTCCAAGCTTTCTATTTTTAATCTTTGAATAGTTTGCTTATGCTTAGAATTGAATTTAACGTTCAAAAGCTTACTTGGTGCAGGTCAAAATGCTAAAGGAGTTGTCATTCTATTTATCTAATGGAGTCGGAGAGGGGGTCATTTAGTAAGATCATCGTTGACAATTCTTAGTTACATACTCAAAATGAAATACTTCATGCAAAATTAATCGTAAAATTTATAAAATCTTGAAATTTTAATTAAAACTATGTAAACAATTAAAAGAAAAAAAACTCTTCACCATAAAAAAATGCTCTTATGTTCTTGCTGGAATTAATCGCATGGTTTACTTGATTATCAAGTGGCCTATTACAATATGAGCCAGTCAATACCATTTTCTGTAAAAATATTTGGTAAGGAGCTTGAAGAGATGAGATGTCTTATTTTGGAGGATTGAATATGTTGCAATTTTGTAACTGTGATATGTTGCGTCCCAATCCATCCACAATGCTCCTTGTCTTTGTAATTCGTTAAATTTATTTTTAAATTTTAAAAAATCCAAATGATAGGTTTGAATCCGCAGCTATTACGTTATCCTAGAGGATAGTACAGTAATTTGTTTTGTAACTTAACTGATGGAGTGAGGAATCCCTTAATTGACCCCGTGAGAAATCTCCTTAACAATAATTAAGCTAGATGTTAGCTTGCTTATTGTTAAGGAGCTTTATGTTGGCTTGGTTTAATCCTAGCCTTTGAAAAGATTGGAGAAAAGGAATACAAAACAAGAATAGCGACTGTTTGTGGATGGTCTGATGAAACTATAAATGGTAAATAATAGCTTTATATGTTTACTATTTAATTATATTATTGAGAAACGATAACATTTCTCTTTAAAGTATGAAACTTGAAATGATTTTAAAATTGCAATTTAAGGAGGATACCAATATGATACTTTGCAAAAAGTGAGTCTGTCCATATTGGATAATCGTGTCTGTCAAGATTGGATCAAAAAAGAAAATAAAAATCTGGTGGTACTTGATTCCCTTCTTTGTGCTGGATTCGAACAGGGAGGCAAAGATCCCTGTCAGGTATTTTTGGAAATAGTAAAATTCAAATAAATATTTTTTTGATAATTCAAAATAATTTATGTAAAGGGTGATAGTCGAGGGCCATTGATGATAGAGCAGGACGGCCAGAAGCTGTTGGTGTGTGTTGTTAACAAAAGTTACGGCTGTGCACGCCCCCGTCTACCGGGACTCTATGCAAGGGTTACCAGCTACATTGATTGGATTCTAGAGCATGTCCATAAACAATAATATCAAAGTTTTGTATTGTTGCGAAATATTTTTGACTTTATGGTTTATTGACGTGGTATTATAATTAACAGGAACTTTGTGTGTAACATTTTGTTTTATCTTGGAAATGCTAAAAAATAAATGATAATTATTTTATTAAATGAAAATTTGAAATCATATTGATTTTTAAATGGCAAATTAATTTAACTGATTTTACCTTATCAATAAAATAAATACTTGATTTTTTGTTAAATATCTTCGTAAAATTTTATGATTGTAACTGATACACAGCTTATTATTCAAAGAAATCTCTTCAGATAATTTCAGAAAATTGCAACGAAACGGCTATTGAATTGACTAACTCAGTAAAGTGAAAATTGAAAATTTACCTATTTAAATTTAATGATTTTATCGGTCGTTACCCTTGACCAATGATGGAAATAATCTATTCAGTTTTTTTTTTAAATTTAAAATGAAATTTATTCAAGGTTTCTTAAATTATTTTAGGATATCAGAAAATATTTTAACACGCGATCTCTGAAAGTTGGGCAAGTAAAAAGCCTGTTTTGGCGACACTATAATATAAATCTAAGTCGCAACTGGTGCAAAGGACTAGTAAATACTACGTATCGCTTTCGAACTAATTTTTAAAAAACCAGGGATACCTTTAAAGAAAAATAGGTTATCTTTGCCGACGATTTCTCTTATTTATATTCATAAAAAAAATTATACCATGAATTAAACAAATAATGAACTTTAAAATTTAAAAATGATTCTAAAATAGATTTTGACACGTGATTAAATGTTGCTGAGAAATATGCAAAAAGAAAAAGACACCCTTGTTTATCCGTTTTCCTTGATGGTGAAAACAGAAACTACAGTATTGATACTTTTGGTCAAATTTTCTCCTCTAAGAGAAATTCTCTAACGCCGTCCACCTGGCGGTCGGTAAAACTATACATTCCACAACTCTTACTTACACTTACAATTGAGATTTTTAAGAAAGTAAATATAAGTGTAATATAACACTTACAGACTTACTAATAGTACTACACTTACATTTGCTCTTTTAAAAAATCCACAACCAAACCCCATATTTCCTTAAAAATTTCCCTGTAAAGTAGTACAGACAAAGAATATAATACATACATCATGTAGTTACCCCCCCCCCCCGATAACTGACTGGTAGTCTCCAATCCCAATGGCTCACCGAGACCTTCTGAAATCAATACCAAAAACAACCAACTTAGAAATATTATTTAACACATTGGTGACTCATGAAATAAATTAAGCAATGAAGTTCCACTTACAGATTGTAAAGAGCCACGATGAATCCTGCTACGATTAACCCTGCTACGATACAGTCTATCAAATGGAAAATTGAAAATCCAATAATGTTTCAGCTAACCAGAGAGATTCTGAAAATGCGAAAAATAGTTAATTGATAAATCATCATATACTGTGAAAATGTTACCCCAATTGTTGTTGGTTGACGATTAATTCAACTGTTTCGCCTTCGCTGTCACTTTCATCGGGAAAACCGTCACCGTCGAGTTCAGGGAGATTTTCACCTTTTTATATAGGTATGCAAAGGGATCGGGATTAATAGCAAGTTTTCGGTGGAGCATAAATGTTGCAAGGTAACCTAGGAAGTGGTCTTTTTACGGTTAAAAGCTGGGCAGTAAAGTTTGGCTAAGCGCCACATTCCTTCAACAGTGTTAGAGTTGGCTCCGGTTTCTTTGTTGAGGAAAGTTAGAGAGTGGTTAACAGTTAGATGATGGTATCCGTGTTTGCTAAAAATTGGAATATATTAGTAAAGTATTGATTACATTTAGTGTTTGATTGGATACCTAATGTTGTTATAGGATTTCCAACAATCACTAATAATTGTGGTCTTAGGTTAAATCCAATCAGTTATTAGCTTAATTAGGGTTTTTCTGTTCGATCCTTAACGGGAACAAGGAAACATCGGCCGGTTTCTCGCTCAACGCCGCCAAAAACCCACTTTCCGTCTACTCGTTTCCCCCCATTATATTTCCCTTTGGAAAATAGTTTTTTAAATAATTTATTTGGTTAACAAAACAAATTTAAAAGTTACGTTTTCCAAATTTGGATTCATCGATCTCCACCGTTTTTCAACGGCCTCCATTTTTTCGAGTGAGTCATGACTGCGTCGACTGCAACTTCGCGGAAATAGCTTTCCAATCGCATAGTGTTGTATCCGTGAAGCCGTGGTCTTGACGGATATATTTAAGAGTTTTCTATTGAAAAAAATAGTAATTAATGTTTTGTTGAATTTGGTTTTTAGTGTTTACCTTTTTGCACCATTGGTTTGAAATGATTATAATTTCTGGCATTGATAGTTTTAAAATTTCGAAACTAGCTATTAGAACGGACCGTTTTTGTTAGTTTTGAATTCACGGTATTTTCCCGGAAGATGCCTTCGCCGTTTACATGTCCACATTTTTCCTTCTTGATCTCTGTTATTTTCACCCCATTTCATGTTTTCGCCACATTCATCACATTTCACTTCACTGGTGTTGATAAACTTTGATTCAACTAGGTACTTCTAGAAATCAGATAGTTTCAAGTACATAGCTAGTTATAAGATGCGTGGATAAGTCCATCTAATAGTGAAATTGTGTCTTAATGTTAGGAATTGATTTTATTTATCCAGAATAACCAACCAACCTAAAAACCACAGGCAACAAAAACGGTAATCCGAGTCCATCATAGAAACTCATCAATTCTCGATCCATTCAATTATATAAAAAAAACCAAAAATTTTCAATAGCAAAATAAAACATACAATCCAGTTCACACTGCTCCAACCATTCCGAATGCACCCACCATTTCTGCTGCACCAACCATTCCGGATGCACCAACCTTTCCGGATGCACCAACCATTCCGAATGCACGAGAAATTCCAGATGCACCAACCAGCCCGGATGAACCAATCACCTCCGACCAACCACTTCCAGCTGCTAATCCAATTAGTAAAACAGTCTCACCACTTCTACGAAATGCTGCTACAAAGAGAAAAACTCCAAGATTACCAGCTTCTACGTCTCTATCACTTCATCCCACTCAACAACACCAATATAAACGAATTTATACACTCCCACATGCACGACAGGCTCAAGGATCAGCATCTCCCACACCTTCAGACACCGAACAACGATACAATTTAAGGCAATTTTGTTCATTATCCACTATAACTCAAACTACATAGTTTCCCTCATACAGGTCTCGTGGCTAGCAGCTCATGTTGAATTAATACCACTTTAAAAATACTTCTTCCTTAATTCAACATATTTAAGAATATTTTAAGTATAATTGAGGAGCCTTCTAAAATTGAAAATTGTAACCCTAGGCATAGATCTTCCCCTCAATAATGACACCCTTATCGAAGACCTTTTAAAAATTTGAAACTCACAGCGAAGAGCTTCCACTCACAAATAAAACCCTTATCGGAGAGCCTTCCAGAAAATAAAACCCACAGCGAAGAGCCTACCCATCATTAATGACACCCTTATCGAAGACTTTTAATTTTAAAATTTAACCCATCCTACAAATCATACAAATTCTTAAGTAATAATAACCTTGGCTCCAGAGATTAAAAGGAGAAAAAGATCAGTTTGACATCATCATTATCGTTATTTAAAAATTATGAACGAAAGTTTTTAAAAAATTATTCCTTATGGAAATGTGTTTGTATATGTATCTGAACAATTTATATGAATTCTATAAACAACAATAATAATAGCGTTTTCCAATGGCGAGCTTTTAAAGAGATTTCGAACATCCAGAGTAAGTTTTAAAAAAATTATTCCAATGGGAGAACAGTATTATTCCAATGGCCGTCAGATTTTCGATAGTATTTTTTCGATAGTTTGGCCTTTCTACGTCTTATTAGTGTTAAAATTTGTTTGTTAAAATACATAGTTGACCGCCAAGTTGTTATGATTATTAAAAGATGTTAAATAGATGTAAAATAAGTCTTTATAACAGTCATTCAGGTTCTTAAAAGTTTGTATTTAGATGTCTTGACATTATTAACTCTACATAGGAACTCTCCTCTAGAAATATTAGAGGGTAAGGTTTATGTAGGGTAGGGAGAATAAGTAAGAGCGGGCAAAGTAGAAAGCTTGAAGAAGCGGGAGTAACTATACCCAAGTTTAGCAGACGGTGATGACATTGTCTATAATTATAATGATAATCATAACAAAAACAGCTGTAGATAGCGTTTAATATTAAGTATTGGATAATAGAGGGATGTATGGGAAAGGTATTATTTTCTCAATTCTAAAAAATTCTCAAAAACTCTATAGGTCAGCAGGACGAGTATATAATTGAAGTGAGGTTTTCACGAGACCACATTCCAAGGAATGTTTCAAATTTAGAGGTAAAGATGTAAAGTAATTTAGAGATTTAGATTTGTTAAATACGGTCAGCTACAATACTAATGAATAAACATAAGTACTAGTAAAGGTTTTCTGAAAATAAAATGAATTTTGCTACTAGACTCGTATTATTGCTCCTTGCTCCTACTGGCTGAGGGACTTAATACTCTTTTAAGTACAGTACCAAGTCAAGATAAATTTAACCAATTACTAAATTTAGGGCTTGGAAACTCCATCACTGCGGTTACAAAACAAATTACTCTAATGCCCTCTAATATCAAGTAATGGCTAAGGATCCAAACCTATAAAGGTGAAAATATTTTTATTTATTTAAAAGCTAAATTTGACGGGGAAAACTATTTAACAAAGTGAAGCAAGAATCATCTTCCACAAACACAATTTGAGTTGTATTCTGATATTCTGATATCCATGATTTTATGATTCATGTCACTTGCTCAACCCTCAATGAAAATTTGATTGTGGAATGCAATTAAAACATTTTTTATAGAATTTTCCGTGATCAGTATATTATAAATTCTCCGAACCATGTTTATATTTTATTACTTAATTTTTTTTTTTCAGGATCAGCTCTCACAGGGCAGTAGGGCACGCTTCCTTGAAATAGTTTTGCTTTGCTGTTTTCAATCCATGGTGACGGGTAGGTTGGATTTATGGTTTTTCATCTGACATTTCCAAATTTTCACCGCTCATTTTCCTAAAAGCTTTGAAAAAGCTAGTTCTGAAGAAAATATGCTGATTACTCTTAACCTATAATCGGTCCCATAAGTTACGGGACAGTCATCAAGGAAAAAAGTTTATACTATTAAAAACATTGATTTCTAAACATTCGTCAAACGATTTATATATGTTTATACGATCCAGCAGCTGAAACATCCAATTGATTATAAACTTATTTCTAGCAATGCCATGTCTGGAATCTGCTAAATAAATTTTAAAGTTTGGGTTAAAAGAAAATTGTAACTTAGGTTTTGTGCTGAAATTTATCAATTTTCATATACTGTCAACATGGGTAAATAAAAAGAGTCTTTGGCAGTGGATGAACTCTTTGTATGATTTTGGAAAATTGAAATAAATTGTGGCTGGGTTTATTCTTCAGAAACTCTTGATCAAAGAGTTTCTCTGAAAAAATTACTTTTAGGTACGGTACAGTTGTTTTCATTAAATGTCAGCTTATTTGTTTACATTTTTATCATACGTGAAAATAACTGCCCCGATACCTACAAATGTAATAAACTCTGAAAATAAACACTAGTTCAATAGCCTAAATGACAACGCTGCTCAAAGTGAAGACCACTCTGTAAAAAATCTTTTAGCAACTCTTTCAATCGCCTTGCTATACTTTCAGAGATAAGGTAGAGATATGAAGCCACTGTGTTAAAAGTTCCACTCCCCTTTGGCTTCTGGAGGGACGTGTTTCAGAGCCACCACAAGTTGTCCAGGGGAACTAATGCAATGTTGTCATAGTATTTTTTAATTGAAACATTAATCAACTTCAGTGTATATTATTGATTAAAATAAATAATAATATTTTAATGCGTTTTATACAATTAAAAATTGAATTGAGCAAAATATTAAAAATCCACAAAAAAGCAGTGTTGCCATCACTGACTTGTCGCCGCCGGGGCGCCGGCCCGGGGAAAACAAAAACATAAACACAGCTTTTTCATTGTGTTTTTTCTGATATGAAAAAAAAATTAGTTGCGAAGGCTCGAACCTTCAATTTTTACCATGGGAAGCCAGAACTATAACAACTCAGCTATGAAAACTGCTGAACTAAGGTTAATTTTGGATATATTTATATCATATTTTAAATTTCTGGGTGCTGCAGAGCGATTCCATGCAGTGCTGCCGTCACTTAAGTTTATGATTTTTATGATTTTACTTCACTTGATTTAAGTTTCATAATTCATATTTAATTAGTATTGCTTCAAAAAGTAAACGTAAACATGTCATTCGTGCAAAACATGAATATTTGTGAAACTGGCAAGTAAAAGTTCTCCCTGGACAACTTGTGGTGGCTCTGTATCTGGTCTCCTGAGCAAACTACATTTTCCCTATCTGCTTCATATCTCTACCTTATCTCTGTATACTTTATTGGAAAAAAATATAGGTACCGCCCACTCAAAAATCTACCTGCCAACTAGCGGACTTCTTGATAACCTTGAAAAGCTCTTCTTTGTGTTTGCGCGCGTTTTTTTTGCGCCTGTGCGCGTTTTTCTCCGCCTGCACAAAACTAAAAGTTCCAAGTTTACCCGCAGGTTCGCTTGTAGGCAGGTAGGATTCAAAGAGGGAGGATATATCAACCTTCTGGGACGACGGATACCCCTATTCTACAGGAGATCCCGCTCCTTCAATCTTTCTTCTAGATCAAACAAAGCGAATTCGTAATAAGAGAGAAGAAAAAATCACGAACCGATTAAAACTTTGTTTCTTTTCCAATCTTTCTTTAAATCGAAGTAAAATTTGAATATTATACAAATATGGTTTTATAGAAAAATAGGCTAAAGGTTATGCTTTTCATATCTCTTTTTTCTTATCATAAATAATAATAATGCATCAATATCAAATATCATTTTGGTGGTGGCAATAGGGAAGGAAACAACCGGAGACATGTAGTGAACTACCGGTTATGATCCTGGCAAAGTTGGAAATGGTTTAAACGTCACCTGGCACCGCTTTTTGCTATGTAGTTTTATCTCGACTCGTACTGAAAAAAAATGTGGAAAAAAATCTTTCCAGCAATATTTTGTCTCTGTTTGGATTTTTTATCTAAAATCAAAAGAAATAGGAAACAAACAATTTTTGTTGTATTAAGAACGACGAAACTGGATTGTTTGTAATGATTGGAAAAATTGCCAATGCCGGCCATTGGCATTGTTTTGGCTGTAAACTTTTTTTACTATCGATTTTAATTTAATATTATTCATTTAGACCTCAAAGTCCTATTGACTATGAGGCCCTTCAAGAAAAATATATTTCCAAAATCTGTGTAATGGGATACACAGAAGATACAGAAAACAAGCAGTGGGAAAATTGTGAATGAAAATAATGTCTGTAATATTAAATATCGTAATACTAAAACTTTTTTCACATAGGCCATTAAGACTTATTTTTATCAAAAGAGGGTTGCAGAGAATTGTGGCTGATGGAAAACGAAAATTATTGGAAAACTAAAAATTTGATTTAAACCGTCTACTCAAAATTTTACCCTTATTTAAAATTCATTATGCGGGAAAAAGAATTAAGAGTCAAGTAATACGGGAATTTTGAACAAACTATTTTTTTACAGAACATAGAAAATCAAAGATTTACTGCTATATTTTCTAGGACTGTTTTTCGCCCAAATGTGGATTTGATTTTGAACTTGCAACTGCCGCAATAATGTCATTAGAACTGGCCATTTTTAAACTTTCGTCTTGATTCTTACAGGGTTTTTTTCATACAACTCCATATCTGTGTTAAATGCTAATGGAAAATTGTTTGAAAAGTGTCAGCTATCAGTGATCTATAATACAAAACTATGTTATCTGCTTAGTAGTATAAATGAAAAAAATGCACTTTTTATTGTAAATGATGAATGATGTTCATAGATTTTATTTCACTTAGCCTTTTTATAGTATACTGCAAATATAGAGCAGAACATTATGGACGATTATGAAAATAAATATTACTGCATTTTGGGGCAATTTAGGGTACTTGATGTTTGAGCATACTGCTAGCCCTTCCTTGAATCCAGCTTCCTTTTGCAAAAGTAAAAGAAATCATTTTTTCGTAACCCATTTAAAATTAACAACGAGATTCTAAAGTTTTGTTAGAAATTGCATTATGGATTTTGTGAGGAAAACATTAGTCTACTGAGCCACCTGATTTGACTCCATCAGTACACCCTAAAAACTTAAAGTTTGACATGGGCTCTTATATGTTGGTTTCCATTTTGAACAGCGTTGTCATTTGTGTTATTAAACACAAAATAATTGCTTCGCCTTATATCACCTGTCAAACATTTCCATATACTTGTTGACATTAAATTAGTTAATGCCTTCAATTACATGAAGATCATGTACATATAGAAAAACAAATCGGAAATTGTGTTCTTGTTGATTTATGATGAGAAATTACGATTGGAGAGTACTTACGGACAATTGTCAAATCAAAGAAATCTTTGAGAGATATTTGGATACAAAGGAACAGAAGAGGTCAAATCTACCACGTTCATATTGCTATCAGTAACGTAAATGCAACTGTCTGTAACCTAATCACATTTGAATAATTAAAAATTATTTTTTTCTTGCTGTTCTTATATTAGTTTTTTAAATCTACAAAATAAAACCCGTTTGTTAATTTTTTTTTTTAATCAAGACGGACAAGTCGTAAAACTTGAACATTAAACAGCCCCTTAAAACTCATTTATTTATATATATATATATGCATTGTTAGCTGATTTTTTGTAACATTTCATTATATTTTATGATTACATTTATAGTATTTTTTGACGAAAAAATCGCCTTTCCTCAAATAGCTCTATAGAGGTTGTAGTCTTTATGGACAGCTTGCCAGGGTGGGTTCTTTGAGCGTTGAACTGTACTCGAAGACTTGGACATCACCATTTTCATAATCCTGCGGAGGCATTTGTCTGGAAAGTCACCCCCAATCAGGGAGAGCGAATTTACCAAGTGGTCGCGGGAAACTTTTAATTCCATCACCACTTTTTCGGCTGCTTCCAGCTCATCCATGGTGATCAGTGGCAAATCCGGAAGTGAAATGTCATCCTTACTTGGAAGGCGTCCAACGAGCCTTTGGTCCACCAGCCCATCGATCTTACCATGAAGGTTTGTGTAATTCTCGTTAAGAGAAATAATATCCCCCACCAGATTGACTGGGACTTGAGCTTTCCATGGTTCTATAGGAAAAAAAAATTAATTTCACTTTCGATAGATACGCCAAGGAATTTGAGACGAGGCTTATATTATCTCCGACATCTATATCTCCGAACCCCAAACTCATCAAACGGGACATCGGGCACCTCGTATCCATCGGTAGTTTGGAGCGCAGTTGTCAGTGGCATTAGCGTTTGGCCTCCTATGAAATCCTACGGAGAACCTTCAGTGAATCAGCGGAATGGGGTCGGTAAGAGGGTCTGCTGTCATCATTGAAATCGCTGCTTTCGCCATAATAAGAGCAGCGATAATTTCCGCTGTAATCATTTGGGACGTCAATAATGAAAAAATTTGCAGCCAAACCACAACCCCCGGTGACGAAATGACGTTTCTTAAATCCCTTTCCCTTATTACGTTTCCCACATTGCACGTCACGGTTCTTAGGATTCTTATCCATTTTAAATTGAAAAGTAAGAAAAGTAAGTTAGTCGTTTGTTATAGACGAGTTGTCAACACCTCGAAAGTCGGAAAGCCAAATAGCGTGTGAAGAGATAATTACTGGTTCTGCGATTTTGGTTCTTATTTACATGGTTAGCAGTAGGAAAAAGCTAACTTTAACAACAAAATACAGTATGGTCCAAATAAACTTGAGGGGCCCACAGCACTAAACAGGTAAGGGCCCCTCAAGTTTATTTGTACCATACTGTACATATATTTAGATGTGTAGCGAAAAAAGGTGGTGGAAATAGTTGACTCTTGACACAGTCGTTTTTCAACACTTAAGAGATCTGTGCACCCTTCCTCGTGTTGCTTGTGTAAGGCTGTAAACGTGTAGGCTGTGCGAATGGGTTAATATCCCTTGTATTTCTTTTCCCGATATCCACAGTTAAGCTATCAGTACGATTTCGGTCTCACTTAAAACATGGTTCATCTTTAGTTTAAGTTCTCAATATTTAAAAAATGACCAAGTACAAGGTATCCCCCTGATTTTTTAAGTCAAAGGGTGAAGGGCTTTACCACCCAAGATAATGTAAGCAACTTTTTACAAGTTATGATCCACTTACTTAAGAATCATAAACTTACTTACATACTTATTAATCATATTTAGCTCATGGATATTGAATCTCGATAATATTTGTAAACCTTCATTTCATTTTCTAGTTCCAAAAAGAAGATGACAGTCTCAATTAACTTTCACGACCAGAGGGAACTGATAGAATTACCGGAACGTCCCTTCCATATTTTTGTCGATAGGGCTCTCGAGGAATTGTTGCACGACGAATTTAAAGAAATCTAACTGAGGCTGAACTGGATCGTTAAACAACGACAAATGTTAATATCAATTTTAATTATCTAGTATTTTTCAAAGCAGGCTTAGCATCCCCATTATAAACCACTTCATGCATTTTTTTTCTACAATGTTTAGTCTCACTGTCAAATATAATTCTTGTTTCAGTATTATTTACGAGAACTTGAATAGAAAAATAATTGTTCTTTAGGGATTGGCCTTCGAGTGATCATTGTTTTATTTTACTCTATGTTATCCAGGATTGCACAATCAATGGTCGTAGAAGAAATTCGATCGAAGCACGATCTATATTTATAAAGAACAGTTTCAACAGGTTTTTTAGTCGCAATCAAGTGTAATGAGAGAACACTAAAATTTCCAACCAGCAAACTTTGGCAATGAAGAAAAAAGAAATAAGTAATACGTTTTTATTTGTGTTAATTTGAAAAAGGACTTCTCTTTTGACTGCGATCTTTACTTCCATTATTCTATTTTTATGATTAAAAAATCCTGCCATTCTAGCCTCAATGTTTTAATAATTATTTTTCAGCGAATGTATTTGTTGATAGAGTATCTTATAGGACTGTTCAACCCCTACCTACGCATTTAATGACAACGCCGCATTCAAGTAACCTCTTCTGCACTAAATTAAAAAAAGATAGCATGTGGGCACCTTTTTTTAAATTTTGTGCAAAGACGGTTCGCCAAGGGCGGCTGAAGAACTATACTGGAAGACGGGGGAAGGGTAGGGGTTGCACACAAAGCTAACCTTTTTTTTTCTTAAACATGGAGCAGTTGAAACAAGGATTTAAAAATTTTTTTTATATAATCGCTTCACACTTAAATGTGAATCCTAGTAATTGTTTTATATTAAAAAATTGAGAATAAAAGTAAACTGAGTGTTGCTAATGAGTTGGATGCTGAAGATTAATTTGTTAAAGCAAACAAGCACAAGTTGCATCAATTACATACCGTATGATAGAGAATTTCCAATACGACAATTGAAATGGAGTTATTAGCTGATGACGTTTTCACAATTCTGCCGATGAAAACTATGGAGAAAATGCCATTATTTAAATAAAAACAAATTATCAATAGCACTTTTTTAACCAACCAGAAATCTTACTCAGGGAATAAAAAGCACCTCACTAAAATGTGTTTCCACTAAACTTTGTTCAATCAGTATAAACACTAGTTACTATGAAGGTTAATTTACTTTTATCAATCCACTACAATTTTACTCACATTCATTTAATGAATATGTGGATTCAACTTTACCATTTAGGCCTAGAATTTCCAGGAGATAAAACATTCTCGTCTACGTCATGTGAATTGCATTTAGAAAACCATTTTTCCATTAGTTTAACAGTGTTAACTTCTTTTGTTCTTAAAAGCAGAGGGTGTTTTTAACGATCTGTTTAAAAAATGTTAATAGTTGGCAAAATGGACGGTTCCGTTTCTGATAATTGATGCGTAAGCCAATTCCTTATTAAGAAACGCAATAGGTTGACTTAATGGTAGGTTCGTGGTTTTATATGACGTTTGAAAAATGATTAGACAACATGCTGTCAAAGAGACTTCTAGCTGTTTTTCCCCTGGTAGAAACTCTTGCAACAAGCAATCGGCCTTATCCGGTAGAGTATACCTACCAATATTTTTAACATTTTTTTGTTGGGACTACATTTCAATTTTATTTATTTTACAGATGCAACACAGGCGTACAACAAGAAAATAAGACCTGATTAAGTGCTGCTCGATGCAACTGTAGCCACACGAATTGGTCGATGGTTCACAACCCGTCGGGACAAGTTCTTGAAGCTATGTGTTCCGTTTGCAATCGTAGCCTTTTCGTCGCAGCAAGTTACATCACCGAAGATGAACAAATTGGGAGAGGAGCCGCATTCCAAACTTAATGAAAAGGAAGGAGATCAAGACGACAGTGCAACTGGTGACAACCTTTTAACAGAAACTGATTTAGATAAAGACGCAAGGTTCTTTTCTTAAATTAATTTTAATAATTAAGTTTCATTTACAATTCCCTTCTTTTTAATGTATTTCATGTGTGTGAACCAGAATACTTTTGTCTCATGTTTTTTTAAATGTATTTCATGTCTGTGAACCAGAGTAAATATATCTGCATGTCTTGAAAACCCATTATCGTTTCAATGTAGAAATTGTTATCGTGAGAGAGATCCAATCAAGGTCGAATCCATAATCGTTTGTACGGGTGGCAGGAATACGTCAGGTAGATGTCGACCTACAGGGGAAATTTTTATTTCTTAAATATTGCAGCGATGATGAATCGACGTGAATTCGACAAACATTTAGAAGAAATACATGTCGTTTATCGACTTTTTTACAATAGGGTAAAAAGGGGACAGATGTCGAAGGAGGAGAAACATCTTCAATAATATATTGGCTTATCAGTGCAGCTGTCGTGTGCTCACTGGGGGGGGGGGGTAAATTTATGCGGAGATGATGGATCCATCCGTTATATGACGAAAACAAACCAAAAAACAACCTGAAAAAAATCCAGAGAAACTCCGGCTCGTGTGGGATTCCCTTCGGAAATTCCTTGTTGGTCGAACTAAGGTGCTAACTAAAACATTCCTTAACAACTATTCACGACTCCGAGATATGAAAAATTCGGTTTGTTGAGAAATGTTATATTTTATACTACTCATTAAAAAACAAAATTTAAACACTACACGATTTTTGCAGCCAGACCATACATTTAGACAGCTCAATTAGGTATATCATTACAATTTTACAAAACTTCACATTTGACTCCTACTTCTACTGAATTCGGAAAGCATTGTTTCTAATTTTTAATAAGAGATATTTCCACTTCAATAGTTTTTTTTGTTGGGATCGTTTGGCATTCTTACAAGCTTTTTCCAAAATCCGTCCCACCACTTAAGAGATTCGCAGATAAACATAATTTAAGTTGTCTGCCTGCCAAAAAACATCTTAGTCACCATTAGTCAGGACTTAAAGAGGAATCTGGTAGATTTCATCCATTCGGCTCTGAGATCCTCTAGAATTAACTCGTTCTATCCGACCCTACTATACCCATTAAGCCAGTTGGGAATTGGTTTGCCATTACAATTTTCTGTATTTTTATTTCAAGATCGTCATTGAAGTATTGTTTTAGGATTTGGCTAGAACATTCGACGGGCTTAATAGCATCATTTACAGTTGAAATACAACATTTGTATTCCATTTAAAAAACACCAATATCTAATGAGGATTAGGTTTTTAGGTACATTTATTTCTGTTGTTTCTTTTTACCCATTTCCTACCCTATTCCATTTTCTAAATTTATATTGAAAACAACAAGTGCTCAAACTAAAATTATTCAACAAAAAAGAACTACCCAATAACAAGAATTGAACCCAAGTACTCGACCAGTGAGTTATTCATTCAAAACGTGAGGATTTCCATGTAATAAGAGCCGCTTGATAAGGTTTTACACTTTGGTGTTGTTAGCCGGGGAAAAGGGAGTCCGAAAGCGAAGAGTAAGATCCTTGTAGAGCTCAGTTTTTAGAGTTTGTAAACATTTTTCGGTGTATGCTGGATACTTCCTTGTAGTTGAAGAACGGAGGGTCATTTAGTTTTGATCGATCGGACTGTTTTTTTTCCACGGACTCGCTGCCCCATCTTTAGTGCAGCAACAAGGTCTCACCAACAACTACAGAACACTGGTGCGAATAATCAAAATCTTGGAGACATGTGGTAATAAAAAGTTATGATATTTGCCCATGCATCTTGTGCTCAATATTTGTCACACATGTCTTAGGTCTCTAATATAAAAAGTACAGGAAAAAGACATTTGCAAAGAAAAATGATCGTTTATTTATGCTAATATAATACTTTTTTTCAATTCCAGATTCTCGACATGAAGCCCGTTTTCAATTACTAGAATGGCGAGATGAGTTTCGTGATGTGATGGAAGCTATGAAAAATGTGAAGAGATGGAGGCGGAGCGCAAGATTAACGAAGAGCGGAATAATCCATTTCTGTAACACTGTTTTGTATTAGAACTGTAAAAATACAAGCTGTCACGCTCGGGATTTCAAAAACTTTTATTGAATTTATGTAGAAAAGTTGGAAAACAAAATAACGTATTTAGATTGCCTTTACCAGCCTGGTATCTAGCAATCCTAAAGCGTTCAGCAACGACATCTAGCAATCCAAATAATAATTTATTTTCCCAATCAATAAGATATTGATTTTGTGAACGGTGACGAAGTTAAACTTTCTCTAAGTAGCCCAAGTTTTCCAATAAAAAAATGTAAATTGATCAATGAGGGGGAAAATAAACTTACTTTACTGTTATGAACTAGAAGTTTCAAATCATCATAGCTGTAAGTGATTACAGGAATAGTATTGATTTGCCAATCTTTGAATGATTGAAATTCAGGTTAATGTCGTTGTTACTTTGGTGGTTCTAAATCCCAATGTTCACAATCATGCTTCATACAAAGATATATTATAGCTTCAATTATTTAGTTTCCGAATGTACCAATACCATTTAAAGTAAGAAATCTATAGAAACTAATTCATTACAATAGCGCCGATATTTCTTTTTTCTTAATCTGTTTATTACTTCATTTTTTCAGTTCACAAGTTTTCAGATTCTATTTCAGTTCAACAATTGACATTATTTCATTGGACAATTCAAATAAGTATAAAAATAAGTAATATTTCATCAACAAACAGCTAACAACTACAAATATTCGAAATTGGTTTGAAAAATTGAATTTTTAAAAATTTATATTAAATTGAAGTGATCCGCTATAAAATTAATCATTTTTTCACTTCTATTTTTTATTACTAACCAAACTTATATAATTGACAATGATGGTAAAGAATGTGAACAGCAAAAATGAAACCAAAGCGGGCCTATAAAAATATATTAATTGAATATGACTGTAATAAAGGCCTTATTATACATTTTAATCTTCTTCTAGTTCAATTTTAAATTCCAACTTAAAAAAAATTAAAATAGAATAGAATATAAATATAAAATAATCACACAAAATGTATAATTTCAATATTGAAATTTTAAGTTGAAATTAAAATTACAATCAGTTCAATTTTGCCATGAATATTTAAAAAAACCCTTAATTATCATTTTTTTAAACATGAGTATTGAAAATATAAAAATGAAGAAAAAAGCAGAAAAACTCAGAATTATTTCAGAATGATAATATTATTTTCCCCTAAAAATCGATTATATGCAGATGACGTAGGGGTAAAAGAACCTTATGAAACTACAGCGCGTGCGTCTGATTTTCATAAAGAAGAAGACTGTTGGTCTAATGAATTTTCAAGGTTTTCGTCGTTAAAGTGGTGAAGTATTATGTCGTCCTTACATAATTGCAAATATTAAATGACTGATGTGACAAAGTAGTTGAATCTTTTCAGATAATTTCGTGAAATCAGTAATTCATAACTATACTTTAAATGATTTTCGATTTCGATTCGATACAAAATTTATTGTTACTACTTTTAATTTATAATTAAATAAGATACATGTAATATTCAATAAAAGAAGAAGTGAAGGATTCAAATCATAGTAATTGCATAAACAAATTGAGTGATTATATTGCATCATCAAATAAAAGGAATCAAATAGTCCAATAAATTTCCGTAGTGTATTACATCAAGCTCAAGCCTGATTCAATAAACATACTCGTGGGTCAAAATCAATATCACTGATTTCGTTACATAAAATGAAACTCTTAAGGTCTTTATATTTCTCTCAGTTTATGTACAGTACCAGCATGAGAGCAGTAACTTTATATTAAATAAATGTAGTTTGAGATGAATAGTAGCCTTTGAATAAGGCGTAAAGTCATTTGATTAATACGGCTGTGCACCGTGTGACTATGTAATAACCGAGTTGCCACTGCAGCTCATTCATAGCTACTACAAGCTACAGCGATCATGTTAAACTTTTCCCATTTTAATAATTTTTTTAATCAATAAAAACTCTTTATCTTTAATCCTATAAAGTACAAATCGTTTCAAATAATCGATCTTAATACAAAAATATATATAATATTATTGGACAAAAAATTTATATTATTCAAAAATGTAGTATTTTATTATGTAGTAGAAATTAATAAAACTATGCGTTAAAATGCCAATATCACTAATGCAACTAGCTTACTTTATTTATTTTATTTTATATTACACTAATTTAATATCATGAATAATATAAAGGTTTTACTTTGCGATGAACATTGAAAACAGTATAAAACTACAACGTGTAATATAAGTATATAGAAATAACCAAAATAAACTGCAAGGCAAATCCAAGTATTGTAAATTTCAAAACATTAAGTCATTCAACATATATTTATTTATTTTCAATTAAGAAAAATCGGGGCTTTATTTTCTCATTTTTAAAATGACTATGTATACATTACAAAATCGATTATATGCAGATGATTGAGGGGACAAAGACCCTTATGTATCCATACAGCACAAGAACTACTTTATTATCATAAGGGTGAAGGTCGTTAGTCTTCTGTGGCGTTGTCGCCCTAAACTTGAATTTTCCGTACCTATCGATATTATGCCTTTAAAAAAATTAATAATAGTGTGTTAGGTAGAATAATTTAATCTCATCAATTAACTTCGTGACAGTTTATTATAAATGTTAATAAATGAAAATACACATATATAGCTTTTTTAAACAATTAATAAAATAATAGATTTAAATAAAGATTTTTTAAACATCAATTTTGTAGTTATTCACAGGGTTTTAAAGAAAAGATTCAACTATTTCAATGCATTTCTATATTTTATGATAATAGGTCTTATTCACAGTATATAGACAATTTAAATTTCCTTCCACAATGTTAGTCACTTTTACTGACTATATTCATCTTATTACATACAACACCAGCATAAAAGCGATATAAAAAATATACAGACGTATAATATATGATGCTCTGTAAAACGCCCTTGGCCTAAAAAAGGAACAAAAAACATTGAAAACAATGAAGGGGAGATGACACGGAACACATAATACAACAGTAGTCTATTACAACTACACGCATACGCAGGTAGCAGTTTTGACGGTCACCCGGGTGCGCGGCATCAAGCGGGAAAAGCCTTGAATGGCTTCTAGCCTACATCCTCTTCCTAATAATCGAGGAAATTGACAGTATCCTTCCTTCTTCCCACTTCATGACAACTAGTATAAAATCATCCTGTAAACTCTGAATCCACAACCATTTAACAATCAACTTCTCAAAGTGTAATAACAAAGTGAAACAATATGAAGTCAACTAGTTCTTCTTCAATGATCATCAATATCTTCTTAGTGCTCTTTCTTCACTCCGTTCGGGCCTTCGTCAATCGTATATTGTTTCGATTTAAATTTAAATAAATACTAAATATGACTATTTTGTATTTAACAGTTGCTGATGTTGAATGCGGCGTATCAAAAACTCGTTCCGGAAAAATTGTTAACGGTGTTGATGCCGTTAAAGGAGAATTTCCTTGGTACCTTAACTTAATTAGATTTAAAATTAACATTAATTACTAATTATTTGATATATAGGATGGTCTCTCTCAAACTGCGTGGGCAGCATTTCTGTGGTGGTGCTATCATCCATAAGAACTGGGTTCTAACGGCAGCCCATTGCGTTCTAAAGTACAAAAAAAATATATTTATAATATACAAATTTTATTTAAATTTAAAATGCATTAATAGTCGAGGGGCATCCCAATTCCAAGTGACTGTTGGACAGCACGATTTGAAAGACGACAGTTCTGCTGGAAATGCCGTCAAAGGGACCAAATTGAAAGCATTCAATGTGAAAGCGGTCATCATGCATCCAACCTACGTTTCCCGCCAAGTGAAGGACGATATAGCTCTCATTAATATTGATGGAGATGTAGAATGGAGCGAATCTGTTCGACCCGCATGTCTACCAAACTCCATCGAATCATCTTTTTCGGGTCGTCTGGCAACTGTTGCCGGATGGGGCTGGACCGATGAAGTAAAAAATGGTAATTAAATTTTATAAATTCAAATTTTTAATTTATTACCATTACCACTATTTCAATTAAAATTTGAAATGAATGTATTTCGACAATTTATTTAAAGTTTGATTTCTAGCTTTGCAAATAATGACATACTTTCCTAATTTTATTAAAATTTTTATTAACAGGAGGACATCGATCCGACATTTTGCAGAAGGTAGATGTCCCGATTTTGGATAATCAAGAATGTCAAAAATGGTACAAGCAAGAGAAGAAAAAATTGATAATCGTCGACACTTGCATGTGCGCTGGACTTGAACAGGGAGGCAAAGACTCTTGTCAGGTAAGAATATAATTAATAGACATTTTAAAATGATTACATAATTGAAGTGAAATGGTATTGTAAAGGGGGACAGTGGCGGACCATTGATGGTGGAGCAGGACGGTCGCCGGCTTGTGGTGGGCGTTGTGAGTGCCGGTATCGGTTGTGCGCGTCCTCACTTACCGGGAATCTATGCTCGGGTTAACAGCTACACTGATTGGGTCATTAAACACGTCCAGAAGAATTAAGAATTAATTTTTGTTTCACTGTAAAAAGGTTGTGTAAAAAGATTGGTAAAGTTATTATTTTGTTTATATGATGGGTTGGTCGGTATATATTATATAGTCTTAAAGATGTTAAACGATTAACTGGGATCAAATTTTTCAACTATATTCTCCATGTCATCAATTCCAATATTCTATTATAATACAAACATGCAATTTTATATTAAAACAATTAATTCAATTTGATAATTTGTTCATTGCGTGTTTAAATAAATATTCAAACGGTTTATACATTTTTATTATTATTACCAAGAAGCTGTACCAATATAATTTCTTACCAGATATTAAATTTGTGTAAATTTTAATTTTTGATTAATTTTTTTTCGCGTTCTATTTCGAGTGAGAAAAAGTTTCCTTTCTCTTTTTGTTGACCAATTTTGATTATTTTTCTTAAGTTAGAAACGAACATTTTTCCTACCTTACTCAACTTCTTGTAACAATAAGCGGAGGAGGTTACGTTAGGGTATTCCAGATTCAAAACAATTTTTCACTAGTTGACGTGACGTATTGATGTCCTTTCTTTTGTTCAACTGGTCATCCATGTAATCTGTAGTCAACTCGAGGGTCCATGTTTGACTAAAAATGATAAAAGTTCATAAAATATATATTATACATTTAAAGTATTTGCGCACCAGAAAATGGAGAAGGGTCATTCAAAAAAGAAACGACAAGTTCTACATCCTTAAGATCCCTTTGGTGACGAGATTTCGCAAGCTCCTTGTGCTATTCACTCGTCTGGTACCTCGATCCAGTTAGGTCTTGCATAAGAGTGTTAACAAACGCACAATATGGACGTGACAGAATCCAGGTTAACATTTGGGTTCATCCCACTGCACCGCTGCACATGAATCCACCTATAAAATAAATAAAAAATAGATAAAATTTGTATGTATAGATTAGCTATTTCATTGATGATGGAACAGCCTATAACCTAATAATTGTTTATATTATTCATAATTCATTTACCTGTCGATCTCATTGTGCGCATGAGATCTTGCTCGATAACTAAATTAGCTGAGAGTCCGGCCCAGTAACAGTTGGATCTCCGTAGCAGGTGTAATCCATTTAGAAAGGCTTCCCATAGTTGCGGTACTGTTTTCTCGATTCTTTTCATGTCTTAGGGCAAATATACGACGAGCGATTTGGTGTATTTGTTATGGCCGTAGATGCAAGATATGGTAGCTTGATACGGACGACTTTGAGGTGGAAAGCCCAGTGTCCCGATCTCTCTGCGCGGATAAATTTTCTGAAAGTTCTAACCATGCCCAGATACTGTATCCACAAAACGATCTTTCAGTTGTCGGACATTGACGAAACACTCTGTAAAGAATAATAAACATGATTATCTATTATTAAACACTCTGGACCGTTTTATTAAACTATTTATAAATAGTAACGGCAATAAGCGATTCAATCTTTCTAAAAATTCCAGGAAATTCAAGAATGTCCAGAGTAGATCTAAGCGGGGGCCACTATCTAAATATAAATCGTATAGAGATATAAAACAGTATAGAGATATAAAGGGATGCATTTTCTGTGTATATTAAGGAAACGTACCTTGCACTTTCACAGGTTCAGGTGTGCTGTCAATCGAGTAGGTCAACTGATTCAACAAATCATTACCTCGAGTTTGGGCGAAAGAATCCTGATTGGCCCAGCCTGTTTAATGTTATCTGTTGAAATTTTTTTTTCTTGGGATTGTTCTGTTTGGAATCCCAACATCAGGAGTATAACAAGCAATAATGCCCATCCCTAAGACATTTATATACGATCAACATTTATGAAATTTTATGAATTATATCTTAGGAAATATTGGTACTATATTCATTTCCTCACTATGAAAAGTTCGTTTTTCCGTCGAGTGTACACTGTACAGATAATATTATCAGCGTTGTCAGCTACAATTGGTAAAACAACTTTTTTCGGATTGTAAAGCTTGGAGGTTGCACTGATGACCATTTATCGCCACATTCTTGCTGAACAGCAAAACTTCATCATAAGAACTGCAAAAGACGGGGGAATAAAGCTGATCAATTAGAAACGGGTATTGCAAAACATTATGTAGCATTGTAGCTAGGCTCCGAGAGCGATCTGTAGTGGAGTAATAAGAGCTCTTGGTCGAGTCGCCTGGATTATTTCCTGACCAACAATTGCAATTTTCAGTTTCTTCTTCTTTCCAAGGAATAGTTCATCCAGGAAAGACCAAATAAGAATTGAAAGGTAATGATTGACTTAATTGTGTAAAATAATGAAATATATTATGATCAAATATATATTTTTAATCGTAACACCAAAAGTTTAAATATTATATTATAAAAACTGCAATTCCAGCTCCAACAGAGCGCAAATCAATACAGCAGAAAATTACTTTTGTTCCATTTTACGGATGTCTTACCACGTTTCTTACAAAATTTCCAGACTACGGGGCAATTTCCCGCAGTCAAACACACCAAGTGCCGGCCACTTCGTATATATCGTCAGATTATTTTTGTTCATTTCTGCTTTGATTGCATTGAATGATGGGCCCGTTTTCTACTTAAATTTGTATTGGTTAATCTTGGAAATGATGAGTCCCAGTGATGGTAATTGGAGGTGGTGATTTGTGATTTTTTTCTGTTCTCTTTAACATCTGTGTTTAATTTCTTGTTTTCGTACAGTATACTTCTTCTGAGAGCTTTTAGTATTTTTTCGAACCACTATTGTTGAGGAAATTCAATTAAAAACTATTGGTGAATAAATATATGAAGTGAACATTATTTACAGCAATACATTTTTAATTTCTTAATTAAAAGAGTTGTGACCTAAAGATTAAAAGAAAAAGTACAAGGAATGATTGCAATTGTGAAAGATTTTCAATGACAGGTATTTATCATTCGTCCCAAAATTATTTTTTACCCTAACGAGATCCCTTTATTTTTTCATCTTTTCATTCATTCATTCATATATTTATAAGATAGTAAAGCAGAGTTTTTTAGCTCGCCTTTACATACCCCAAACCTTGAAGTACTAAAAGACTGTGACAGAGGCAAAAATTAAATACCTCGACCCAAGGAATGCAGATCTAAGAAGAAAACCAATAGAGAAGCTCCATCTCTGCTGTTTTTATTGTGACCTCGCGTATTTGTTAATACAGCGTGCCTCCAATATCTTCTCGACTATGAATCGTAACATTTAGTAAACTATGTTTTGGTGCTCGTTTCAATTTTTTAAATTTTCAAATCCATAACTTTTTAGTTTTTCAATGAGTGTTAATGTTTTCTAATTTAATTACTACAGAAGCTAGAAAGAATTTCCATTTAATGTCCTGGCTTCACAGTAAAAAACCGGAAACAGCTCCAATGGTTTCATAGGTGTCTCTACATCTACCTAATTGAAAACCTTTCATTGGTGAATTAATTTGTTTTAGGGGAAATATAAAATGGTTTGCACAGTGATGCTTGCTCCTTGTATTTTTGCTTGATCGTGTTCAAGTTTTAACAAAGCTTCAGATGATCATCAAATTTCGTTTCCTTGGATGAAACTTACTTCAGGATCATGAAGACGGTTAAATTCAGCCTAAAATGGTATTCCCGCAAGATCCACGGCCCTGGACGTCGATACAAGATTGGTCTTTGCATTTGAACTGGTCACATAGTAGGGGCTATTAAAGAGGTGCCTTGGGGTCAATGGTTTGATCATAAACTGGCAAGATATGCTTTCTTTTATTGTCCCCAGCCTGGCGAAAAAGCTATGGTTGATGCTGGCTACCACGCTGACCGTTATTTTGAATAAAAAAAATTCTTGAACGAAACAAAAAGAGTTTTAGCAAGACACGAAACTGTGAATCGTCGTATCAAATAGTTTTATTCCATGACAAATATGTTTCGCCCCGCATTGCATTTAAATCAAACTTGTTTCAATGCTTACCTTAACCTTACACAATTAAAGATAAGAAATGGGAAACCCTTATCTTCTGTTGACTATTAAAGTTGTAATGCAAATGTTCCACCATTGCGAAATTTAAACATGCAATCTCACTTGTATTCCTTTTTTATCCATAAATTTTTGGATAGTTCAACAATTACAAGCTAAAACAAAAGTGATAACCAGTCCCAAGAATCTTCTACGGCCCACTAGGAACCCTGCGTTTTAATTAAAACGCGGTAGACGCATTATGATTTCCTTCAGCTCTTTTCTTCAACCTACCTAAACAAAAGACAATATAATGATCTTTCTTCACAAAAGTTAACTTTAATTTAAAAAATTATATTTTTCGTTCAAAATTTGTTTTGTCACGACATTTTACTCTTTGGCGAATTTTCTGTTTTTGTTTGTGCTGATTTCCTAAAACTTTTCGTCCATATTTGTTTGGTATGGTTTTTTCATTTAGGTCTTTACTTATTTCTTAATAATATGTTTGGTTTTTTAAAGAACTCTTACTGTTTTATACTAGGATTTAGCTTTTGATATCCGTTTTTTCACGATTTTTGAAAGAGAACTTGTGTACTCAATTGTTTTTCTTTTACATGACGTCGCAGGTAGCATAAATATTTGTCAAAAATAGTACGTCCTCGGACGTAAAAAAGTTTTATTAGGGACAATCCGAAATTTCATATTGGTTTTACGAAAATCTCTAGAATGCCATTGAAGGTTAAAGTAATTTCTACCTATTTTGTATTTCGGAACTTAGCCACAAGACCAACTCGACATAATATATTTTGGTAAAACGATTCATGATTGATATGGATTATTGGCTTTCATCCATAGTAACACATACTTCGCCTTATATTTCACTCAGGTACTTTTCCGTTTTTTAAGACGTAGTGGAATCAATATGGCAAAGCTGGCACCTCGTTTTAAGTTTGGATATCCATTGAGTATGTGCACAATAGGCATTTGGTAAAGGTTTTTTTCTAATTTGCTCCTTCTTACACCAATAGCAACATCTACTTCTGTTTAAATTTCAGTTGGGTATCTTAAATTTTTTGACATGTATTGGAATATCAGTTAGGGACAAATTGGACAAGCTGAAAAATATCACTTCGGAAAATTTTAAACGGTAAAAATGAAGAAAATGAAGATATATCGTTGTGTTTGAGTCGTCGTTCAGATTGTTCGGGAGTACTTTGTCTACAAAGGTAAATTTTAATGTAAGACTACACAACAATTTCATCACGTCTTTAAAATTTAACTGAAACTATTATGGTCAATAAAAATAAGAAAATAATTTTACAATAGACCACTATAGCAGGCACCGAGGCGCTAGTCTTGGAAATGAGTCTGTCATTTATGACCTTTTTATACCATGACCGTCCAAACCGTTCAGCTCTTCGCTTGATTACGCTGTCTAGAAGAGAGACTGAAGAAGCGGGATTTCGCATAGAAAAAGGGTCTCTCTCGTTCCAGGAGGTTCTCAATATTCCCAACAGGTTTGCTAGTTGGCAGGTAGGTTTTTTAGTGGGCGATATCTCCAATCTCACCTTCAATCTCTCCTTTACTCTTTCTTCTAGACGGTGTCGTTGAGAGTGTATATTATGTAATTGTCCTGCATTTAATTATTGCTCTTTAGTCGCACAAATCTTTATAGTTGCTCCATGCCACTTCATGAGCAAAAGAGTAAGGCGAAAGGAAGGTGGAAACGAAGATTCACGTGGTTTCCAAATGTTTTATACTACGGGAAAAGGGTTGACTTTGTATAAAGGGAGAAATAATACAATTTCAATTCCAAAAAGTGTTGATAAACAACAAACCTGCCTCGATTTTCCAACAAAATGGCCACGAGGAGGAGGAGGGGAACATGGGCTTTGTTAGCGTTATGTTTCATTCGAACGATACTTTAGAGCAATAAATGTTGTGAAAAAGTTGTAAAAAGGAAATTTTAATAAAAGAAAATGTTGTTTGTGGAAATAAGCGAATGCGAGAGGTTTAGTGGACGGGCTTGAAGAACTTGCCGTTCATCACTTGGCACCGGTTGCCACATGAACCCTTTACCTTGACTTTGGTATTCTTCAGTTCAACGAGCACTTTCGGGTAGTTTCCACTTTTCTGTTGTCATTGAACAAGTGCTTGTGCTTGATCATGAATTTGATGGCGCCTTCTCCAGCGAGCCAGTCCGCCTCAAAGTTTTCCTGATCTTCAAGATGTCCTTTGACCCAAACCTACACAAAATAAAATTTTGGATCCATAAGAAAAATTAATAGGCTAAAGTGAAATATGAAACTTAAAAATTGTAGCTCAATCCCCTCCATCGCTTCAAAAAGTTAACAGAACATTTCATTTTCTTTCAACTGCGGTTGAGGCGAATTTGTAGTTTCGGGCCCAGAATGCAACACGTTTTTTAAGACCGTCAATAATTAACATCGAGTCTTTTATAATGGCCAACTTGTTCCTATCTATGGTAATTAACGTAAAGTTTTAAGAATAGAGTAGCTTATTTTGGAAAAAAAAGTAATAAAAGAAGCACTTTAATTTTTGGCATAAATGGCTTCAATGTGGGATCGAATGTCGTTCATATGATTGTTTACATCATCTCCGGGGAAAAGACAGCCTGTCAGATTCCTAATTAAAAAGAAATTAATAACGTGGAAACCATATTAATAGTAATGTATAATGAGAAGGGAGTTTGCGTTTCACTTACTTCGAATGATTTTGGTTTGAATGAACACAATATCCAGCTGCTTTCATATTGAGGCCATTGCATTTCTGCTTCGTACAGGATCGATCTGTGTAAGCGAAGGTGAATCATCGGTCATCCATTCCAGCCTTCAGCGTAACCAAAGTGGATATTGCTGCACGGAAATGAAAAAAAAACTGTTTTTTTTGTAGAACTTGTTTTTAGAAATTTTCCCAGTTGGTATCTGATTTTATTATTGGATTCGTAACTCTAGCATATTTTTTCCCTGGTAGAATCATTCTATTCTATATGGGGTCGATTTTCCATAAGTATCTAGCAAAATAACAAAGAGAAAAAACCCCTAATGTTGAAATTTTACCTCCATTCGGCTGGTAAGAGATGTGTTTCAGAGCCACCACATGTTGTTCAGGGGATTTTATTTTCACTGTGTCGTTCACCTATTTGTGCTCAAATGTAATCTATTCAATTGAAAGAAATCTTATCACTTGAATCCTGACATCAGTCAGCAATATGATTTAATCAAGGATACACAGAGAACTTGTTGGCATCACGTAGGTGATTCGCCAGTTCAGGTCAATGAACCAGTTGGAAATAATCATCTCCTCAATGGGTAGCCACTTTAACAGTATCGTTACTGCTTTACCAGTGAAGACCGGCTAGTCCTTAGAACTTCTTCTTCGGACAGTCTAGTCATCAATCATAAAAATTGCATTTCCTGTAGGGAACACCAGCTGATGCACCACCCTTTACACTAAATGAAAAAACTTATGTGTAAACAGCCGTAGATTATTAGTTTTCTCCTTTCCAGAAAAAAATTAAGACTGCCATGATTCATGGTTTCTGAAGGGCAGTAGATTTTATTTGAAATAGTTTAGAGGTAATATGAAATAATAAAGCAACCTTAATTTAATTTCTTAACTTAATTTACTCGTTCTTAAATTTTTGTGTAAAGAGTTAACGACTGAATTTGTTATTGCAATTGTAAAAATATATTTTAAAAATATTACAAATCCCAATCACTGGAAGAATTATTGGATGCCTAGAGGAACGAAGATTTAAAATGAAATCCAATAGACCAGTTCATCAGTTTTTTTTTTGTTGTGGCTTCGCTAATAATAACATTTTGTTTCTTCGCTTATTCTAGACAACTTATCGTTACATTGAATAAACTTTACTTTGATGCTCGTTTTACTGCAGTTAATAAGTTCTATAAGTTTAATAGTTTAAATATATTACAAAATATATTACAAAAAATGATCATTTAGCATATAAATTCTTTATTTCAAGAAGGTTAGGTTAGGAACCTTTGAAGGAACATAAAAACTGGAAAAAGAATTCACAATATTCGCATGGCTTAGATCTGTGCTTGCACAAGATAAAGAACTTTTTTTTAACTTGACAACATCCGTTTTACAATTTAAGTTCGTATGTTTAATGAATGGCGTCTTCCATTTTTTCTGAAGGTAACATGGGAAAATCTATAAAAACCTTTAACTCCTTGCAAGTGAGGGTGGATATATTTTTCGCCCTAAAAAGTAGCAAAGTCAACTGCTGTAAGGTTTCACCCCTCAAACATTAATCTTGGATATAATTAAGTCATATTTCGTTGTATAACAAATAATTTAACAATTAATTAGGAAATGAGTTTAGAAAAAATGATAAAATCAAGCATTTTTAATTTTTTAATTACTGAAGCTTTTATTTATTTCTTTAATTGTTCAGGACGATTTCTTTCGCGAAAATTGAAAGAAATACATAAAAGGAAATTATTTGATATTGGAAATCAAACCGCTATTAAAGAAGCTAAGATGACTCTGTATGGTCTAATTTCGGATCTTTGTGATTTTGGGGTGGAACCAAAGGGCAAAGCAATCATCAAATTGATGTTTTCACCCAGGAGTTCAAAGAAGGTTTCTTGTCCTGCTATTAGCAGAACAAAGTGTTTGGTATCTTTTAAATTATGTTTTTTTTATTAACCAATATCTATCCTATTTTAGCTCTAACCAAAGACGTGTGGTGAAAATTTGGAGAAACCAAATTCAAATGGAGAATGGGAGGACTGGCATCTTATAGTAAATTGAAAAAAATGTCGAGTGAAAAAGCTCATCGGAGTGTCTATATATAATGGATTCTACAAATAATAGTTTTCAAACTTTTTATTTCATACTCATCTACCCAGTTTATCTTTAGGATAATTTTTGCTTGTAAATCTTTGGTTTAAAAAAAAACTTTTTCTCATACGACTTTTTATCAACCATCTTCATTTTCCCATCACAGTTTTAACCTTAATAGATAGGAAAAGGAACAAAAATATTAAAAGTCTATATAGCATAGCATCGTGTTCAGCGTAAAAAACTGAACTCAAGCAGTTCTGGTTTTTCAAAGTTCTTTCCGCATTCAAATTTTTTTTACGTATCTCCCAAATTCGGGCATAACAACCGTCATAACAAGCTGAATATAAAATTACAGTTATATAAAACTGCTGGTATTATTTTTCCCGACCCATACTACTTAAAAATTGCTGTATATTAGGTAATTTTTTAGGACTTTATCTGGAATCTGACAGCCCCAATTCGCTCTCGCCGATGGATGTTGTTGAAGAACCAAATCCTCGTGTGAAACGGTTCAAATGCAGCCAGTGCAAAGCTGTTTACAAGAAAAAAAAGTATTTGGTCAAACACTTGAAGTACGAATGTGGCAAAGATTGTTCATTTACCTGCTCACAGTGCGATCATACGTCAAAAAAAAATTTTATCTTGAAAAGCACATAGAAAACGTTCACAAGAGTAAGTTTGGCGTTAAGCGTATTTTAAAGCTATATAATAATTTCAATGCATTCCTATTGTGTAATTCCCTATAGCGCCCTCAGAAGTCTAACCCATTTTTCCTCACAAATGCTTGAAATGTGGCCGAAGCTACAAACGTAAACTCAATCTAGAAAAGCATATGAAGAATGCATACGAAAAGGGTTCTTAAAAGGGGACGGAGTTATTTCATCGGCATGTTTTACACATTACATGCTAGCATAATAAATCAATAAATAAGTTGAAGAATTAATATACTTTGAATGAAATACACACATGGTTTGCTTTACTGTTTTACACGTCAGCAACTAGATAATAGGCAACCAATGCAACCATGGGTCATTATTAAAGGCGTCATGTTCTGCATCTGGTTCTGTGGCAGTGGCCACCTTCATCTTGACCAGCCTCTGATGAAAGCCTTAGGATAGAGAGTCGACTGACTTGTTTTCCCTCTTCATTTAATTCTCAATCTTCTTGGTTCTCTCAGCGGCAGTAAAATCCAGGCTCTTTTTTGAGGTGAGATTGGAGATTTCTGGTCAATTGTCGAACGCTATCCTCGAGTAGATCTACCGACAGCAATTCAACGTGACTCATGTTCGCGACCGTGACTATAGAGAAATGGGTTGGTCAGTAAATGTGATGAACGATTTGGGTTTGAAAGCCGGTCATTAAAGACAAGTTTCTTTCCTTCCATTTTCTATAACCAAAAAGAAGAAAGGTAAAAGTGTAAAACACTCTAATTATTAGTCTTGCCTTCTTTTTCTTGTTTATCTGCTGCTGTTGTTGTACAGAGAGGAATATCCCAGGAAGGCACCTGACAGGGCAAGTGTGATTTTTTCATTTTTGAATCCTCGACCTTATGGTCAAGTGTAAGTAATTGAGCTTGGCTACCGGGCCTATAAATTTTTTTTGTTAATAAAAAAATTAATAAACGTAAATAACTGAATTTTGAAAAATGCATAACCTGTAAATTTGATCAATGAACTTGATGACCATCCTTAACTGTTACGGCATTTGGTGGCGGAAGAGCATTGTGCCTGCAGCTATTACTTCTTTTCGATTTTCCTAGCTACACGGTTTCCTTATTTGGGGCATTGGCATGTGGCCCTCAAGAAACTTGAGGGAAAAAAGAAAAGGACGGGAGTCCTTTAAAAGTGTAGGTAACCGGCGGGATTGAGGCAACATTGCGGAAGCAAAGTCAGTGGAGATGGCTGTCATGGTGTCTGTCCATCTTATTAATGGCCTATTTAAATGAGAACAAAATAATAATAAAGTGAATTTTTAAATTAAAAATTTGTCTTTCAATAATAAAAAAAACCTTATAAAAGGTAAGACCATATTTAAAAGCTGCATTTCCTCTGTTTAGTTGGAATTCCTCGTAGAGGCCGCCATTTGATGGCTTGAATTTTGTCGTGGAATATCATTAAATGTTTTATTCTCGGAAACACATGGAATGAGGAACAACCTTGTTTTTTCGTAGACGTCCTCTTCAAGGTAGACCTTGCTATCGATCCTGTTAAATTTATCGAAGCCCGTTTTTTCCATGACTTCTCTCATTGCACAATGCACTGTATATTCTCCTCCATTTACTTCCCCTTTTGGGAAGCCCCATTTTTTACTTTTGCCATGCACCAAGAGCACCTAGTTAGGGGAATATATTAAAAAGTGATTTATCATGAAACAAACTAAAATAACTGTTTCAAGATTATCATTAAGAATAATTGCACCAAAAATTGGAAGCTCATAGTGCCGGTTGATTAATCGTTTTAAATGTTTTCTAAGACTTGGCAGACAGTAGTCATGAAAGAAACACCAGAACTAAAAAAAATATAAATATAAATTTTTACCAGTAATATCCTACCTATATATATTTTTTTTTTGAGTAAATAATTATTTTTTTTTATTCTTCGAGGATCTTTTGATAGTAGACCATTCAAAAGCCTTTTCATCAGTTACCGGTTACTCATTTTTAAATTAAATTATTAAGGGCAGATGGAACTTAATAGACACCCACATATCAATAATCTGGTAAACTTAAGAATTAAGTTTTTGGCTAAACTTGGTATTTTTATATTTATGCAGCAAAATTATTTAATTTTTTTAAACTGTTTCTTTGGAGGGGAGGAAAGATTGTGGAAACTGTGGAATGTTCCCTGGATTTTTTACATTTTTTTTGTTTTACAGGTGAGTTTTTTACGATTGATAAAATATTTGTAATAAAATTAATATTTTTGATCAATTTTATTTGTTTCAGATGACAGCCGGCAACATAAAATGCTCGCTGATATTGAAATTGCTCTTTGCCTTAAGTTATGAAGTTATTTTTAAGTTATTCTGATAAATGGTATACTTCTGTTACGCTTCGATTATAAAAAAAATATATCCACTTCTAGTAACTGTTATGTCCTTAAAGTTATTTTATGTATGAATTATTTCAGTTCACAAAAAAGAAAATGACCAAATTTCAAGCATGGCATTGGGGTCACACAAGAAGATAGTTTTTATTGTTTGCAATGTTTAAAATTACAATCCTCATTTTATTTTGGGAATATGGGTCTGCTTTATCAGAGTATACTGTGTGACCTGAAATGATTATCCATTAATGTACTCTTCAACTTTAAATTTCAAAGTTTTCTTAATCAGAAAACGAAATAAACTTGAATGCTAACTATTATTTGTGTATCTGGAATTGATGTTTCGATCAAATTTGTTTAATGAAACTTCATCAATACAATTAAATAGATTTGAATAGAAGTTGAATTTTTATAAATATAAAAAATTTTCAAATATATTTTTTAAAAACACCAAATAACATTTCGGGAAAAAAGAAAAGAATAAATTAAAAAAAATTTAAGTGTATACAAAATACTATTTTAAATAGTTAGCCTTATTTTTCTATTTTTAAAATTACAGAATCGCCTTATTTTAACAGATTTAGGAAAATAAATTAACGTTAAAGTAACCTCTTCTAGAAAAAAGGTTTGAAACGCATTAAACATGTGCAAGTCGAGAATATATTACTTCCAACATCGCCATCCTAGAAAGCACTATAACTGATTCTTTCATGCATTAATGGCATTGTCATCTACAGACACTGTGAATTGATTGGAATATGGAATACCATTAACTATATTTACTATTAAAGTGACTCACTTTCTTAAATAATATAAAATAGCATAATTATTTGATTCTTAACTAGGAAGGATACAGCAACTTAAAATAGGGCTATTAAGTAGAAGCTAATGATGACAAGGATAAAATATGAGTTTGGATACGTTCTCAGAAGAACACTGGAAATCACTTTGAATGGGAACGAATTTCTCACTTTTATGTTTCTGCTGACAAAAATAGAATTGTTGCACCTCCGCACGAGAAATAAAAATTTACTTATTTTCTAAATTTATTGCAGTTGAGACAGAAATAAACGTTAATTAAATACTCCCATATTTTTGTTGATTAAGATAAATCGTGAATAGTTCAACATAGTTTCCAGTGTAAATATTCAGAAAGATGATTATCTCGGAAACAAAGACAAGAATAGATGGCTTGCGTAAATGGGGATCTGATTTCACTTTTTTCTCAATTTTCGTCTGCTACAGCGCAAACATCTCATAGATGAAGTAGCGAAAACAATAACAAAAGCAGACGACTCTTTTCTGTTTCCATTTGATGGAATAGAATCCTAACCATAGACAAATATAGATGGCTGGCGTAATGTTGCCAGTTTTGGGTTGAAGACACCTATTAGGATGTTTGCAGAACTTGATGTCGTTTCCCGAAGGTTTACCGAAGGTTTGGCTATGCTTCTATTCCATCAAATGGAAACAGCTGGGAGTCGTCTGCTTTTGTTATTGTTTTAGCTACTCCATCTATTAGACGTTTGCGCAGTAGCAGGCGAAAATAGAGAAAAAAGTGAAATCGTAGCCCCATCTACGCCAGCCATCTATACTTGTCTATGAATGTCCTAACCTAACCTTCGGGAAACGACATCAAGTTCTGCAAACATCCGCTAGGTGTCTCCATGACCAGCCATCCTTATTTGTCTATGCTCGGAAGCGATCTGCTGGGCCTAATATCAAGCGTTCCACTTCGACAAAAATGAGCTTACCAAATATCAGAAAAAATTTACAATCGCCAACTTGTCTTTATTTCAATTTAAAAAAGAATCACGAACAAAAAAACCAAACGAGTTTGATAAAAAAAGTGCCAAAATTTAAGTTGAAGACGGTGGAATAAGTTTTTTGTGCATTTTCAAGTGATGCTTATTATGATCGTACTTCCGGCGGAAGAAGGATGTGCAGCCTGGGAATGGGCAGTGAAAACAAAGGCCGCCTTCCCGCACTCATAATTCACGTGGCGAGTAAAAACACCTTTAATTGAGTATTGCCGTCCACAATTGTAAACACAAGGACAAGGGTCGTAATGGAACATTAAAAATAATGGTTTTACTTTATTTTTAAGTATGCTCTCCCTATGACATTACCTCAGCAATTTTAACATTCCAGTTAATTATCTTCCAACGAACAATTAGGAATCCTTTTATTTTTTAAATAATGAAGTTTATCTCATGGTTTATCTCCAAAACTTTATTTTACAAAAGTAACGCCTTGATAATATGGTTTAAATGTTTTTTGAAAGAAAGGTTTGCCAAATTTTACTAAGAAAAATATGTTCCTTCCTTCCACCAAAATAATTTCCAATCTGAATCATTTCATTTTTTAAAAATTTCCCTTCTGTTTGCAAATAAAAATTACTATATGATAAAATAATAAAAATAAACGTGGATTGAAAGAATTCATTTAAGGGCATGGATTAACTAAAATTCCAATGAATATACCACATTTGTCTAAAAATCACTGTACCGCCAAATATTTTATATCTTTTGTTATAGTATTATAATGTCTATGGTTGATGTTGATGCATAAGAAGTTTTACTCACGTTTGCAGTTTTGATCATAATTTTCCAAAAATAGCTTTTTAGATTCTCTCTAGACAACATACTATTTCAGATGTAATCCTTTGGGCATCATTTGGTTGTATAAGTAAACTTAGAATTAAAACAAATAAAGTGAGTTTGACGATAAGAATCTCATGTAGTTATTCACGACCCCTCAAACTAAATATTTGCACTTACAAGTGGTAGGATTTAAGATGGTCGTCGTAATCCTTGGGCCTTGGCTACTTTTCCTACTTCTTCTTCATCTTTTCCACCCCCGATTGCTTCACATTTATGCTGAAGCTGGTACCAGCGCTGTAGTAACTGCAATCCTCGTTTGAGAGAAATTGATTAAAAATACAAACCAGTAAGAAAAACGAATGCAAACTACTCACGTGCTAGGTTCCATTTCATCCTCAAATATTCGAAATGAAATGTTTTATGAACATGGGCGTACTGTATCTTTGGAACTCAGGATGGAAATAAGAAAGTAAACGATTGCTGAATAGGGGCATAGAGTATCTTTAGAACGCAGGAAGGAACATTTCAGCAAATATACCCTATAGTTGGAATTATAAAAATTCTTCCTTTTTACCTTAATGAGAGCTATGATATTTAATCATTTTTTAAAGTTATGTCTATTCAAAGTATATTTAGAGGTCGCGAACATGTTTTAACGAACCTTATTTGTTAACGAGCAATTATTTTAGTTTTATGTGCCTCCGAAAAAAAACAGCAAAAGAAATATCTCAAAAATGGCAAGCGTATGAAGAAAGAGTGCATTCAATTACGTACCGTAGTACAGGATAACTTTGGACATGCGGGGTAACTTTAGACAAAACGAGAAACTTGTATTTGTATCAACAATTCATTGAATGGAAGGCCCATCAAGTTGAAAAAATACGGTTTAATACAAATGAATTTCCTCCAAATTAAATATATGTCTTAGGTGTTATGGTGAACTTGAACTGCTTCTCTAGGGGTTGAAAAGTTCTTGTTTAAAAATCGAATGAAACCTCAAAGTAAGTTGCCTCTTTTTTACCTAGTCTATTGAGTAGTCTGGCTTAAACTGTTATTATTGTAAAGAGAAAGAGTAAAATGGTTGGAATATTAGAGTTGTTATCCTAAATACTAGAATCTTCTAACCATCATGATGGTGGCTAATGTTTTCATATTTTTTTTTTATTATCGGGGTAACATTGGACTGCAAAAAAGCTTATGTCCAAAGTTACCCCGTAAAAACCTTAATGCGTTTTACTAAAGGAAATGCCCAAAAATGCCTAGGATGTTTCCAACTAGGAATTTTTTGTGCTTTTTATACTCATTTAGTTTTGTTTAACATTTTATAACCGTTTAATGATTAAGTTCTAAGGAAAATCTAGAAATAATTTGAAATGAGCTCAAAAATTTGAATTTATATCCTAATAACATTGTGGCCAAAGTTACCCCAGTAGCAGGCTAACTTTGGCCACCATTTTTATTAAAAAAAATTCAAAAAACGAGAGCATGTAAACGGATATTCAATAATACCAGATTGTTGAGTAGACCAAGACAAAGAAACGCTTTTTTTTAATTTAAAAAATTTGCAAATTTTTTTAGGAGATAACTTTAAAAAACACTTAAAAAGGGTATAAATGTCCAAAATTACCCCGTCCTACGGTAGTGACTATGAAGATTTTATGGTGAAAACAAGAAGCTAGTTGAATTGCTCAGTCAGATAAATTTCAATATTTTTTACTCATGTATTTTTGTTAGTCTATAGTTCCTATTTACAAAATTTATATTTTAAAGGTAAGAAAGAATTCACTTACAAGACTTCCCACAAAGTTGTCTTATAACCGCACCGGCTTTGTACCTTTGTTTTAGTTATAAGCTCAATAGCTGCTTTTAGAAATATTAGATTCCATGCGGCATTAATCATTCTGCAAAATTCGAAAACTAATCATCAGGAGTTATTTAAAATTGGTCATCTGATACATTTTGTCGGGATGGCATCTTCGGCGTTCCCTGCCTCTATGGGTCGTAATTTTCATTTGCCAACAAATTTATATGGGGTATTAGAGGCTGTTTTGAAAGGAATCTGGTTTCTAGCAATCAATAGATATTTTGTTAAAAGTAGGCAAAATAGCTAAATAGGCAAGTAAAGTTGAAAAATTATTTACCGTCTAGATCCAGTTGCTGTTGTAGAGTGAATTTTTATCATTAGTGTGAGTAGCAGGAAAAAAGCAGCGCCACGTAAAGAACTTAATTCAAATTTATTGAAATAAAACAGTTTCTTAATCATCCCAAGAAGTTGTCAATGTTTTCACTGGGAACAATAACGTGAATGTAGGCAGGTGACTATACCAGCTTGATGTCTAGTGAGTTACTTTAAATTCAATTTCCGATTTCTTCAATATTAGGTTCGTCGGGATGGAAAGTAAGAGAGTGGTAAACAATTGGGGGCCCATTTAATAAGCCAAGACCAGGATTGATGTTTTCCGTCAAGAAACCAGGAGAACCAGCAACAAAGCATCCACTCAACTCCTCGTAGTTTTCGTACAAGTGTTTCTGAATTGGCCATTTGACTTTGGAAGCTAAGAACCCGAGCAATGGATTCTCCAAGACAAAAGTTAGTTTCCATTGCATTCTACCCAACATTAGAGCGGAGATCATTGATTAAATGGCGTTCTTTGATGTTCTTTACCACAAGGCTTGCTTTTAGCCATTCCGGATTTTCGTTAAAGTCATCAGATGTTATTGGTTGAAGAGCCTTGATTGCCTTCCGATCAATTCTGTTACTTTTAGAGTTGCCATTCGATTTGACATCGATGTATAAACTGGATCTTGAGCTGCTCTCATCTGCTCCAGCAAGTCGAATTTCCAAAGTTTGGTCAAGAGCTTTATTCCTCTTGAATACGGTGTTTCGGCTCCATCATTTTCCTGACATGAATCTTAGCAAAAAAGCTTCCAAATTCAGAAGAAAACTTCTTCCTTTGACAGAAGAAAGCTGGGAAAAGTCACCCGTCGCAGCTTATGAAAGATCACCGAATGGTTACTCGAGAAACAATTGTCAATCTGTACCAGCATCTCATATCAGGCATAACGTAGGAAATTTCGTCAATAATTACCAAAGTGAGATTATCAGTGTTAATTTGATAAGTCAATCACTCAGTTGATCTGTGGTTAGGTTAGCAAGAAATTCTCCAGTCTTCATTTCGAGGGTAAAATTAAATGCACTGTGGATGGTTTTGCCCATAGGTAAGTTGTTTGCTGCAATTCCAGTTGGAGCAAGGCAAAGAATGGTAAAACCCAAGTCAACTGCCATCTTATGGATGCATTTAACCATGTATGACTTTCCAGTACCTAAATTTTTAATTCAAAATATAATTCATATAGTAGCATTATAATTTATAATGATATAAATTGTATAGTAAATAAACAGACTGAATAAGTAAATAAAAACAATCTGCTTTACCTGGTCCACCCTGAATCAAATACTGCAAAGGATTAGGATGATTGGTTCCAGTTTCAATGTTATTTTTCTTCTCCAAAAGGGATCTTGGAAAGTTGTTGCAGATTTTCTTTTTGCCCGTATTGAGTGAATTAGGATCAGCATCTGCAGAATTTGGATCTGGTACACACAAGGTTGTGGCTTCTTTTAAATACAAATCGAACGCCTCATCGAATTTTTCTGGTGCATAAGTAAGTCTAAGTTTTTTAAAAGATATCTTTTGCTTCAGTCTCTATATCCAGATGCTCATGTATTAAAGCTTAACCATTATTGCAACCTGTAAAAAAAAATTGTTAGTTGCATTTATTTTCAATAAACCAACCAATTGGCAAAGAAACAGGATTTGAAGGAATCGTCAAATTTGGAGGGTTGACTTGGTTTTCGCAAGAAAAATTTCTACTGTCACTTTTAGGTCCAAGTAAATTATGGTCGTCAGATTCCGATTGTTCCGTAAAAGGGCAAGATTCAGTTGAGCTATCTCAGCTAGATTTCGTTAATCTTCTTCTCTGTCTTTCTCAATTTTCTCCATTTCACGATCATTTAAGACTGAAGGCTCTGATACTTCAGTAGATGCACCCCAAATCTTACGAGCTCGTCATCGAAATTCTTGAACCTTTACTCTTGACCTGTTAGTGAGACGCATTCCAGAAAAAAGGGCTCAATCCATCAGCTCCGTCTTCAAGATCTCAGTGTAGCTACAAAAAGACCTCCATTTAAGTACTATATCCTCATCTCTTTCCTTCTCGTTTTAATCGAAATAAATCAAGATGTGAGAGATAAATACTAAATAATCAAACCGAGAGATAAATCCAGAGATGAGAGAGATCGATATTCGATTTGTTTACATATGTTTTGAAACTTTGACAGTTTTACGGTGTTATCAGTCAAATAAATAAAAAAAAAATCGTTTTCCGTTTCTAAAAAAAATCTTGTGTTTAATCCGTAAATATTTCTTTCTTATTTGTAAATCAGAAAATACTTTTTTCATAGTTTCAAATCAGTACTTGTCAAAAGTATTTTTCAAATTTTCTGTCCAATGATTTTTTAAAATAAGATTGATTACTTCAAACTATTTCATTCTCGTCTCTTGCCTTAAAGAAATGAAGTTTTTATTTAAATGTTTTATTTTAAAGCTTTATTTAAATTATTAATTTTTAAATAAGAAAAATTTGAATATGATTGCGCGGTATCCTTAAAAATGTAATCATATTTTGCATGTATTAAGATATCACAATGTTTTTTTATAATAATTTATTTTTTTAAATTTTTATAGAACCTCCATTGATAGAGCTTTGTTCTTTCTAGAAATTTCAACTCATCCCTTTAATTAATTACCGGTGTAAGCCGTATATAAGTTACGGGGAATTTGAGATTCAAAAAATTTCTGTTCTAATCTACCACACAGCTTACATCTCCACATCTTTACGCGAGCAGAGTGCAGCAATATAAAAAGAAAAATAGTTTTAAAAATCATAAAAATAAATAATATATATTTTATGAACTTTTAGAATGTTTTCTTGGAATATAATTTAGATGTTGGTTAAGGTTGATTAGAATTAACGGGGATAAATAAATTGATTATTATGTTGATTGAATGAAACTGGACTATCAACTCATATTTATTATTTAATATTAAATTTTTAACACCAAATATTGCAGTTCTCTCGTCGATTCGTGTTTCAAATAAAAAATAAATATGATATAATGACATTCATCATTTGCCAATTAATGAAAATTCAAAATGAATTCTGATTTCAAAGGTAATATACAGTATGGTCCAAATAAACTTGAGGGGCACAAAGCACTAAACAGGTAAGGGCCCCTCAAGTTTATTTGAACCATACTGTACGTCTGATTTTCAAAATGGAATTATGAAATATATGGGTGTCTTAGCAAAAAAAGTATTCAATTCAATTTTTCAAATGGTTTCAATAGTATGTTCTTTTTCCGCATTTGCACATACGCTTTACTCAGATATCTTACGAATTTTTACCTGTGATTTTCACTGAAAAATAGTCCCGATTTAGATACACAGTATTTTTGTACTTAAACAAGAAAAAAATAAGAACCTTTGAACTTTATAGGACGCCAAATCTATATATTTACAATTATTTAAAAAAAAATCCGGTAGTTCTTAATTATTTTGCTAGCTAACACCCTTTAGTAAAAAAGTGGCCTATTAGATGTGTATATTTATTGAATTTATCCTATTTGATTCGATTCGTGCAGATATTCTACACTTACACGACGCCTCTAGCGGGGAAAAGTTTAATTTTCAATTCAATTTTTAATTTGAAGAAAAATATATTAACATTCCAATTGATTGTATACTTTTCCATTTGCTAAGTATTTATTATAAATATCCCAATGACTTATTTGATGAAGAAACATGGTGATTCACTATTTAAAAATGTTTATCGAAGACATGTCACAAATACAACAACCATTTGCACATCCTAATTGTGAATGAAACAAGTGGAAATTTTTTTGTAACCACATTAAGTTTAAGAATACAACCAAGAACTTTAAAATCATTGGTATCCTTGTATTTATCGTGCATCGTTTGAAAATGAGAAAGCAGCTGATTGGCGTTAGCCCCAGTATAATTGCAACCTCCAATATTGTAACATAAATCATCGAGAGAAACACACCCAGGATTGAACTGTTCTCGAATACTCTCAATACTTAATCCTGTGCCTTAATCACTGACACATGGCACGATTTTCTAAAAGGATTCACATCGGGCTGTTAGATCCGCCAAAGTTGGGCAGCTCATCTATAGAAAGTATTATATCTTAATCTTTCATTTATATAAAGTTATTTTTTATATTGCTTTAGTCATAGAGGCGGAAAGTTATTATGATACAAAGTTTTCCTTTAAATTTTTATAAAAAAGAATATGATTGAATTAATGGAAATTTCATTTATACATTTAAAGTTATTATGTGGCTAAATATTGGTATGGCGCAAAGAAAGTAAATATTTGTCGTTTAGTCATCTCCGTCAGCCATGAATGATTAAACCAAAGGATTATATTAGGGCAAACATTGCAACTGAGAATTAATAATTATTAACTTTAATTTACTGAAATTATAAATTTACCAGTTAATCTTTTCTTATTTTGGTGAATATTAGTTCACCAGAAACTATGATAATTGAATTATCTACTGTAGTTAAGTGGTTTAGGAGCAACTGAAATCTACGAGAGCAGCCAACAAAATCCATATATTTTATTATGCTTTCCATCTTTTACTTACCGGAAGTAGTCTTGGTAGATGCCTGTTAATAATACATTTTCCGGATTGTTCTTTTTCCAGAAATCAAGTATAATCTCTATGCTTCCCTTGGCGAATTAAGTCAGGAGATTTTTCTACATCGAAAAACAACGAATTCAACAAAACTTAAGAAGAGATAACATGCAAATTGATGCAGCCATCGTGGGCATTTGGCAACATGACCGTCAAATCTAAGAATTCTATCCCCCCCCCCCCCCCCCCCCCCAATTCTAATCTACAGTCATTAAGGTAAATTTTCAGATATTTATTCCCCGGTTGCTAATTTAAAGATTCTTCTTTCTAAACAATAGTCTACTGAAGTGTTAGTTAAATTCTACTTTTAAAATGTTTACTTTTAGCTCAAACCAAAGTGGCGGAGGCTTTGGAGTGGGTCGTGAAGCCTATTTTGCCATAAGAGTAAGTAGAAGTGGTGACTGCACTGCCAGTCCAGATTTACTGCCAAAATTGGTACCGGAAGAGTTTAAGGAAGCATATCAGTACTGAGGGACTTCACTGAGGAAATGTTTTCCTCAAATTGGACCAGGTCCCTGAAATTGTCAGAGAAACTGTTCTAATCTTCGGGTTCACTGGTCCAACTCCCCTCCAAGCTCATGGCTTTAGCATTGCCCTCATGGGTAGAGATATAGTTGGTATCGCCAAGACTCGGCCTGTCGAGCCATTTTCATTTATAGTTTATAGCTAAATACTTATTAACCGTTGTTACATAAATATGTCTACGTATCGGTAGCAAAACTTGCTTTCTTCTTTGAACTTCCTTTAGTGTCGACCTTAAGAACAATATCGTACAACCTACAGCGTGTGCGTATCATCGTTACGTGCACCCTGCACGCGAGTAGCAGCTTTGAAGGTCACCTATACAGGTCACCTAGGTATACCGGTAAAACCTTTAGTAATTTTAGCATATATTCTCTTATTAATATTTGGTAAATTTTCAATATATCCTTCTTTACTCCCGCTTAATGATACCTTTATGTAAACACCTGATCAACTCTTTATTCACATCCACTTTATAATCAAGTTATCAAGTGTAAACAAAAAGTTCAATCTTTCATCAATCGGAAATCAGGCATATCAAAATTTATAATTTTTCTTGATTGCATATTTGAAATATATATTTAACATTGACCGATGTGGAATGGTGCAAATTGAAAACTCGTTCTGAAAAATTCGTTAACGGTACCGGTGCCATAATTAAAGAAAACTCCGTCGGTTACTCTTATTGTTTTCAAATATATTTCATTTTTTTTTTCATTTATAAAAAAAATATTTGCGTTTATTCCACTAAAGCAGAATTCTCCTTGGAATTATTATTTTTTTAAATATATTAATAAAATTAAGAACGCATTCTTATCTAATTAAAATAGATTTCTCTTTGGATTACCCAGTATAAACTTATGTGAATTATTCAACAATTTTAAAATATTTTGTTTCAAATTTCAATATTTGTACGGTTTTTGAGTTCTAAAGTTGACAATATGCATTATTTTAAAGATTTTAAATTCTCTTATTCTCTATTAAGTATAATTTCATGTTTTGTTTTGAATTAAATTACATTAAAATTATGAATAGCAATGAAAACTGGTAGATTTTTCCAATTATGAAGCCTTTACGGTCAGCTCTTCTAGAAAGACCTTTTTGGCTGATGGAAGCACTTCATTGGATTTAAACGAACGTCTGAAAACGAATAATAATATTTTAAATACAAATCTGTTTATGATTGACTTAACATTGGAATTTATATTATTTGAAAGGCTTAAAACAAACTCCGATCCCTGTCCATGCCGATCTCGGATACAAGGTCAAAGTACCTTAAGGTTGTCAAGACTTCACACTGCGATCACAATTATTTGAAGCCTCCTCGCGATCGCGATAAAAATTTTAATCAAAACTCGCTTCTATGGAAAGATGACCGGAGATTGGAAAATCTTATTGATGAACCGAATCGAGAAGAAATTTAGATCTCGAAAAAAATGTAATCAAGAGCTTGAACTTATGCTGAACTTACTCCAGTTGCTAGAGCTCTGCTCCTAAATGAAGAAAAAAATGCTCAAATGTGAAAATGGCAGCGGGAATATACAGAAATCATTTATTTTTCTCTTTGTTCAAGTTTCTATTCACATCCAGGTTTTTCTATGATCCGTATTATTTTGTCGGAATCAAGTTATTGTACTTATTTAAAAAAAAAATATATTAGGTTATGGATATCTTCGAAAAGTATTTACTTTGCCGACTAAATAACGCTTATAGAAAATCTAAAGCCTGTTGAATGTGATTGTGGTTTTCTGATTAAGCTACTTCTACAGATGAAAAGTTCCAGAGCGTAAGTCTCTTAGAGAAGCAACGATGAAAAAGGGAGCTAGATGAAACCAAGGGAAAAAGTCCAATACTGACCAAAAAAGTGTAGTTGAAAGTTTTAATGACGATTTACCGAGAAAAGTGCCCGGAAAGCAATTGGTATGATGTTGAAAGGTATTGAAGAACCTAGGGAGAATATTATTGGCTACACCTTCACAGCTGGAGAAACTAAATGAGCTACATTAGCTTAACTGGTTAGAAAGACCCTTGAGCTAGTCAAAGAACCGAAGCTATTAATGATGAGACCTGAAAGGAAAGTATATAATGACTGGGTTACGCAGAGCCTGTGTCAAGTCAGGTATGGCCGCAACGATCTAACGAACAATCGCATTAGCGAACGATTTCCTTTTAGAGAAGTGAAACCAATCCCATTATTTTTCACTCATCATACTCAACAAGATGTTTTGGAATAACTTTTCAATCGCATACGCAAAAGTGGAGGAACAAATGATAATTCTGATTGTATTCAAGTGAGAAACTGAATATGCTCCGTAATTTATAAATATATATATTTTTTCAATTAATAAATTTTTAACAGGTCAAATACGCCATGAAAAAGTTGCTCATGATAAAAAGATGAAGGAATTTTCCTATCAGTACATAGGAGCTGTAGTTAACTGCCCACAGACGATGGCGTCCTTGAAAAGCTGTGCCAAAAGAAGCAAAATGAAGATGGTCGCAAAGTTACAGTGTGAAACCTCTGTTAGGAGGAATAGTAGACGGTTTCCAACCTGAGTCATCCCAACTGCTACAGCGGAAGAATAGAGGTAGTCTTAAAGGTGACCTTGCGTTCCCCTCTGAAACCTGCTATAAACTTATGGATTGTACGAAAATGTTTTGTTTCTTCACAGCCGCCTTTAAAAAAACACCCAATCTAATCATGGTTCTTGTAAAAAACGTTGAAGCAAAAATTAACTATGGTGAACTGTTTCATATGTTCAAAGTTCATCTACAGTAATTGTTTATGTTGTTGATGCTGAGAGTCATTTAAAAGGAGTCTTTAGGAAAATCGTAAGAAAATATTTAACGATTCGTTGTAAAACCTACGTAAATGTGAAAAATCAATTGGCTGAAGGAGAAACTTACATACACAAAATCAATATGTAACATATTTGTTAATGGTTTTTTCATTTTTATTGATGCTAGCTGGATATAAATTTGCAGGCTTCAAATGAAGAAACATATTTGGAAAACAAATAATAAAAAATTAAAAATACGATTTTCTTCTACGGAGAATCTTATCTTCACTTCTCATGCTTGAAGTTAGACACTATAAACAATGAGGTTGAAGAGCTTTAGCGCTCGTCTTGCATTCGGATGTATAAATTTCATTATTGAATTTGAAGGTGATGCAGAGCGATTCTATGCAGTGTTGTCGTCCCATATGTTCAATTATTTTTTATTTTGTTTTACTAGATTTTAACTGTCATAAATCATATTTAATTACTTTTGTTCCTAGTAGCTCCTACTTATAAACGTAAACATATTATAGCTTCAAAATGTTAATATTTATGAAACTGGCAAGTAAAAGTTTCCCATGGATAACTTGTGGGGGCTCTGTATCAGCTCTCCTGAGCAGACTACATTATCCCTATCTCTTTAAAATCTCTGCTTTATCACTGTGACAGACCAACCAGTAGGTCAGACATTGTCATGGGCGCTTTCCCCTTTTTTAAATACATGAAAGGAGTAGCTTTCCTCTAACATGGATCGATTTACTGTTAGTAGAGCTAAAACATTTATAGAGTTGCCAAAATTCGTTTGCTTGCAACTTTGTTCGTCGTTTCACTTTTAGGTTGAATCGGTATTGAAACTAGCGCCTTAACTAATTGAGCCATAATGTTTGTGTTGTTTGCATTCACAATATATTGTATATACTTCAAACTCAATTTTTAATTCGTTTTTATTATATAGCAGTAATTCAGTTTGTTATGGAATGGTTAAGTAATAGCTGGGAATATAATGATAATAGTTACTTAAATATGTTATTATTACTTAAAAGAAATATTTTCGAAAAATGGTATTGCACAAATTAAATAAAGGGTTCATCATCTGGGAACTCTATCTCGAGGTAACGAAGAAAGGGATTTTACAGAAGATCAACATATTTTACAGCGCAGAAGGTCCCCCCCCCCCCCCCCCCAATTAAACCAGTTGACCAAGTCCCTTCAAGAATAACAGCCCCACAAAGGGACCGCGACTCGTCAACTTTGATCCACTAAAATATGAGATATGACTGATTTTTTTTATCGAGTTAAGTTTTCTCTGACTTATACTATAAAACTTTATTATTATTCTGAATTATTATTCTGATTAATGTCTTGAAACATGCTAAAAAACTTTTTAGCCTTTTGAAATTTTTTTTTTCGTTTATGATAAATTTAAAATAATAAATTTACGCGAGAATCTTTTATTCGTCCTAGAAAATCGCCGGCTCTAAAATTGCAGACCTCCATTAGCGTATCGTTGACACAATGAAATTTGATTTGCTGCGGATTTGTCAGACAAATGGAATTTTTCTTCTACTACGCAAGGCTGTAGTGCCTCTTTGACACGGCGAATTATGGTTGAATCGCTAACATGAGGTAAATCAGTTGCAACAAAAATGCAACCAGTGCAAATTACAAATTGTGTTAAAAACTATGAAAGAAATATTTTTTTAAATTGATAAATTATGATAAACATTAGTTAATTACTGACGATTTGACGAGCTCTTGTGATGTGGCTCTCTCTAAAACACGCAAAATGCGTTGGTGTCTGAAGTCGCGAACAAGGGTCATCCAGATCCTTGTTTCCGCTGGATGCCACCTGTTTCTTCAAATCGGGATATCCACTATCTTACCGTTCTCTTTGAAATTTCTAGTTTTCTGGAGATTTGAAAGTATTAAAATTGAACCCCTTAACGCCTAATTTAATTTCTGGGTAGTATCGACTCTTTGCTTTTTGCAAAAAAAACAACTTTTGAACAACGATGAGGGAGTATAAACAATGAGATATTATAGAAGACGTCAATAGTAAATCCCTCAAAGCGATAAACATGTTGCCTTTACAATCACATCTTAAAACGTTATATTTATTTAAGTATACAACCACATATCTCTTTTATTCCATATGAATATGTAATTTTCAATTAGATATCACAAATTGTTTTATTTGTGAAATCTAACTTTTTGTTTAACATGGCTTGATAAAAAAAAATTCTGAAACATTAAGAGGTCAAGAAAAATCGCACGCTATCTATCCGACTGGTAGGCGCCCGCTCAACCAACAGTGCAACTACTCTAAGTTTCCCAGTTTAGGTTAAGTTCAATAAGGTCAGTTTAGGTTAAGTAGTCCCACTTCAAACTAAAAAATTAAAATTGTATAAAACATATTTTCGTGGGTGATATTGCATAGGATGGTAGAGATTTTAACAAAAAAAAACGCGAGGCACAAATTGTATGCTTTCATCCCCTTTTCCAAAATATAAATATGTTAAAGATTATTATAATTATAAATCACAAATTTGTAATTTATATTTAAAATTGATCAAGTTATGTAAACTTGGATGTAAAAGTCTTTTTGAAAAACAAAATGTAAAAAGTCTATGTTAAAAAAATCAAATTATTAATTCAATTTATTCGAAGAGTTTTTAGGGAATTTACACGGTAGTTATGTTCATATGAAGTATTCAAGAAAGTGAAGGTTTAAGAATATTCGCGGCGGCGTTGCCACATTTGGATTCTTCAAGTTACTGCAAAATGCATCTTCTCTAAAATCATGCGCATAGTTGGATATTTTGGACATCCAAATCAGTCACGGCCGCATCAACAACGCCGTTTGGGTGACATCCTCTCCATCGAGCTTACTACCAACAAAAGGCCGTGGCTGGGCTGATTCGATATTCACCAACACAATTTTAAAAATAAACAATTATTCTCGTGTGTTTAGTCTTACTGTATTACTACTCTCAATTATCGATTAAATGAGCAACACAAAATAATGTAAATAGGAAAAGGAACAAAAAAATAAAAAGTTGTATAATTCCTTGAGGACACCTTCACCTATTCCTGGACCGGAATAGAGGAGCCCCTTTATTTAGGCAGTGCTACGTAGGGATGAAGATGGTGGATCACTGAAAGCACAAAGCAGCCCACAAGAAGATGCTAGCCCATGACAATGTGCTCAGCAATTTACCTTGCTCAATCATGTATTCTACGTGAGCGATCAAAATCATGATTCTGATACCTTCTATTAAAAGAAATAAAATGTTAATAGACAGTCAGAAATAAAACTTTTGGAATCTACTTGGTGATAATCGTGTGAACGTCAACCGTTCTCGAACAGTAGTAAGGAAGTCTTTCAAAAAAAAGTTTGTGACAAGACATAGATTTTGAAAATAGAACTAACCTTCATACACCAGGAGATAGGAACTTGCAATTATCTACAAAATGCGGAAGTGACCCTTACTTTAAAATGTCTGTCTTAATCGTCAATATGGCTGAAAGGCCGTTTTTCGTACGGCGCGTTACACACCGGCGTTCGATTTACAGGCAATATAAATTTATTTCATACACAATATGATACACCTTCTTCAGTTTTTTTTACGCTGGATTAATTAAAAATTAATTTCCTATATTTTATAAATGATAAATTTAGAACAAATTGTTTTTACATATTACTGGTTAGGTACATAGGTACATGGTTACATATTATCGAATTTAAAGATGCAGTCAAAAATTGCGTCTAGTGGTGAAAGCGTTACTAGCTAGGGCTGTAATATGGAATAAATTGAATAGACTTGAATGGGGTAAAACATCTGTTTGTTGTACTACTCCGGATATTCATTGAACGGATTAGGACAGATAGTGTCCAATCACTCTGTAAAGCTTCCTGCAGAAGTGGCATCGATGGATGGGATTTTTTATCGTAAGTTACTTTATTCCAGCACTTGAAGCTAGCAGAGTGGCCTTGGTTGAAATTGAACGTGGCCTTCTCCTTCGTCGCTTTCATGGAAATGTTGCATTTTTCAATTTTGAGTAAGCCTTTTGTGAAAAACAAATATACAAAATAGAAAATGCTTAAAAATTTTACTACTGTAATGAATTTTTTTCAATGGCACTCTATACGCACAATACCAGCATAATATACGCTGCCCTATAAAACGTCTTTGACCCAGAAATATGATATTGAAAATAATGAAGGTGACAAAAGTAACTTATAGTACAGCAACCTACAGCCTGTGCGTGAGCAGGGGTGTGTATCATCGTTACGCGCACTCTCCACGCGAGTAGCAGCTTTGAAGGTCATCTAGTTATACGGCATACAACGGTAAAACCCTGATTAATTTTAGCATATTTTGTCTTCCTTATGTTTAGAAAGATTTCTTCTAAATGACAATAATTCTTAAACCTTTTTTAAAGTCCTTTATAGCCCATTACGAAATATAAATATATATACACCAATCAATCAAAGAGAAATCTTATGTATTTTAAGGCTATTCTTTAAAATCCAAAGTCATTTGAGGCAAAATTCATTTAACATAAACGTGGAACAGAACGTGAAAAGCAGGTTCCGCGTTTTTTCCGGATGTTCACATATACTGTGCATCAGTAATCACCAGTGACTTGTCGTTCCCATATAATGATTCCATAGTAATTATTTTGATAATTTTCAATCACAATGATATGCATTACAGTATCCTTATTTATTTACTATCTTATGAAACTTAAAATTAACAATGATTTCATTTTATTGGAAGCAAAAGATAGAAGGTATGATTCTGCACTTCTTCTTTCCTCGGACTGACACTACTTTACTTTCTTTTTGTGAGCGAAAATGTATATTTTCATCACAATGAATTAAACTAATCAAATAACGGTTGAAATTGTGCAGTCTTAGATTAATAGTGCATAATTTTTTTCCTCAAAAGTTAAGCAGTAGAGTAGAGCAGAACAGTTCATACTACATGATACCATATCGGCATATCTTAATGGAAATCATATCCCGTTTTTATTAGCAAACTTATTAATACATTTTCAACACATTTTGAATAGGAATTATTAGGAATCTAGATTAACCGTTCTGTTTTGCGAAACAACTTAGACACTTACGTTTATGGAAAAAAGGTAAAGCTTATAAATTTCCTGCCTTTGTGTTTAGCGTGAATATAAACAAATTGGTATAAATGGTGTTGTGTTTGAAATAAGCTTATCTTGGCTGAAAATCGACGCTAGCGCCGGTGTGTATCACATGGTATGAAAAACGGCCGACAATCTTGACGGTTAAGACAGACATATAAAAATAATTGGAACAGCCACATTATCTTAAACATTTATCTTCGTACATTCTCAGTAGGTCTTCGACTGTCGAGGTCCCGGGTTATTTCCTTGATTCTTCCATTGCTGATAAGGAGTTCGTCCCGAAGATTTCTCTAACCCTTCCACGCTAGCCAAAAATCATGGTAATACGAGTCCTCAGAAAGCTGAATTTGCCCTGCGACACAAAATAAACCCTTCGTTTCCTGTTTAGAATTGTAAAATAGATAAAGCTTACTTAAAAACAGAATATGGAGGAAGAAATATAGAAAAATGTAAGAAATACAAAGTTAAGCTCTGCTGCCCGATTCCATGTCTATTTGTTGAACTGCTTGCTAAAAGCGATTTTTTCTTGTTTAATCCCTTCGTCTGGCTCTGAAGATCAATATGTTGGAGCCTATAATAGAATGAAGCGAGGCTTTTCTTGGCTTCACTCTTTCTTTGAAGTGGCTAGGAGTCAAAATGCATAAGTTCATCGGCTTAAGAACCAGAAAACAGCTTTTCCATCTCTTGTCCGATTACGAGTTACAAAATGTCGACAAAATGTAAACTAAATTACAGTATTCAATGGAAGACAAGTATTTTGAAGAGATGTTGAAGATGTTGAAGTATACCCCTATACTTACTATCAATGTTATAAGGTCAATGAAGAGAATTGGTGATTAAATAAAAGGATACAATAAATAAATAAATCTATGCCATTGCCAGAAAACCACACTGGCTCAAGCACCAACTTTCATACACTTCAGTAGGTAAACAAAGAGAATTCTTTACACAATGTGGTTGTGACCCAATCTTAAAAATGTCCACCTTGATCCTTAAGATGGAAGGAGGGCCGTTTTGCGTACCGTACGTTACACAATGACGTTAGTGTCGATTTTCAGCCAAAATAGATGTATTTTATACACGATATTATTTACAAACTTGTTCCGTTTTTCATGCTGAACACTATGATATGCTTTTTAATGCTTTTTAATTTTCATAAGCTTTCCCTAATCGACAGAAAGGGAGACACTTTTTTCTGTAATAGCTGTAATTAAAAAAAAATATTTTGAAGGTGTTCAAATGGAATTAATTTGAATGATTAGACTTCAACCAGGCAAAACAATATCAAATCATATGCAAAGCATCCAATTTGATAATAAAAAGAAAGCTGGATCCTGGAACATTATTAGTAAACAAAAATAGAGTAAAAAATTTGTCAAATGAACCATTTGAGAGAATATTTTACTCTTTCTAACACCGAAAAGGTCTTGTCAACGCACTAGATGCAATTGAATAATCATATTTTTGTAGCTTAAGATTTTATTGCAAATCAATTAAGGTGGGCCACGTCAATCCAAGACATTTAAATTTTAATTCAGCACTCTTGGAGTCTTCATTAGGGCCCAGTGTCAATTCAGAGTTCACGATAAAATAAATTTATTCACTCTTAAAAAGTTTTGATTTACATATTTGCCAATGTTGCTTCATGCACAAAGGAAAATACATTATTGCTGACACTTATATGTTGTCGAAAACTGTTGAATCATGTTTCAAGTTGATTTAAAAAGACTCGCCCATCTTAAGTTCAACGATAGTTATAAACTATTCTGTTCCTTCCAAGCACTTTTAATCTAACATTTGAACCGTTCAGCTGTGAACGCAAACTGATTTTCATGTTATTTTGTTTCGTTTAAAAAAATATTTTATCTAAAGTTTTACCATGGCTACTGGAAGAACTGTGCCAATCTGTTGAAGGTCCACATCAAGAACTCGCAGAGACGATGGTGTGCAAAACTACTCTTCTGATCATAACAGTTTTCCAACGACTAGGAAAATGCATCAACTGACGACACTGACTTAGATGGATCAAATTTTTAGGCCAACTATGACAAGAAGGACTGCGACGACGAGTATGCTTCACTCTACGACGTAACATATTGCTTCGGTGACGATGAGTGACTTGTTAAATTTATGAATACAATGTGTTCATTTTTCCTTTTGTAGTTTACTATTTTTTTGCATTTGTTCGATTTTTGCAAAGAAGAAGTACTGTTTTTATGTAAGGATTCTAGATTTCATTTTATTTTTTACGGCATTTCGAAAATTGTCTTTTTCTTCGGTTAGGTTGACTGGTCTTAAATACAATACATCTTTTTCACTTTACGTTAGAGACGCGCTTTAATTATCTGACTCCTATGATTGGTAATCTTTGTGCTTGGAATAGCGTGAGTTTGGTTATTTAAATCCGTTTAAAAAAATTACTTTCTAAGTCAATAAAAAAATTATTTTTGAAACCGGAGGTTTTCACTACACCTACTTAAGTGGCTCGTTTGCAAGTATAGGAAAATCGCTGCAATATTCGATGATTTATGGGATCACCGATTTTTTGATAAATTGAGATAATCACCCAATGCTTTTAAAATTAGGTGATAACAATCATCGATTTTTTCATCGCGGATGAAAATGACGATATCGATAGTTTTTGAAACATATTTATGGCGTTTTCCAATGGCAAGATTTTTCAGAGATTTCGGTAAAAAAATCCACTCCAGATATTTTTTTTTAATCATGCCAAACATCCAGAACAGATCTTTCGAATTTCTCTCTTTGTCATTGGAACAACTTTTCCAATACCCCGTAAATCCGGTATTACCTTTGATGTCTCCTTGGCGGAAAAAAAATCTGTCGGCCATTGGAACAACCCTGTATTCCCATTGGAACAATTTTTTAAAATCTACTCTGGATCTACGAAATCTCTTTAAAATCTTGCCATTGGAAAACGCTATTAGTCTGATAAGGGTAAAAGGGGTAATTTTCGCAAAGTTTAATTGGCGTAATAATGGAATCCAGCAGTTGTTTCTCACATTAAAAAAACCTCTTCTGCAATCTTGGAAAGATTTTTTTCTCTAGATGAACGTGTTTAAACTCTTTAGAACTCATGAACATTTTGGAATGATTGTAATTCTAAAATTTTAGTTTTTTTTACTATTTACTGAATCTTATTCTCGCATGTATTATATTTCATATGCTAAATACTACTCCTTTAGTGTATAATAATAATCGTCAATCCTAAAATGTAGTATCACTTCTTATGCCAGGTTGCTTGTGTTGAAAGACTTGGAATAATTTAGTTTGGTTGGTCATTTCGGCGATTTTAGTTTTACAAGCGATAAATAAACAATCCGTAGCCAAGTGTAGGTTTCTTCTGATATATTAAAAAATGCTTATTTGGTCAATTAAAGAAAAAATATTTTCTGTTATAATTTTGATTCTATTAATTTTTAAATAACAAAGCATATTAAATGATTTTTTTAAATAGCAATGTATGCTGTATTATTTAATTGACAATGGAATTTTTTATGATCGTTATATTTTCTTATTAGAGAATTATGACTGCGACTCTTTTATATGCCCCATATAGAAAGAGATTATGATTTGAATAGTATCCACTATGCAGTATGCTTTCTATACTATGCGGGCTTTCAAATGAAACTGGTAAGGTCATTCAATAACCACTTAATAATGTGTAGAAAATTCCTGAATTTAAATAAACCTGGCCACATTAAGTGACAGCGAATCTTTTATTATGCGGGCTTTTGTGTGCAGAAAGAATACTTGAAAAAGATGGTAAGGCCTTTCAATAATCACTTAATAATGTGTACAACATTCCTCAACTTCAATAAACTTGATCACATTAAGCTGACAGCAGAATTTCCTACAAGTTCTTTCATTTAAAATGTTTTATTGCTTAAAGTAAAATTCTCAAAGTAAACTAAACCAAAAATGACTAAAAATAGTTATTTAAACTAGCTATATTACAGTACATTTGAAGTTGAAACCAGAAAAATGTTATATGTTTAAGGTGAATAACTTTTAGATTATTGCAATGCATTTATGATGAGCACATATGGTGTATGAGACAAAAGCCCTCATGTATCAGCATAGGATATATTCATTATAATAAAGACTACAGGTTTGTTGGTCTGGGATATGATGTCGTTGTTCGAGTGGAGTCGAAAGCCATTATTGATTATTTTATCCTACAGTTCAAAAACAAAATATAATGTTAGTTTAAATATGAAATCCTTAAATGAATTCATTAAAAATAATAATTCTATGAATACATTGATTCACATAGTAATAATCAATAAGTTTGAAAAAGGCTTAAATCAATTTTACCGTTCATATGTTATTAATAATAAATATAAATTCATAAATACTGTTGTTGTTTTTTTTTAAATTAATTATTCTGTATGAATAAAAATATGGGTCTAGGTCAAAGAAAACGTCAATGGTTTATCCACGTGCGCGTCAATTACACGGTCAATGTCACTCTATACGCACATTACCAGCATAATATACTAATGGAGAATACGATGCACTTTTAAACGTCCTTGACCAACAAATATAATATTCAATAATGAAGGTGACGGATCAAATAATACAGCAGCCTACAGCCTGTTCGTATGCATAATCCCTACCTATACCATACAGTGGCAAAACCTTGAATAATTTTTGCATACGTCCTAATCCTAATGTTCGTGAAAATTTGCAATATATCCTTCATTATTCCCGCGTAATGCTACATGTATATAAACACCCGCTAGACTCTTCATTCACTCTCCTACTTCACAATCAAGTTCTTCAGTGTAACAAAAATGCAACAGTTTTTCTTGATCACCAATATTTTGCTGATAGTTTTACTTCATTCCGTTCAAGCCTTCATAAATCGTAAAATTATTGGTGTTGAAAATAGTAATATTACTTGATTAAATATTTGAATTGTATATTTAACAGTGGCCGACGTGGAATGTGGTGTATCGAAAACTCGCTCAGGAAAAATCGTTAACGGTACCGATGCCACAAAAAGAGAATTCCCTTGGTAAGTCTTATTATTTTCAAGTTTAATTCGTTTAAAAAAATAAATTTGTATTATTAATATAGGATGGTTTCAATTAAAACTGACAAACGTGGACTGCAACATATCTGTGGTGGGGCTGTCATCCACAAAAACTGGGTCCTAACGGCTGCCCATTGCGTTGAGAAGTAAAGAGCAAAATATATACATTTTTATAATTAATTATTAAAAATGAAATGCCTTTAGTCGAGGTGCATCACAATTTCAATTGACTGTCGGTCAGCATAATTTGACTGATGACAGTTCGCCGGAAACGACAAAATTCAATGTGAAAGAGATCATCATGCATCCTTCTTACATATCTAGCGAAAAGAAGAACGATATAGCTCTTATTAATATCGATGGTAATATCGAATGGAGTGATTTTGTTCAACCAATTTGTCTTCCAAATTCCGCTGATTCCAAGTTTTCGGGACGAAACGCCACCGTTTCTGGATGGGGATGGTCTGATGAAATTATAAATGGTAAATAATAGCTTAACATTTTTAGTATTTAATAATATTATTGAGAAACGATAACATTTCTCTTTAAAAGTAGTAAACTTAAAAATAAAAAAATTATTTAAAGGAGGATACCCATATGATACTTTGCAAAAAGTGAGTCTGCCCATATTGGATAACAACGATTGTCAAGATTTGTTCACAAGAGAAAAGAAAAGTCTGGACATCGTTGAAACCTTAGTTTGTGCCGGATTCGAACAAGGAGGCAAAGATGCTTGTCAGGTATGTTTGAAAATAGTAAAAAAAAAAAAAATGCATTCATTTAAAATGGTTTTATAAAAAGGGGGACAGTGGAGGGCCATTGATGGTAGAGCAAGACGGTCGCAAGATAGTGGTTGGTGTTGTTAACACAGGTTACGGCTGCGCACGCCCCCGACTACCGGGACTCTATGCGAGGGTTACCAGCTACATCGATTGGGTTCTTAAACACGTCAAACGGCAATAAGTTATATTTAACTGTGCATTGTTTTGTTAACTTAAGTATTAATTATACATTTTTATCATTTGGACGTATTTATCATTGCGGAAATATTAAGTCATTGTGTTGTGTTGAATATATTTTTATGCTGATAAGAATATGGAACTAATTATTATCTAATAAAAGTAAAGTCTAATTTTTACAAATGTTTTCTCTTTTTTTAATGTGTTGTTGATGTATGACTTATTTTCAGTATTTGTAAAGCTTTTGAATTCCAAAGTATGCGATATGCATAATTGAAAAGCTTTTTGTATTTTACTTTAATCTCTTAATTTAAAATATTTTTTTTTGTTTGAAATAAAATACAGTAGATGACATAACAAAAATAAAAAGCGTTGAAAACCAATATAGTTTAAACGATTTTTAAATGGTTGTTTGTACCAAGATAATATCGACAATTCGTTTTAAATCCTAGTAAGAATCCTATTCTAGAAAATCATAGATCAGGGCTGTAATAAAGAATACTTTAATAGACTTAGAAGTTTCAATGGTAGAAAGTTTAGCAGACAAGAATATGATAAAGATTAAAATGTTTGCATCTCAACCAGAACCGGAATATTAAATTGTTATTCTAAAGTTATATTTTAATCAAAGATTTGTCCTGTTAGGTCTTGTACCATTTCATATAACAAACTAATTTCAAATAAAAATTACGAGTTGCAGCACTTTATATAGCAGGATAACAGCACTTACACACAGCATATTTAAAATATAAACCAATCCAGAATTATTGAGATTAGTAAAAAGTCTACAAACAAAAGTAAAAGGGTAATTATAAATTAGAGAAAAAATGTAGAATTTTTTAAAGAGTCGTTATTAAGTACACAAGAAATTATTACTGGAAGTTATGAGGTGCCGATGTCGTCTTCAGAGCGTTGAATGGGAGTCTGAAATAATAAAATAGCATTACAGTATTGCTATTGCCCACCGACGGAGATCTCAAATTTAAATATTTCGGTCAAGAAAACGATTTCTTTGGACAATTTAGTACCAATTGGTTTATTATGAGTTAAGCTCCTGTGTGAAACCTGAATTTATATAGTGTGTTCATATTTTACGCAATAAAGAGTACCACACCTAGGCCATTAATTCCAAGTCTATACTCTTATGCTATCTAGCGGTCATATCTACACTATATCTAAACTAGTTTTAGTTAACAGAAAGGAATTTTTTTTTATTATATAAATCTCGGAATCAGCCTTATTACTGTCAAAAACCTTGTTTCACTGAATTTTATCCAATCCTCGTCTGCTTTCCTGCGTTCTTGTGTCCTACAGTATTTTACTTTGCGATGATTCGTATCAGTAGTCAATGATGGGACATCCTTCTAGTCTAGCATCTCGCTGATAAACTTTTTCTGGGATGGTATTGCACGCAACCTTCCAATGATATACATCTTGTGCGGTAATAATGGCAATCATTCTTCCAGAAATCCACTTGCAATACGTTATTAGATCTGCCATCTCACAAGTGGTAAATAGGGCCCATCTAAATTTTGGTAAATGGTAGATTTGCAGTACTCCTCCAACTTTAAATCCCAGCTTCATAACAAGGATTCATGTTTGCTGAAGCAGACCGGCTGCTGTGGCGTAGGCTGACTCCATTACAAAGTTTTATACTGATAACTTCAGGGTTTTCTCCTCACTTCCTTACACGTAAGAACCTTTCTGAAGATAAGGATACCGTAGTGAACCCAAGCTTGGTGTCAACAATCACTTTAATTTTCAAATATTGTAGAGTGTAACCGTGTGTGGTGGGTGGGTCTCGGTTCTGCTTTGAATACTATCTGTAAATGTTTACGAATAAAGGTTTGAGCGCATACATAACTTTTTAATGCTATTATATGACAATAATATTAATTAATCTCTTTCTGGTTTATTTACTTCTGTGTCAATGTGTAGTAAAATATATGGTTTAATTAACAGAATAACAGAGATTACAAATGAGTAAAATGAATTCACTTTCATTTTTTCTTTCATTTTTACAAACGAGAAGTACTTTTTTTCTCCCAATAATCAAAATTTAGCATGCTTAATACACATTCTATTGTGATCAATCACCTCTGGAAATAGTTTTGCATTTACTTCGTACGCATTTCCCGTACCATTTAGTGGACCAGCCCATGTTGTTCCAGACACAAGAAAAATCATTTTCTATTTTTTCGGCGGATCTCAGCAAAATTCCCCGATCTGCTACTCCATTCTCTTCCATATATTCAAAATAGGGTTGGTGTCACCGGAAAGGGGTGAAAAAAAGAAGAGGGTAAATTTGGTGGCATCTTTTCAAGGCCTACGTCTGAAGTGCTTCTGTTGCAGAAAGAAGGGGATATGCAGAAAGAACATAAAGATTAATGGATAATGGTGACATTTATTTTAGGTTATTTATTGGTAACGCTTAATACAAGCAAAATAAAATAACAATTATGGAAATATTCAACGAAAATAATTTTATGGTTTTACACCCTTTAATGATAATAGAGTATTTATATTTTGTAAAATATTTCTATAGATGTTACCATTTTTGAGATCAGCGAAGTGACTGTGAGAAGACGCTTGAGAGAGTTGGGAATCCCTGCGAGATTGAAAAATTAATACTAAAAAAATACGGAAGGAAATATTCAAGCGCAGCTGGGATTTGCAAATCGATTGTAAATCGATCCACGAAGGCCTTTTGAATTTTGTAGGGCGCCTACGGTATATACTGACGAATCTTCATTTGGGTAACGCGAAAATATATGAAGCGCATATTTAATTTGTAAAACCAAACATGTATTGATTCTGTGGTTGTCGTTGTTTGATTCTAATAACATATGATAATATGATATAATAACAACCCACTAATTCTATGCAGAAACTTGCTGGGAGATATTATCCTAGAGATATATTTACGGAGCACAGCACCAAAAGAAGAAAAGGCTCGTACAGTATGGTCCAAATAAACTTGAGGGGCACACAGCACTAAACAGGTAAGGGCCCTTCAAGTTTATTTGAACCTTACTGTACTTTATTGAAATAGAACCCGAGTATAATTTCTGAAAGGATGAGTAAGTTCAAGACGTCTTTGGGCTTTAAATGAAAAATTGTAACGGGCTTATTGCAACGAACATATAATATTTATTTTAAAAAAAACTCGTTCTTCGTCAGATCGAACGAGAAGCGGATCTTGTTACTATTTAGTAAAGCAGATAATGGTATTGTTTTTATTCAAAAAGAAAATTGTGTTGCCATGGAGCGAAGATATTTCTGAAGGAGAGTTTTTTTTTAAAGATTCGAGGTATAAAAAAAGAATGTAACACGTGTCTAGCCTTTTAAGGGAGAATGGAGCGTTCTTATTGAATGGTGCGCACGTTCACTTTCCTTTAACTAACGCTGTGCTCTAACCTATAGTAAAACGGTAGTTTATTTTTTAAAAGAATTATTTAAACTAAAGAAATAAAAAAAACCTCCTATAATTGTGTTGCTTCTGCAGACTCGTCAAAAGGACCACTAGGAAAGTGCGGCCCATTTTACTCGGTATCAGTGTCTTTATATATATTAAGCTAGATTCACACTTGCGTCGCCTTAACGAAAACTTCGTTATAAGGACGTTATAGCGGGTTTTCTTTATAAGGCCGTAACAAAAACTTATAAGGAAAAAAATTGGTGCAGTGTGAATGAATTTTTTTACTTGAATTTAAATATTGAATATTAATTGTATTCAAAACACGTCAGTTGATATTTGGGCACCATTCCAGACGGTCCTGTACGCTTGGTCACAGTGGCCGTTACTGTTCAAATTGTTATTGACAACGATGGTCGGTAGAACTCTATAGTTTTTCTCCTTTTCGCTGACATTTTTTTAGGTTTCATTTAGGTTCACTGCTTAACTTTCTGTTTTCTAGAACCAAGGATGGATTGCTATAAATCCTATACACCAGTTTATATTTGCAATTTCTTTTTCTGTGTTTAACAATTCCCAATAAAATTAGACGTAACCACTGCTAAATAAATGTTGATGCATTCACTATTTTATTCACTTCGTCGTGATATTTTTCTTTTTAGTTGTAACATTATTGAAACACTCAAAGATACCAAATGCTTGAAAATGATATATGTGCTATTTTTAACTACCATTCAAATAAAACGACTGATTCGCCTGTTTTCCCTGTTCACATCCCTACATTATTGGCCTTTATTCAAGAATCTGATAAAAAGACGAATTACCAAACAGAAAAAAGTTGAGAAGCTCTAAAATTTATAATGCGAACCACATATTGAATTAAGAGGTACAAAACACATTCCCGGAAAGATATTATGATTTATCATCTACGACCGACCGAGATAGATTAGAATAATCATATGCTTTTGTGTCAGCCAACCCAGATGAATCGAATGACACCAGTCTTCCCGTTTTGGTCACCAAATCGTGTATCCATACTACCGTACCTTCATTGATGATATATCTAGACAAAAGGCCGCTATCCCGCTCTCTAGCCCTGTACTCGGGCCCGACTTGAATAGAAAAATAACTTGGACATGTTTCCCATCGTGGGCGCTCTTTTTTCTTAAGATTAATAGGCTCTAAACAGGCACTCCAAACAGTTGACAAACCCTTTTCATCTGTCAAACCTATGAAGTTGGTACGAGTTTCCCTTTTGTTTTGAAAACATCGATGCAGCACCTCGTAACAGTTAATAATGCAGTGCAAACTACCTATCATACCTTTAAATGAGTAAAAATTAAATTGGCATTCCTCGTCAATTTTTTCACATGAGAAATTATTCTCTCAAGGAGTCCAAGACCTCCTAAAAGTTCGGAAGAGATGACAACTCCGGCATCTTAAAAAATTAAGTGTTTGTTCTTACTTTTTAACATGAAGGTTTTTTCTTCTTTGCCACAACGCAACGATCATGGGCGTGTTACTTTAATTCGGGGGTTTCGAAAAATTCTTATACGGTAGCTAAAGGATCTCAACCAAAGGTCGAGAATGTTTACCAATTAAGTATTACACTTGTTTGTAGTTCTTTTTCGTAACAAAATGTTCTAAACTGATTTCTTTCCATTTTCTTGAGTGTTATTCAAAGTAATACCAAAGGTACAACTCTTAATCTCCTTTTCCCTAACTCTTTTACTCATTTTAATGGAGCATTTGGATGTGGATTTTGCTTAGCTGAAGGAAAACGAGTAAAGTAAGAATTAGGTACCGTTCGAGTTTATCCGGAACCGTTTTCATCGACAACGAACCCCTATTCTTAAGATCCATTGAGCAGCATCTAAATAATTTGGAAAAGAGTTTTGAAAACTAAGAATCATGTTCACTGTATGTAAGGGTCTACAGCTCTTTTTCATTTGATTGGTTTTGACTTGATCAGGGCTTCAGTTCCTGATTATCTTCATTCATGTTGTGAAGAAAAGTTTTTTAAGTACTACAATTGGATCATTGATAACAGAGCTGCCATAAGGAACATGATACTTAGTGAGATTCACCCCTTATGCAGTAACCAGAACTCATTCTGTTTCAGCTGGAACCACAAAACTGTCTGTTTGAAAGGCCTCAATTTTCTGTTCTTTCTTTCCCTATTTTTCCAATACTGAAAGATTTATTACCTTCGATTTCCTTTGATCATTGCTTGGATGAATGGAATGAATGGAATGAACCTTCTTTTACAAGAAAAACAATCAGTAGATAAAATATATATTCTATTCTATTCAGAAATTTTGTGTGAGATATGAACTCCTTTGCGGTGAAGAAGATGTGAGGGTCAATGTCCATTTCCTTATATTTTTAGCCAAAGCGGATTTGGATTGGGGATGTCTTTGGGCTACATCCACTTTTATTCCCGAGTGGTTCAATGGAGAACTAGTTAAGCTCTGTCTTTACTTGCGCATAGTAAGGAATTGTAAGTCATCGCAAGGTAGCGGATGGTCGATTTTTACCAAAAAAGATGTAGTCCGACCATAATGCATACTTGCGCATGGTAAACGCAAACTACATCGAAAGAGCGCAAACTTGTCGTTCTTCGTGGATACTTCGCCTCTTCAATCTATGCGACGGGGAGTATACCTCAAACTCGAGTTACCATTCCGCTAAATGGAATTTCCTTTCCTATGCCCCAAAACTACAGTTTTGGTTTGCTCCAGGAAACGAGACAAATTCTAGATTGAATTCAAACATTTCTTATTCTTTTTTACTGGGAATGAAATGATACATATTTCACGTGCGTCCCACCCGGATTTACTGCTGAGCCAAATTGGATGAAAGCATTCAACTTTCCATGGAAGGTGGATTGCTAATGCTTCAGCCAGTCAATCATCCCTCGATCGGTACTTTTTTTTTAAATATGTGATCATCTAGCGATGCAAATAGACATTTTTCTATATTCCCCTGAACAAGTAAATTAAGAAAAATGGTAAATTTTACAATACGATAAATTAAATCAGTGACATCTAGTAAAGAAATAGGAAACTTGTGAATTAACGTTGCTTATTGATTTGTGATTGCTATACGAATTTTGACAATTGTATTATTTTAAAATGAAAAAAGGTTTAAAATGTGTAATAAACTCATCATGATGCATAAAATCAAAGATGCTGAATTAAAAAAAGAAAATAATCGATTGCTTTAGTACGCTTCTTACTTATTTTTTTATTATTTCTTAAGAAAGAAGTGATCGCTTATTGACAGCTTTTTTGTTTATTTTAATTTTATTATTATTATTATTATTTATTATTATTATCATTTTATTTATTATTATTTTCAAATTTCATGTGACTTATTTCACATTAAGAAGAAAATATTGAAAAGTTATTCTAAGGAATTCCTTACTAGTGTATTAACCAAATGTATAATTATTACGGATAAAACAAATATTCCTCTAAATTTTCTTATCGAAGAAAAACATCGTTTCATTTATTTGGAATTTTTGTTTTTATTCTATCATTTAATGACATAGGTCCATATTTTTCACAGTACCGAACAAGAAAATAAGAATGTGTGTGTACATTTATTCGTTTTTACTTATCTATTGAATGAAACCTCAAAACTACTAGTGTTTGCCATGTCTAACATAGACCCTTCTGTATGTATAAATTACCCTATTAGATAGTTGTATCGTTATGATGTGGGTCGTTAGCTCAAAAAAAATCAATGATTCAACCTAGTGTTTCAGTTTTTAAATGTATTAATCATACGTAAAATGTAATGTTTTTTAATATCATCCTTATATGGTATGCATATTTTTTTAATCAGTAAAACATATAGATTCCAACTGACAGTATTTGTCCAATTGACAAAAAACGAAATTTGCATTGAATTTTTTTTAGCTCGAATGAAATCGAATTAATATTTAGAATAATAATACTCGGTATGTAATTAGTTATAATAATATATCTAATTCACTGTATGTATATTTTACTTTAAAATATCGTCGCATAGTATAACCCGACATAAGGAAAAGCAAATGTTCCGCTTCATAATGTCCTTGACCGATTAAGAGCAACATATAGTGACAACAGCAAGGGTAACAACAAAGAACACGTGTATTCTATTATTCTATTACTGTCACGTGAACGCAAGTAGCAAACTTGACGGTCATCCGGGTACATCAAGCGGGAAAAACCTTGAATAGTTTCTAACCTATATCCTCTTCCCAATAATCAAGGAAGTTAACATAGCCTTCCTTCTTCCCGCTTTATTTCATCGAGTATATAACCACCCTCTAGGCTCTGGAATCATAACCAATCTACAATCAAGTTCTTTAGTGAAAACAAATATGAAGCATTCTATCTTCATCATCAATATTGTTCTAGTGCTAATCCTGCATTCAACTTGGGCCTTCATCAATCGTACAATAATATCAAATTTTGTTTGATTTTATATTTTTAAAATTATTTATCTCTTTTATGTAAATAGTGGCTGATGTTGAATGTGGCAAACCAAAAACTCGTGATGGGAAAATTGTCAACGGTGTTGATGCCACTAAAGGAGAATTCCCTTGGTATGTTCTTTGAAAGCGGAAATTTAAAATAAAAGTAATTGTAAAAAACTTATAGGATGGCTTCTCTCAAAATGCGCGGAAATCATTTCTGTGGCGGCGCTGTCATCCATAAAAACTGGATCCTAACGGCTGCCCATTGTGTTGAAAAGTATCAAATTATATATTTTCTTCAAAATAAGTTATTCACGATTGAATAAAATTAGTCGAGGACCAGCCCAATTTAAAGTGACTGTCGGGCAGCACAGTTTGAAAGACGACAATTCTGTGAAAACAACCATCAAAAGGGTCGAAACGAGATCATTTAATGTAAAGGCTGTCATCAGGCATCCGACTTATGTACCTCTAGTAAAGGATGATATAGCTCTCATTAATCTTGATGGGGATATAGAATGGAGCGACTCCATTCGGCCGGTGTGTCTGCCAAACTCCGTCGAATCCTCATTCTCAGGCCGGCAAGCCACTGTTGCCGGATGGGGTTGGACCGACGAACACTTAAATGGTAAATAATAAATAGAGACTTTTTCATAAAATATTCCTAAAATTTTAAAACATGTTTTAAACGATTTGCTTTAAAAGTAATTTTATTTAAAATTTAATAAAAATTCTATTGAGATGTAATTAAAAATTTGCCACCTGATTAAACTTTATAGGGGGAGATCGATCTGACATTTTGCAGAAAGTGGATGTTCCAATTTTGGACAATCAGAAATGTCAAGAATGGTATAAAAAAGAGAAGACAAAAGTGGAGATCGTTAATACTTGCATGTGCGCTGGCTTAGAAGAAGGAGGCAAAGATTCGTGTCAGGTACGTATGAAGTGTTCATCAATATAATATTTAATTCATCGTTAATTCATCTTCAAATGGTTTTATTATTTTTTAATAAAGGCTGACAGTGGAGGGCCATTAATGGTTGATCAGGACGGGCATCGACTGATTGTGGGCGTTGTAAATCTCGGTATCGGCTGTGGGCGCCCTCGCCTACCAGGAATCTACGCGCGGGTGAGCAGCTACACGGATTGGATTATTGAACACGTCCAAACTAATTAAGAATATATTTATTTGTATTTAAATGTAAATGTTGTAGTTGAATGTGGAAAGTTACTATTTTTAATATTACTTATTTTTATGATTCTGATGATTGTGATAAAGATGATGATAGGGTAATCAAGACGAGAAAGTTCGATCATATTAGCTGTAATGCCGAATAATTGGAATCGTTTAACGGCGATTTATAATAATTTATATCATTGTTTATCGATTGATCTTTGTGTTGATTACACATTTAACTTGAATAAATCACATTTGTTGAACTAGTAAAGTGACTTTAGGGGGCCTATGGAAATGAGAAAATAAATGTACTGCCAGAAAAGAAGTGAAATTTTATCGACGCATTAATTCACTCGTGAATTCAAATTTTAACTCCGTATAATATAATATCAAAAATAATATCTATTGTTTTCAAAGTAAATAACGTATACGTATATAAAATTCAACATCGATAATTGTACATATACTCAGTTTTATTATGAAAATCCAAATTTAAGAAAAATAAAAATAATAAAGTTTTTATATCATGACAAATAATGCATATATAAGGACTACCACACGTCTACTAAAAATGAAAATTCCTGAGCTTTTTTTCTATAAGAATTTTCTATCTCCTCGTGTGGGTGGAATTCAGACGGAACCGGACTACTATTTATTGTAGTAATGTATTTGAAGCTTATATTGCACAGATGATCCAAAGGACATAGACCCTTATGGGTCTTTATCACCCGCAATTCATTATCATACCGACAGCAAGGTCATTAGCCTTGCGCTTGTTGAAGTCGTTTATTTAGAATCACACGTAAATATTGATTCTTATGTCTAGTTTCTGTTCCAAAGGTTTTATAATACACAATAAGCTTAAACGAGTGTGCTTTATGTAAATCCGTAGTAGTTTAATCAGAATTTCTTGTGTTCTTCCTTGGACTCTAATATTTATTTGAATTAATTTTCTATAAAAATTAGTGACTGTTAAAGTATAAACTCATTAATTGATAATGGAATTTTATTTTTAGAAATCCTGAAAAAAAGACAAACGATTTATACGCATATAAGTCAATTACCCTGTTTATATATCTAAATATTAACATAACTCCTGTACCAGCAGGTATAAAATATACCGACATAGAATGGTATTATGCACCATGAAATGTCCTTGACACATAAAAAGACATAATATAAAGTAATACAAAATAAGTGAAGGTGACAACACGGAACACATAAATCAACATTATACCATCGCTATGTGTACGCAGGTAGCCGCATTGATGATCGCCCGTGTGCGTAACATCAAGCGGAAATAACCTTCAATGGTTTTTGGTGTACATCCTCTACCAAATAATCGAGGAAGTATACACATTTTCCTTCCTTCTTCCTGATTAATGTAAGCCAGTATATATACTCCCGGTGGACTTGAAACACACCCACTTCACAATCAAGTTCTCAAGTTCTAACAAATATGGAGCTCTCTTCCTTGATCATCAATATATTTCTAGTGCTATTCTTTGATTCTGTTCGGGCCTTCGTAAACCGTACATTATTCCATTTAAAATTATTCATTTTATTTAAATTAATGTGGTTATATTTCATTCTATAGTTGCCGATGTGGAATGTGGTATATCGAAAACTCGTTCTGGAAAAATCGTTAATGGTACCGATGCCACAAAAGGAGAATTCCCTTGGTAAATATTACTTATTATCACTAAAAAAAATTAAAAATTTTATCCTTTTTCATATCCAGGATGGTTTCTATCAAATTTGAAGGGAAACATTTTTGTGGTGGTGCGGTAATCAACAAAAATTGGATCCTAACGGCTGCCCATTGCGTTAATAAGTATTTAATTATATTTACTCATTAATTACTATTATTTAATAAATATTTTATATATTAAGTCGAGAACCAGCCAAGCTTAAAGTAATTGTTGGACAGCTGAATCTGAAGGACGCAAGTTTTATTAGAAAAACCGTTAGAGAGACCGAAAAGAAAACATTTGATGTTAAGGCGGCCATCGTGCATCCCACTTACGTTGCCAAACCAACTAAAGACGATATAGCCCTTATTAATATCGATGGGAATTTCAAATGGAGCGAATATGTACGACCCGTATGTCTACCAAGCTCCGTCGAGTCGTCTTTCTCGGGCCGATTAGCCACTGTTGCCGGATGGGGCTGGACCGACGAAGTTCTAAATGGTAAATTTTATTTAAAGTAATGATATATTTGAAATTAAAGGTAACTAGTAGAAACTAGATTCGTATTTTTGGAAATGTAATTCTCAATTGGAAACATGGCATTTAAATTGTTTAAATTGCTTTTATTTATAGGAGGATATCAATCGGATATTTTACAAAAAGTGGATGTACCAATCTTGGATAATCAGGACTGTCAAGAATGGTTCAGAAAAGGAGAGAAAAATGTGGTGATCGTTGATACTTGCATGTGCGCAGGATTGGAAGAGGGAGGCAAAGATGCCTGTCAGGTATGTGTAAATATAATCAATATAAAATGAACCCAAACTTTAATAATAGAGTTTGATTGATAAAGGGGGATAGTGGTGGTCCATTGATGGTGGAGCAGAGCGGACGCCATATGGTGGTAGGCGTTGTGAACAAAGGTTACGGATGTGCACGTCCCCGTCTACCGGGAATCTATGCGCGGGTGAACAGCTACACTGATTGGGTGGTCGAACATGCAAAAAAGAATTGATATGTATTAAGTTTATTTTTTTCTAATTTTGTACATGGGCATATGGTGAAATAATGCTTTTACATGTTAAGGTTATGTAAATTAAAGTTGATTACTGATTTTGAATCGTAAATATAAATTTTGACGAATTTTATTATTAATATAAAAATAATTTTGTTTTAATGTAATAAATTCATATGAAATAAAAGTTTCATACATTGCGATGATTGTTGAAAGAAGTGATTGCTTTAGAGCTTTTACTTGTTTTCTTTTAGTTCGTTTAATTAATCAGACAATAAGATATGGATCATTTACGTCATTCCATTTTTTTTTCTTATTTCACCCCACAAACTTATTTTATAATTAGAGAACAAAAATTGCAATGATTTATTTTTTATAAACTGCTGATATGGAGTGCAACGAGTGCAGTATACCTAAAACTTGCCCTTGGGTTTTCATATTAGTAATTATAATTGAAAATCCACGTATACATGTATTTGAATACGGCTTTACTTTCAATGCGTGGATACAAACATATTTATTTTGACAGTACCATTCACAATAAGTCAACTCTTATGACCAGCCTTTTTGTTAAAACATATTTAAATCAATTTACTGTCTAAAAATGTTTAGTCATTGTTTGTTGATTTCAATTAGTTAAGAAGTAGAATCAAAAGAGATGAATACAGTCGTGATTGTGAATAAAGGACGATTGATTGGTGTGGAAGATTAAAGTTCTTGATGGAAAGTCTCTTAGTCTTTGCATGCATATAAACGCTTTATAAAAAAGATAATTTAAGTTATGATTCGAATTGTGAATTTGTTTTTATGGCCTAATACTTGATTATCAAGCAGTGCTCTTTCTTTGTGTTATCACATTGTAAATATTATAAGTAATTTGTGTAAATATTATAGTTAATTACACAACGTTAGGTGTTTGAAAAAATATTATTTATAACTTTTAACTGTCTTAGATAGTTGAAAGTTCCTTAACAGCGTTTTCACAAATGTATGCCATTATGCCTCCTAAAGTAGACTATGCTACTTGTAAAAATTCAGTAACTCGATCCTTTGATTTATTTGTATCTTCTCAGCCGACTTCCTTCTCCACAATCATTATGGAAGTTATGTAGGGTTATGTAAATGTAAAACTTTTAGCATATTATACGTTCAAATATTTAACTTACTAAAGATTTCCAAACAAAGTTGTTGATGTCTTTTAGTAGTGTAATAACCAAAATTGTTTATTAATAGAGCGATTAATCTTGTAAATAATTTTATTATAGAAATTGAAATTCTCATACAATTTAAAACTTCGTAAATCGTTATTATTATTTACCATTTTTAGCTCTATCGCTTAATGACGTTCGTCCATCTTTTTCACGGTGACGAAAAAAGAAATATACAGTATGGTTCAAATAAACTTGAGGGGCCCTTACCTGTTTAGTGCTTTGTGCCCCTCAAGTTTATTTGGACCATACTGTACACATTTTTTTGTGTACGTTTCTTTATTTTTTTTAATTAATAACTTGAAACCTCAAATTTGTATCGGTTTTCTATATCTAACACATACCCTTATGTAAATACTCTTTATACATACTTACCATGATGATACATACAATGATGTGGGTCGTTGGTCGAGTTACAAAAAAAATCAATAAACCAATCAAGTTTTCCAATTTTGAAATTGAAAAAAAATAATAAATCAGCCAAATAATTTTAAAACATCAATCACGGTCTAATTGTTTTTCGAAATATGATGACTCTTCTTTTTAACATACGTTTTTAACATATTTTTTTCCAAAAACAATTAGAGCAAATTAGAACGTCCTTCTCATCTTGAACTACTTTGAGCACGGTGATGAGTGAAAATAATAAGCAAAAAAATTCTGTAGGCGAATAATCAGACAATGTATTAATAAGCTATAGTAGCTCGATATCCGTTCAAATTTGAAATTAATAAAAGGATCATTCAACGATGAATTTTTATCAATTAATAAAAACATTTAGATTCAAAGACGACAATAGCAGCATTTACTTTTTATTTTATTTTTTTGCTTGAATTTAATCAACTTAAAATAAAATAAAACATATATGTATAATGAGTTATAAATATAATTCACTGTATTCATGTTTTACTTAAAAATAATATCGCATAGTAATACGTATATATTACATGCTATAAGCCAACGTTAAAAATACCATACGCTTCAAAACGTTCTTGGTCGATAAGGTGACAATAATGACGGTAACAACAGAAACGCGCGTGTTCTATTATTCTATTACTGGTATGTGTACGCGGGTAGCAAATTTAGCGGTCATCAGGGTGCACGGAATCAAGCGGAAAAAACCTTATTGAATTTCTAACCGACATCCTCTTCCAAATATTCGAGGAAGTAGACAGTATCCTTCCTTTTTCCGCTTCATGACAAAAAGTATAAAATACCCCTGTAAACTGTGGATCCACAACCATTTCACAATCAAGTTCTCAAAGTTAGGGGAAAATGGTCAACGATGTTGATGCCACTAAAGAAAAAATCCCTTGGTATGGCTTTTAAGGGCTGAAATGTAAAAAACAATCGTTTTTGTTTTGAACTTACAGGATGGCTTCTTTTATAATATGCGTCTTTCTTGGCTTGGATTTCTTTAAAAAAAAGGATCCTAAAACCGCCCATTGTGCTGCGCAATTTTTAAAATGACCGTCGGGCAGAAAAGTTGGAAAGGTGATGATTCTGTGGGATAACCATAAAAGCATTCAATGTAAAGGCGCTCATCATGCATCCAACTTATGTTCATTGTTCACCTAGCAAAGGATGATATAGCTCTCTTTAATATTTATGGGGGAAATTTTCAAGTCTTCTAAAATGACACCAGCCATCTACTGATTACGATTCTCTGACTTCAACAGCTGGAAGCTTACTACGCCTTGACGGACGTGGCCTAATATTGATCAACTTTGGTAACCCAAGACGAGAACTTGAAAGAGTTCTTGCCAATTATGAATAAAACTTGCTTGAAAGAAAACTTGAAATTTTATCCCTGAGGGTTAAGATTTACGTAGTAAATTACCGAAAGGTAGTTAATATTGGTATCCCTAGAGGGCGTCAGCCAGGGAGAGGCTGTGGGATGTTTAATGGAAAAAAAAGTTTGGCAGCTAAGGGAGGGCTGACGTCAAAACTACTGAGAGTTAAAATCTTTAATATATATCAAAATTAATCTAAAAATATGCTGGGTGTAATAGGGGGGTTTTGTGGCAATCAATTGCAATAAAAATTTGACATTAGAAAAATGCGTCGGTAGTGTGATTTTATTTTTTAGGACCACTTCAAGTGCATGAATCTCTATGTAAACATTGCTGACGACACTTTGGCTTTGCTTGGGCGGCTACTCGGCTGGCCGTGAAGTAAATATTGAGAACAGATATTTGATTTCTGAATTAAATGAGTTATGGGAGAACTTCTGTATTATAAATGGCAAAGTTTTTAAGGGATAAACAGTTAAGTGTAGATTTAAATAGTCTATGTCAACTTGGGAAGCTGAGAGTTAAGTTATTTTCATAAAAGTATTTAAACTACTTTTTATTTACAATAAATTACACTCTACTACCAATTACCATTGAATACAATAAGATTAATTTATGAGAGGAAAATGGCATTGAAGCCAGATTAGATTTTTTTAAATGATTAAATTACATAAACCATTAAAACGAGTTATTGACATAGCTAGTTGTAAAATATATCATAATTTTTTCGGGTTACCAGTTTTTTAGATTTATACAGTTAGGTTGATTTGTTCTGTAAGTCTAGAGTGGCGCAGGTGGCTAAGCTACTGCATGATGGGTGTAAAGAATGCTCTAATTACAATTGAGTGTTCGAATCTCGCTGGCAACTTTCGTTGCCGGAATTTTTACTTTAATTATTTCTTGGTTGTCAAAATTATTATTTATTTTGTTAATTATTATATTGAATTTATGTCACGTCTGAATCCAGCGAATATGCAACTACTCAATTTAAAGTTCGAGTTCAATAAAATTTTCAAGTTCAATTCAATGGCTTTACACAGACCATAAAAAAGGGCTCACCCGGCAAGCGACTTCGAACTTGTCGAGGGGGGACCCGCGAAGCGGGCCCCTCGGCAAGCGGAAGAAGGAGTTTGCCGGGTGAGCTATTAGTAATGTATTGCTAAAAATCACTTGAAAAGATGCTAATAGTACTATTATCAATATTATATAATTTTGACAAACTAGATCGTAAAAGTAAAATTTTAAAAGTTTATATTGCCATTTAAAATATATCTTTAAAAAATAATAATACAACAATTACAACCCGAAAGGTTGATAACTATGAATCTTGTCAATTTGTTGAATTTTTGATTCAAAATATCATTTTCTTCAATTTTTAATTTGATTGTCAACGCTAGAAATAAAAAAAAATGATTGACTAAGATTAAGCCCTCTAATGAATCTTTAAAGTTTGTCAAATTGGGGAAATTCCCGGAGAGATTATTAATCGGAAATGTGTTCGTGGAAGTTAATGGATTATTGATTAACATTTTCAGGCACAAGGGTACGGCATGATGCACTGCACCCAGCTGTGTCTAACAAGCTCGGCCGTCGCATAGTTATAGATGGTTTTATTTTTGATCGGTCAGGTAATCCAGGTAAGAGTTGCGAGTGCTGTACGATTTTGAGAATATTCAATTTCGGCCTTATCGTCAAATAGGATTCCTTGTGCCGTCCTGGCACAAACCAAAAGCAGGAAAGAATAGACTGGACTTTTAAAAATCTTTCGATATTCAGGAAACGTGGCACTACTAGTTTTTTTTATCCCAGACAAATTGTGGTCTTAGTAGGAAGTTCCTTTTCTTTACCGCACTCTTACGTATTATTATACTTATGACTTCTTCACCGGCTGTCTAGCTTGCTTGCTGGTTTTGGCAGCGAAAATCAGCTTTTATTTCAAGCGTCCGTGTTAGTCATTCCAATAACAGCCAATATCCAACAAATATCAAATTATAGAAAATGTTTGAATGAAGAGACGACTTTCCACAATCTTAAAATATTGGACTATACAAGTATTTATTGTACCTTTATCTCAAACCCGGTGTTCTTTCAACTCTATTTTTTAAATAGTAAATACTTGAATGAAAATGAAATAAGAAGACATTTTTTTGGAAGTTATGTTTGGAAGGAAAAGGCTCCTTCTTTCCTTCAGTTACATAAATAAGAGCACTATAATTTATGATTTCGACCACAGATGTTTCCAACTCTTTGTTTTTACCGAAGAATATGAAGGTATCGGGGAGTGTTGTGGCGTGTTTTTTCTTTCTCTATTCAATGGAGATGGTGGCTCCGTAGGAGATGTGGCCGAATATGTTGCAGCAGTAAGGGGAATAACGCCACCATTTAAATTATAATTGAAAGTGATGGTGATAAATTGGTTCGATAGGCCGCTTCTAGCTCACTATCTGTGAGCCAGATCGCCGGCATGATAGGACGTGGATTTAATGGAGGCAGCTCAGGATTAACCATATTATAATAGGGTGAATCCATTCTGTTGCCCCATAATATTTGTCCACTTGACTCAACTGTCTCCAGTCCTGGTATAGTAGAGCTTGAAATAATAAAATTTTGGGAAAAAGTTCAGTAAGTTGGTCAGTTGGTAATAAAATCTTGTAAATCGTCGTCACTTAGGATGAGCGGCCAAGCGGTTGCAATAAGCTGCTCATCATCTTTGTTGAAAAGTTCACTAGGCACTTGGAATTTAGAAGTTCATAGGGCCATGTTCCTTTGCATGGTTGAAAAGGACTTTGATCTTATTTTTGAGCTTTGCTTTTTTAGCATTATTTGTTATAGTACCGCCCACTTCTTCTTTTGGTAATAAAGTTATTATTTGAAGTTTACATTTACATATTTTACGTTGTAAAAATAGGGTTAAAAAATGATTGCAAATCTTAGATAACTTTCCTAAGAAAACAACAGGAAAAATCAATATATGTCTATTTTTCAATTTAGAATTCCTGCTTTCATGTTTCTAAAGCTGAAAATGTTAAAGGAGTTAGAAAACTATTGGGGTGGAAGAAAGGGTAAGAATGATAACCATTCATTGATATATTGGAAAAGAGGGGTAAGTTTTATTGAATTGGTGCAGGGGAGGGTTGCGTAACACAGGTAACCTGCGCATTACAAAAAACATCAATAGTTGGAAAAAAGAACATGTTGGAAAAGTAGTAGTTTTTTGTCTGAGATGTCTCAATTACATTGAAAAGAAAAAAGATGGATAATTTCATTATGTTAATATAGGATTCAGTCTCATGTTAAGCATAATGTCCCTACATTTTCTTTTAAATTTAAACTTATTCCAAGTTTTTGTCTATTGACAAGCTTACTGTGATTTGGAAGTTAATGCGATGGTTACCCTTTTACAACCAGTTTGGCAGTTTCAACGTAAAACATATTCTTTTTTTAACAAAAGAAAGAACGAGTGCAAAAATTGCATATTTTTAAGTTAGAAAAGAATAGTATAATTTTCTATTAGACTAGATAAGACTTACTTAATATTAATGTAAAAACATTCTTGAAAATAGAGTATCAAAGGATATCTTGACAACATGGATGTTAGTCCAACATCCCTCTTTCAACAGCATTAGTGAAATGAATACCCATCAAGTTCTTCGCCAACTGAACTATTTCTTCATTCCGAAGCTTATATGTTAAATGAATATGTATCCATTAAATTGATTAAATTTTATATTAAGTCACCATTTCCTCCCTTAATTATAATATAGTCATAGTTTCCTCTAAAAAAGTTTTTTTTTCCCAGAACGCTTGGGCCGCGGTGACTTGTGATGTATTTTATATTAAATGTGTTGTTGGTGATTAGAAGAGGCATAATTTATATAAGATAATGATCATTTATAATATTCTTATTTTTTTATCGTGATCGTACTTTTCTTAATATCGTGATGTTACTTTCCAGCTTCTTTTATCTCAACACGTAATTTTTACAAACATGCTTGTATTCCTACTCAAAATGGGTTCGGTAAAGAGCTCATAATAATTTGAATTCCAAGAAATTAGGACAAGCGAAGCATCTCAAGACACTAAAAGAAAATATGAAAAATGCACTAAACTTCCCAAAAGAGTAAATACTATTTTTTAAAGAAGAAACGACAAGACAAATCTGAAGAGCATTTGCTTGAAATAAAGTATGCTTTCCAACTAATTATTTCAGAAAAAAGTGTTATGGTTCACAAATTAGTGTTATAGATCACAAATTGATATGGCTGAAAATGCATTAGTTACTTTGCTGAGGCTCTTCTTGCTTCCTATTTGAAATAGCACTCGCATTTGGTTACTGGTACTATCAATCATCGCCTTCATGAACCAGGTTCATATTTAGAACTTCGAAATCTAATCTATCATATTTTTTTAAATTTCCCTCTTCATTTTCACTTATAATGTTCCTATTTCTGATTCACCTACAAACAAGCAGCACTGTTCCCAAATGGAAAAAGGGGCTTAGGGTGTCCCACTTTGCACATATATTTTTTGATTTTAATATCCTTCGAGATTGATGTGCGAAATCATATTAGTATGCTGTGGAATTTTTATTTTTGAAAATAAAAATTATTTAGAGGTCCTGCGGGAGAAAAATTAAGGTTTTTTAGCGTTCAAATATTTCTGTAGCCCATAGTTTTCATGATAAAAATCCTTCCTTTTGTTATAATGAGTATCATGATATGGTTCTATTACCTCAAAAAATTTGTTTCATTGAAACAATATTTAGAGGTCGCGCGCATCGCTTAAATGTTTAAAGAAGCGTGAAAACGCAGTTTTTACCACATTTACCCCCTGTATTTCGGAAAGATGGAAACCAAATGCAATATTTATTTGAAAATTGTTACATAATTCATTATTCGACCATCCTTAACAAAAATTTGACATATTTGGAAATCTAGATGACAATAAAAAATGTTTTCTGTACGTGAGATAAGATAGTAAAGCAGAGCTTTTCAGCTCGCTTTCTTGATAAAGTAATCCAGCGTATAGCTGTATTATACACACAATGACTGCCAGGTAACATGTTTTAACCAATCATTGCAAATGAGGTTGCTTTCTCTTATAAGTATATATATCAAAGTTTGGTGCTGGGTTTTATAAGACAAAAATAGTCCCTACGTAGAAAACATGTATTTGTATTTTTATCAGTTTTCCGGACAACCAGAAACGGTCAAGGAAAAAATAGTCCCTAGGCAATAAACATGTATCTGAATTTTTATCAGTTTTTCCGGACAGACAGAAACGGTCAAGAAAAAAAGTCCCTATGCAGAAAAAGTGTTTTTGTATTTTTGTCAGTGTTTTCCGGACAGACAGAAACGGTCAAAGAAAAAACAGTCCCTACGCAGAAAACTTTATTCACGCTTACGCACGACTTATCAGCTCCGCCTACGCTTCGTTTTTTTTCGCTTCGCTCAAAAAACTCCGCTGGCTCGCAATTAATTATCGTAATTTGGGAAATGTATAAATATTTTTTCTAAGGCAAACTAATTAAGATTAGCGATGAAAATGTGATAAAGTAGTCGAATAATCAATGATCTATCGATTTTAAAATAATTAGTTCATTTGGTTTATACCTTTCCGAAATACAGGGAGTAAATGTAGTAAAAACTGCGTTTTCACGCTTCTTTAAACATTTAAGCGATGCGCGCGACCTCTAAATATTGTTTCAATGAAACAAATTTTTTGAGGTAATATCATGATACTCATTATAACAAAAGGAAGGATTTTTATCATGAAAACTATGGGCTACAGAAATATTTGAACGCTAAAAAACCTTAATTTTTCTCCCGCAGGACCTCTAAATAATTTATATTTTCAAAAATAAAAATTCCACAGCATACTAATATGATTTCGCACATCAATCTCGAAGGATATTAAAATAAAAAAATATATGTGCAAAGTGGGACACCCTAAGGGGCAATGCTAACGAGGGTAGCTTGTGGACGTTAAAATTCACGTGTTCAGGGGTCAATAGTCAATAGTTTTTCAAAAAAGTCAACAGCGCTGCCAAATTCACTTAAAAAAGGTCATTTTAAAAAATTTTAAAAACCGATACATACTAGGTTTCTTTCAATCCCTAGTGCCTTTGGCAGTAATTGATATAATTGACTGATTCGGTCCCGGACCGAATGCTAAAGATCTCTCGAAAATTGATTTTCAGTAGTGTCTTTAACAAAAATGTTACTACCTTTAAAAAGGGGATATAATTTTCTAATGATAAAATAATAAATATAAAAATTGTGGTTATTGAACATGATTATTGAATGAGCTTTTTTTCTATAAGGAATACAGCCAAAAATATGGCTGAAACTCACTTGCCCTACGATGTTTTGATTATATAATTACCATGTGCCACGAATTCGGCTTCACTAACCTTCCACATAACATGTTACTTAGTGTAAAGAGCCCAAATTTGTTAATTTCTAATCAAATAAATAATATGCATTTACAATCACGTTCTTCAAACAAATACACCTGTTTAAAAATAATTATTAAACATTGATTTTGAGCTAGCAATTAAATAATAAAATACAGTGTACAAGAGAGGTAAAGTATTTTAAAAGAAACGAACAAAGTTAGCTTAAGAATAGGCAAAGCTAAATTAGTTTTATTCAAAATCAAACCAAAAATCATAACACAAAGGCCAAACAGTGTCAAAGAAAGCCATGACATACTCACAGAACGCCCTTCAGATGTCACTGTACAGCCTTCCTATAGTGTTGAAAAATTAATAAAGTTTTGATGGATTGAATAAAACTAGTGGATAATCGAGTTAATGACAGACTATCATGGCCTGCATGAGCAATCGTAGGGGTACTTGATTCCGTAGTGTAATAAAGCAGGCTCCATTTCATATAGAACTGTTAGAGTTTATCGTTAAAGTTAAGCACGGATGTTGCGATCAAGTGATTTACGGTTACTTGTACGTCGACTAAGAAGCAGTTGGTTTTTCTGACGAACCAGTGTATTGTGGTGTTGAGAAAGCGTGCTGAATCTAAAGGAGCAGGATTAAAAATAGAATCGTTATAGCATATATCTCTTCTTGTGGAAAAATATCATTTTGAGCAAACAGAATGGTCCCTCAAGCAACCTTAACGTAGATAATACCACAATTTGACTCTCAATTGTGGTTGACTTGAACAATTTCCATTGCGACGGCTTTAGATTAATCAAGTTCCGAAAAGAACGATAGAAATAAAAATATGCAATTGCTTCAGTAATTTGAAAAATAGTAAACTGAAAAGCTTAGATAGATGACAAACTGATGAAAACTGTAAATATTTCCCTACAAAAAAAATCCGTTTTTTTTAAAGAAAGAAAGAAATACTTAGTTTTTCTTTACCTTCAATTTCCAGAGTTCGAGAGGCTGCCCGTTTTCGTACTTAATGGGTGAAACAAATTTATCATAGAATTTATTCATGGGCTTTTTACGCTGTTCGCATGTAACAATATTTATCATGTGAACCATGGATGTCCCGAATTCTTCGCGGAAGGATGTGGGAATCCACAGATCCATTTTGAGGGTATTATGAACACCTGATATTTTCAAAGGCTCTCTTTTTTTCTTTGCGATACTGAGGTAGCTTCTGCATCAGGGATTTCACATCTCCCCGTGTTTCTTTCTAAAACGACACAAGAGATATTGCTGATCTCAATTTTTAGCAAAATTGACTTAACTAACGAGATGCTCAGCATAGAAAATTACAAATAAATTTTGTCTAGCAAATGGAACCACGATTGTGTTGAGTTATGATTTCATTATTTTTTCGATATAATAGGTAAAATAACCAATAAATACTCTATAACTTCAAAATAAGTCTTGTAACACGGTGGGTCCTAAGTCCTATGGCTATTTATTCTGGTTGTTTAAACAGTAGAGGTACAAGCAGGTTTCCAAAAGGAGCGGTTGTACTTGTTATAAGCCCACTCCACGTCAATGTGCTTTTCTCTATTAAGGATGATGGAGGGCCAGCTAATGTGGCAGTTATTAGTGCTCCAGTCAAACCTTTCGCGTATCCTTAATACCGAAAGAATTACCTACGCTGTGTCAACGGCATATTTGTTGATTTAGACTTTTTTTTAAATCTGATGCCAATGAGATACATATACCTGGATATTGCATCTTAATTAAAATCTCCGATCCACTGAATTTCAGAGCAATGTAAGCCAATGTATGGGATTCAAGGCGGTTGCGTTTGGAGTTATATCACGGGAGAGCTTTCTACCGCCATAGCAGTAAACCGACAAGCAATTCTTACAACTGCGCTACCGAGCAGATCGTTCTAGACTAAATAAAGATGCAAAGAAGTGCGACAAGGTTTATAGCAAGCGTGTCGTACCTGGAATCCACGATTGGCATGGGTTAACTACCATTCTTCACCCTCTTCTTCGGAACCTACAAGTCCAACTCTCGTTCCATATTTATCCCGTGATATCATTCAGTCGTCGCAGTGATATCACCTTGCCCGAACTTAATTTCTTTGCTGAATGGCCGTACATTCGCATACACGTCAGCGTTAAGGGCCGGAAAGATTACCCATCCGTACATCGTATGTCGCCATTGCTGCTCGCACCGTTTTCCATTTCCATCTGATATGGAGGCCTACAGTAAGTATATGCGCGAGCGTTGGTTATTCAGAAAACCAATACCATACGGTCCGGAAATGTTGAAGGTAATTTCCAGTTTCGAAAGCCTTCATCGGCGGTTTTTTACGCATGATTCCCAAATGGATGTTCAAGATGGACTATCAACAGTCACGTGATGTTCATTTTCCAGACACAGCGGCGTCTTATCATTAACATTGCACATGGTGGGTCTTCAGACAATCCAACAGTAGCATTCTTGCTCTAGCTATTCCGAATGCGGTGCATTTACTATCCTGCCAGCGATATTGCCAACAACGGTAATATTAGAAACGAAGAAATAATTGTGTTTCATACATCTTACCATTCTAAACAAAACTTCAAAATAAGAGATTCTAGGGAAAATTAAAATCTGTTGCAAAATCTGAATTAAAAGTTTTGAAATTTTATTGATTAGTCAACACCTTGCTACGCTTATAACTGACACACGAAATGCTATTGGAAAAAGGGTTGTTATGATATTATATATATGATTATGAAACAACACGGTTACCTCATTAGCTGGCTTGCTGTTAGAAAAGCAATCAAAAATATACAGTATGGTTCAAATAAACTTGAGGGGCCCTTACCTGTTTAGTGCTTTGTGCCCCTCAAGTTTATTTGGACCATACTGTACATTGAATATGGTGATTTTAAATATGTTATTCCTTTCCCATAAGAGAAAAGAAGAAAAGTACGGTTTTCTCATTAGCTGGCTTGCTGTAAGAAAAGCAATTAAAAGTATACATTGAATATGGTGATTTGAATATGTGATTCCTTTCCCATAAAAACCTCAGGGGAATGTGGTAAAGAGTTAAAAAAAGCATTGATTTGAAAAAAATCTAAAAAAGATAACATTAAAACGATTTTTTGGGTGTTGAAAATTGCACTTTTTAAAGAGCCAGATTGAAATATTTGGCTTTCCTTTTTAAATTATTTTTCGTGTGTCATTTTTTACGGTATTTCTTTACGTATTCTTTCTTAAGCAAGGTTTGCAATAAATAAATTATGTGTGAAGTGATAGATTTCTTATTTGTACATTTTTTCATATAACTTCATTTAGAACAACATACAAGAATGGCCTTTGGAAAAAATATCGATTTATTTTTTATCACCTCAAGCGACATTATCTCTATTATGTCTTTAATACAATCAAAGGAATGCATTATTTACAGGCTTATAACATCAAAAATAAATTTAACTTTTTTTGTATGTTTGCCAACCATTCATTTTCTGCTCCTCCGCTATAATGTTCAACTGTCATCACCTAAATTATTTCTGATTATCGGACAATTTGACCTTAATGGATATGATGGCTAAACTATAGAATGCGACTACGCTTTTTCGTTTAATAATTTACTTAAATCACTTAAATCTTGTAACGATTCACCTAAACGGATCTATAATCGGGACTACTCGTGAAGCCAAAGCTGGGGTTTTGGGTGGGGAGATTTTAAATTAAGTAAATAGAATAAATTAAGTAAATTAAGTAAATTAAGCAATTTAAGGGAATGAAAGGAAACGATGGAATCCAAAGAGAATGAGAGAATTTTATCAACACTTTTACACATAAAGTTAGGCAGTGAATATCGATTCGGTAGCTCAATGGTTAAGTGCTCGGCTACGAACTCAGAGGTCTACAGTTCTAAACTTGTTACCTCCTTTTAAAATAAATCATAGAGCTGAAAAAAAGTGTGACTAAAATTCGAAAAATTTCAGTCATTTAAGTAAATTACGTAGTTTAAGTAAATTAAGCAGTTTAAGTGAATAAGGGGTTTAAGTGACATAACAATTGCATCTTATCTATGACATTTATTTATATTTGTATTGAGAATATTCAAGACATAGATACTAGATAGGAGTCATACGCTTGACGCTCGAAAGAGCAAGGTGCCCCTGGTGGATCTGGGCCCTGAAAATTAGCCATGGCACCACCCTTCAACTTCATCGATTCGATGAAGGTTTCCTTCATTACCAGTCCCTGGCACTTGAAGCAGGTACAATTGATGATGTCCATGCGAAAAAAGCAAAATTGTCCTTGGTTATTAAAAACGATTCGGCCTTTTTGGAAACCAGGAAGAGCCTAATAAATACAACATAACAATACAAGTAAATTAAGTAATTTAAGTAAATTAAGTATTTTAAGTAAATTAAGTAAATTAAGTGAGCATTTCAATGGCGGAAGTATTAACAGTGGTGCCAGTTTTACAATGAATAAGTGCGGCAACCTTGCAAAGAGCCGATGCTCACATTTTTTATTCTGCGCGCGCTCCATTCATTGTCCTGCTGTCAACCTGTGCACGTCGCTCCGTCAGCCCCTCACGGATAATTTTTTTTTCGATTTAATCCAGTAAGTGCTATACTTCGTTATCCAAATTATTGTATAAATTTATAATACGTGAATTATTTTAACTTTTTAGGTGGTTGATGCAGTTTCCTGTGATTAATCGGTGATCTTGCACCACCAAAATCGACGTTTTGACTTTTGGTAAACATTTTTTCCCCTTTGAATCCCTCAATTGCTTAAATTACTTAAAAACCGTATTGTAGTGTTGTGGATAAGCATTCTTTATCCAATCTATATCCATTCCCTTGTTGATTGCTTAAATTACTTAAATTGCTTAAATTGCTTAAATTGCTTAAATTGCAATAATATTTATATTTTATAATCATCTTACTTCTTAATTTAGTCAAAACACTTATTTTAAAATTTGTTTAATTTACTGAGGATGTAAAATTTAGTTTCATTAATTCACTTAATTTACTTAATTTACTTAGTTGTTTGATTGAAAAGGCCCTTCACGTGAACAGTCTCGATGTCATTTCCTTTAATTCCCTTAAATTGCTTAAATTGCTTAATTTACTTAATTTATTCTATTTACTTAATTTATTCTATTTACTTAATTTAAAATCTCCCCACCCAAAACCCCAACTTTGGCTTCGCGACTGGTCCCGATTATAGACCTTTCCAAGCTAACAACTAAGTAATTTAAGTCATTTAAGTGATTTAAGTAAATTATTAAACGAAAAAGCGTAGTCGCATACTATAGTTTTACCGATATGATTATAGACCGATGTTAAGATGATCAATCGTAACATCCAGGAGTCAAATTATTTGGAAGCGATTGTAAACTTCAAATCAAGTCGCATCATTGAGCTTGTAAAAAATAATTAATTCTATTCAAGGGTGATGAAAGACTTTTGAAAAAAGATAATTTGTTATGGCTAAGATTATCTGAATATGAAAGGGTCGACAGATTCAAAATATATGTAGGGCATTTGACGAAACAAAAAACGTAAGAAAAGAAATAAATGAATTTTTACCATCTTACATAAGTATATATGGTGAAATAAGTCTTCAGAAACCAAAATAAATAACTATACAACAAGTTTAGCTCTATGTCGTTTTTCTTCAGCTGTATGGAAAAGGTTAAAAATATTTTTTTTAAAAGCAAGTTATCTACAACAGTTTAACACATCAGCTTACCTCAATATTTACTGTGATGCCCACCGTTAACTTTGTAAACCAAAGACGGATATTTAGTAGAAGGGTTTAGATCTTCATAATTCTTTTGGATGATGCAACAATTAATAAAAATAGGTCACGAAACGTGACAAGATCATGGCCAAGCTTTTGACGTGCATTTGCCTTCATGATTTATGCTATTAGTCATTTTGTCAATAAATATTATCACGATAATATCTTTTTTCGAAATATTCAATGTTAAAATTCTCCGCAGGGCTATAATTCTATTTAATTTTGGGAAGCCGGGTTTGGAGAAAACTTTAAATCATCCTGGGGCATCAAGCATTGTCACACAGATTCCGCAATTGTGGAATTGGAATTCCGCTTTATCTTTGGTTAGTCTTTTTACCAGTTCATAAAGTTTATGTGTAAAAAATGTCTACTTGTGGTTGGTAAAAAGATGATGGGTCCTCCGTTGGTCAGGAGAAGGGAATTCTCAACAAAAAAAAATCCGGGCAACGTTATGCCAGTGCTAAAGGCAGTGTAAGCAACAACTAACCACCAACTTAACAGAAATTAACGGGATTGGTATTAAAAAATTCGCAATATTTCTACGCTCTAATGGTTTGCTATTTTTCGTAAAAATGAATTTAACACAATTAAACCAATTAAAATTAAAGAAAAAATAATGGTTGCGCTACTTTCAATGTCAACTAATGGGGATAAAAAATTGAAAATGACTAAAATTGAGGTTATCTTTATTTTGAGAATTTTACGATCAATGGCCAAATTATCAGCTTTTTTGAAGACCGATTTGCCGACGAAATTGGTCAGTTTTCCCAAAAATTCCGAGTAATATTTTAGTGTGTGAAATAATTATTCTTGTTCCTAAACCTTGCTATGCTGTTACCCCTTTTTTATATCTGACAAGAATGACAGTGGTTTTTGAGAAAAGAAAATGTGATAATGAATATAAACGAAGCTCAAATTAATTTTGCACACGATTCTGTTATTATAGTTGTTGAGCATCCATCACCGATTTTTTTCCGACTGTGCATTTAGGTTTTCTGTGACACAGGTCGACAAGTAGAGAATGAGCACGCCATAGGAATTGAAATAACATATCTACTAACAGGAACGGAACAGTTTTGATTTTGGATGTGCTGTTTTTCAGTGCTGGGAAAAGGTGGATATAGTAGGAGGTACTTCATCGTGTGCTGTTTGGAAAATATTTCTAAAAGCAAACATGAGACACAGTTTTGAAATATTTGATTACAGGCACGAAGGACATTTGATGTGCTGATTACTGTGAATCACAATTATTTGCAGATTGAGGGAGTTTTGATGCAAAATGTACTGATTACTCTGTGTTGAACTAGTTCTTTAGCCAATGCATTCGAGTACATAGCACTATTATTTCACTTTCAATTTTTAAGTTAACTAAATATGAATAGGAGCTTTATTTGTATCTATCTGCTAGAAAGCGAAAAATGTCCAACTTTTTTTGCTTGTTGCAGGCAAGATGAGTTAGGAACAAAGAAAAATTCTTTATCTTTTGAAATCTTCTTCAGTATAATTTTGCATTCTTTTCTCCCTGGTCCAGTTTTGATTTGTTAATCAGAGTTCCAGCCCCACTTCGGTCTGTAAATTAAATAAAGAAATTATAAATCTGACAAATCAAGAATCAAGAACTACATAATACTAAATATAACAAATCAAGAAATAGTGTGCTACCATTCAGAGAGTTTTCTTTTTTAACTTCGTGCGTTTATCTACATGATCCAATCTCTAAAATGAGAAAATATTTAACAAATACAATAATGTTTGAAATAAATAGAAGAAGAAATAACAAGTTAATCAATCAGAGCGTGGGAATTCATAATACATTTGAAAGCAGTAACAAACATTTGTTGTAAACACTTGAAGTAACAGCTAATTTTTTTCATAAACAATTTCATTAACACACGTGTAAAATATATTCACTCAATTTTATATTTCAATCGATATTACCGAGAGCTTTATCGTCTCTAATTTGATTAGTAACGGAAGTAGAATATATCATGGTAGGAAATATCCAGTTGCATAGAAGCATAAATGCAAGAAGTCCATTATTTATCCTGGTGGTGTAGGTGAAGATCGAAATGGCTGCTTGTATGCCGTGTAATGCTTGCATTCAATGGATGAGGTTGAAATGTTGTGGTTCGGGTTAAGCGAAAATGCCAGAAAGAGAGAATGTTCATGTTGCAAATACCGAAAATCTGCAAAACAATTTTGTATAAATAATAATATATAATTTTATTTATTGGGAAAATACTGTTGTCGAATATTATGATGGTTTCGTGCATAAGATAAAGTAGTGATGCAGGCAAAAGTATGACATTATGGGTCAAAGTTCTTTTAAATGATGCGTATTGGAGGGAATTACGTATTATTTGAGGACCAAATCAGCCACGTTATAAGAAAACATATTATGTGTTTATAATAAACAAATTAAATCAAATTTGGCCAATAAAACATAAAGAAATCCTAACTGTAAGAAGTAAATGAGATTTCAGCATTATTTTCAATCTAATTAAAATTGCTGACAATTGATAGAATTTATTTGAAACAATTTGAAAACGGGCTTGATTAAGTATTATTCTTTTAATCTTTAAATTTTAAGATTTTTGATTGTTGTAGTAATTAATAAAACTATCTAATATTGCATTTGGATACTTATTTTGAATCAATTAATAAATTGAAAACAGTAAATTGCTGCTCCTTTATGGGAATAAGTAATAAAGGTGTCACCACTAAATTTTCGGCTTCCTGAATCCATCAATTTATTGACTAGTTCTTGTCTTTGCCATATAAATCACAATGGTAAAGGTATAAGGGGGATTTTTTAGTTTTGATCGAATCTACATAAAAATTTATATTTATGATTTTAAAGATTCATTTTAATAAAATAAATATTTGAATTGAATTTCTTCTTTTTGTGTCCATTTTTTAGCTATTAGAACAATGCAAATAATAAAAATATTCAAATATTTTTTTAACATGGAACTGGAACTTGAACTCAGGGACTTCTGTTTTTCTTCACTGTTTTTCAAAAAATTTCAGTTCCGTTCTTGGTATTTTACATTAAGGTATTTCCCCTTACATCATATGTGCAGTTTAAATAGTATAGATAAAATCGTCCATTTTTTCAATATTTGAAATAACTGGTAAAGGCCCATTAAAACAATAAAAAATGTTTATTGGTTTGTTTTAAAGTACAATATTTCGGCTATGTAGGGACAATGGACATCTACAGGACGTTTTGTGAAGCTTTCAGGGCATTTTATTGCAGTGTCTGGCCTTCGTGTCATGATTTTGGTATAGTATTCCAGATACAGAGGTTGACTAGACTGATTTTCATGTTAACTTTATTCCGATGGCGTTCGGTCCAAACGCTAGGTCTTTTTCTCCGACCCGGAAAAAACTCTTCTTTCAAATCAGCTGAATAATTTTTAAAGAGTCTCGTTGTCTTTATCTTCATCTTGGGGTAAGATAAGTGTGTGTTAGTAAGTCAATGTGGCTAGGTTAGGCTAGGTTAGGTCAACGTTTACATCCAAACGTTTACATTTTGGAATTTATAAATCAAAATGGTTAAATAACTACGAGTTTTCTAAGGACTTATTCGTCAAGGAAATTTTCTCCGTGAACATCCGAATAACAATACCAAAAACATGTTAAATTAAATAAAATTAAAATAGATTTAATTAAAAAGAAAAGAAAAATGTATACGACGAAGAGGAAGAGGGCGATTTTGTAGCAGGGTTGCCATTATATAAACAGCGAAGACGGCCATATTGCCCATTAGGACTTTTGCCGATAAAGAGGGCGATTTCAATTTTTAAAAAGCGACGACGGCCCAATAGCCCAGCCGGACTTAGTCCGATAAAGAGTGGTTTTGTGGAAGGATGACAAAAAAAATAAAGGAATAAAGAAATAGGAAATTCTGCATTATAATTACCCAAAAGAAAAATGGAGACGGTCCTTAACGCTGAGACGTCTGGCTAAAAAAAGAAGCGTTGCCGTTTAAGCGTGGCGGAAGAGAAAAAACCTGGTGAGAAATTTTGGCGCACGGCAGTTAAAAAAGTTAAAGGAGAAAATAAATGTTGCGTGCTTGAAAAAAATACGAATTCCTGTGAAAAACATAAAATAAAATTTCTTAATTCAAGGGAATCATTCTAATTGGTAGTAAACTCAAAAAGGAGAAAACGTACTATTGGAAATACCTACTTAAATGACCGTAAATTATATTCACGTTTTTATAATTTACTACACGTGTACTTTATTTCACGGGGTATCAGTGATAAAATAAATGGAATTTTAAAAATATGAATAAATTAAGAGTTAATTTTTTGAATTTACTACCATACAATTTTGTTTGATTGTCTTTTACAAAAAAAATAATTCATCATTGTAACAAGTAAAACGTAAATTAAAATGAGAAAATTTAGCTTAAAAGATTTATTAGATTAAAACGATAATATTTCGTACAAAGTCGTGAAGTAGTAGAAAGGGAATAAGCCATAAGTCTGTTACTAGTAATTGGTAGTCACTGTGACTACCAGTTACTAGGTCTATCAACAACTATTTTCACCAAAAATCGGTACCATTTTTATCATTCGTTTGATCCGTACGGCAATGCTCTGAGTTCTCACAAAAAAGGTTCGAGATCAGTACCCGCTTCAATTCGACTAGAAAAAACTTGTTGATGCTGAAAGACAGGGGTGGCCATGGATATTCTATTCGGACAGTTTGCGAACTAGAACCGTTTCCCACCAGCGAACTTGAACGACTTTTTGGTCCGTTCCCCCAGGAAGCGAAGCCACGACTATCAGCATTTGCTGCATCGTTTTCGGATGTTGATAGATAGATGGGAGATACGGCTGATTTTGATGCGTTACTTGAGAATCCAATGATTCCAGGGTGTCATCTACTTCATTTTCTGGGCTTGGCGTTCGTTTAGCAGGAAGAGCCGAGGCAAGATTTGACCTTGAGGCAGCATCATTACCAACATGTGTATTTCTCAACCCTGTAAAAATATATTTCAAAATTAATTACAAGAACACGAAATTTTGGTACTATTAAGCTAGGTCATCCCTAGCTCAAAAGAATACTGCGCTGTTACGAATCATCATAAATACCATCGGACATACCAACGCCTTTCTAAAGGCCATCTACGTCACTACTTAACCATTTGGAAGCTCCAATCGGACGAATATGACCCAAAACAAACATGAATCAACAATGTGAATGTTGTTTAAAATAGGAAGAATCGAATGCTAAGGAGTTGGTTCGCTATTTCCATACGTTTAAAAGATGATTTGCTTTATAAGATACGATCGTTTTCTTTGTTATTGTATATGAAAAACAGTTTAAATGGTGAAAAAAACGAATTTTCTTAAAAATTAACGCCAGGGTTTCTATTTAAACGAGAAAATTTATTTGTTTTCTTATTATAGCACCATATATATTGATCGACTTACCTTGAATGAATGAGGATCCCATGTAGCGACCCATCAATTGTGAAGAGGGTAATAGTTAGATCACTCTTTAATAATTGAAAATAAACATTGTAATCCAAGAAAAAAGACAAAGACCTTTTCTTGATTGACGAAGTATGAAAAGAACTCTAGCTATCACTTGCTCGAACAAGTGAGACGGAGAGATGGATATATATTTAAATATTTTTATATTTAAATGGAAAGAAGATAATGGCGATGGTCATGGTGTATTTTTCCTCAACAGGTCCTTTTCTGGGCTTGCACCAGGTAACTGGCGGCGGATGCCGACACCACCAAAATGTCTGCCATCCTTTCTACTTGATAAAATTGGTGATAGAACCATAAAGTATGAGCATCACGCTTTGCACATTATACATAGCTCATATAAGGACGAGCCAACAGTGAAAAAAGTAAATATTATTTAATTTTTACATTTCAAATGTCAGAAAATAATTCATTTCTCCAAAACCCACATCCCATACAAAAAGTGAAGCATATAGAACACAGATAATTATTGCACACTAAATGGAACTGTGCAACATGTCGCAACCATATTAACCCACAATAGGAAGAACTTTATATAACAGCCAAAATAATAGATCACTTTATCCCTCTATCTGCTCAAAAAATAGCAAAACACACATATATATATATAAAAGCCTTCAGAGATAGAAAATAAAAAAGAGTCAACTAATAAATATCAACGACGGAAAACAATTTTAGAACTAAAAAAGATTATTCTTTAAAATACGGACATCAGGGTCCGTATACATAATATATAAAAATGAGAAGGGGAACGGTAGCAACTAGAAGCACTTGTCTAGATTCCCTAATTATTTGGGGAAAAAATACTTCCAATATTCTCCTCAGCTTCGGCTTGCGTTAGCTGAACCTTTTCCTGAGTTGAATACTCCGGAACGACATCGCTTGGAAAAAACAAACAAAATCTTATTTAAATTAAAATTGAGTTTTCGAGAGACTCTGCTGAAAATTCTAAAAATATGTTGTTCCAAATAGACTATTAACTATGGTATCTTTTTCTATCTAGTGTAGTTCATTTCAAATTTAAGCTTAACTTATTTTATTACATCCAATAAAGTGTTAGTTTGGTTTAATTACTTTTCTCGCTGTTAAGAGATATTTTCGGTTAATTTGAGTCTTCAATAAAATAAGCATTTTGACAAAAATTCGTATAATGAAGTTAAGATTCCACTAAAGATTAAGATAAATATATTTTTTATAGAATTTAAATTTCGAAAGCATAACAAATTCTATTAGAACAATGCCTGACTTTTAATACATACATCTTTATTTTTAAAAATGTTTGTATTGGAACTTTAGTGGTTTGGCGATGTACTGAAAGACAATGGGAGAAACTTTTATTACTAAAGGCATCTCACGGTTCATGTCGAACCAAATCGATAGTCTGGATAAAATTAACGGCACTTAAACCATTTCAAAACTTGTGATATGTGATGATTATGAAGGCTCCCTAGGATGTCCCAAAAAGTTATTATTCATATTTTCGATACTCCTTCCGAATCGAGGTGTTTTTGGCTTAAATAACGTATGATGCATGTTATTAAAAATTGTATATTTTCTTTTTTTTCAATATTGTATTAAGGCATCTATGGTGTTCAAAAACCAAAATTTTTATTTATTTTAGATTCTCCTTTCGAATCGAAGGGTAGTATTACCTAAATAACAAGGGATATAGATCGTGCATGCACTCATTGGCTCCATAAACTAAATAGGGATCGATTATTTAGTTGTCTTACATGTGATTGATTAATTTTAAATTACTCTGACCCCTCATTCCCTTCACTGGTGATTTGAGTTGATCTCTTGACCGAAGTCCCTGTTGTTAGCGTACTAGATAAGGTATTTTGTATGAAATGTCTTTCTTTATTAAAGAAAGGAGCTATTTTCTATTAGTTCCTTGGTTCTCGAACTTGATTTAATGTAGGTCTTATTTCTGGGAGCAAGTAGATGGTTTTCTATCAGTCTATATTTTAAGTGCCGTGTCAAAGCCTCCATTCAACGGGTATATTTTTTTAGTGAATTTAATGACCTACTCCAATTTTTGCTTTATTTTGGTTACATATTGATTTGTTCTTATTCCTGAGTTCCTTCAGGGCATTTTCTCTGGATACCGAATGGGCTTTAAAGTTAGTTTACAATCTCTTCTAAAATCCAAAACTTTTAATTAATTTATTTTTATTTGTTCCAAGCGGATTTGGATCTAATATTGGACAAGGCTATTGCTCTTTGTGTTCACGAAAAAATAGTTTGATAATGCCTGTGGTGACTTCTACGAGAAGGACTCAATACAAACTTGATTGAATTATTGCAGGCTAATTGGAAAATTACTGGACTTTTACCCCAAATTGATGATTATGTAAGGCGTTCGAGCAAACCTAACATAAGTATGAAAAGATCGGATGTGATCGCATCGCTCATTATATTAGCATCGTCGTGCTTTAAAAAATCAAAAATAGGAAAAAAGAATAAGAGAGGAAGAACGGACACGCACAACTACGTTTCAGTTTCTTGAATAGTATGTGCTCATCTTCCTTTCCAGTTCCGGTGTTGTCTTGTCCACCGGCAGTCGATGGCAGTTTCTGCACGGCTACGCTCAGTTTATTTCCAATGGCCCTCATCATGTGAAGCAAATCGCCCTTTCTTGTCTGCAATTTTGGTAATCTTCACTTTTACCCCACGGTCCTTCCACTGAGATCCAGCCCAGTTTTACTTCGTTAGAACTTGAGGAATTCCAACCTCAAGCCAGGCTTTGCAATAAGTCGTCATTGTGCATTATCAAACTGGTAGAGGTTCAGGGTGTTAAAAATCGATCAAAATTTATTTCAATTGGCCCTTCTTATATCCTATTTCAATTAAATAGAAAAAAATGATTGCCAAATATCATACTTTTAAATTATATCAGGTGCTATTATAGCTCATGGCTGGAAGACCACTTTCTTTTTCTTATTTTTTATTTTTCTTAAATATTTCTCCATTTCCGGCAACCTTATTTTCCGGTAAACATACAGTAGTGAGTGAAATTATTGACAAGAATAGCCTACTCGAATGACAAATAAGCAACCTCCATCGTACAATGATGTACGATGGAGCGTAATGTCCCAATTCCGCTTCAATACGGTTTCACATAGGAGGGCGTTATTGCTGAAAAATCAGTGTTCTTTTTGGATTCTTTGGGTTTCCAAGTTTTTTTCGGAGGTCGCCCATTTTTCTAAATTCCTTCAGAAGTGGCAAAATATTCCTCTCGGAAAATTGGGTGAAGTTAAAGTTAGAACAAGTTTATATTGATGTAAAAATTTTAATTATCAGAGCAGAAATATTGTATCCTGCTTCATACAGTCTTGAGGTGTCCCTAAAGGCTGTAACTGAAAGTTCAGATGATTCCTTCATAAATGCTCTTCCTAGCATTGGCGGCCTCTCCGTCCAAGAATAATTGCTTTTTAATAAGAAAGTTCCTAAAAAACTTACTTGAGACAACTGATCAAGGTTTGAAGGTTTTCAAGAATCAGCAAGAATAGCTTTTCCTGGTTGCTCGAAGAACGTGTTGCTCATGAGGTTGTTCTATGTTTCTCTCCACCTCCTCAAATCTCATTCTACGTTTCATAATTCGTAAGATGCCATCAATAATCTTACTTAACATTATGTGTCTTTTCCGTTCTCTTCGAAAAGGTTTGTGGAGTCTCTATATGGAGACAGCTCTACACTTGTTCAAGTAAGCGCAAAACCAGCGTTACATAAAACACGTCGTATTTTAAATAGATACTCACGAATTAAAGAAAGACGAATAAGACGGAAGCGGTGAAGTTAGAGACGGAAGATAGGAGTGTGCTGAGGAAGAGATCTGTAGGAGGTGGGAGCTGCTGAGGGGGTCTGAGGGTGACGGCTGATGAAGACTGTCGAGGATGGCTGCTCTGATGGTTACTGTATGATGGTGCTAACTGCTAACTAACTAACTCTCGGATACTTCCCGGATGCATTTTATTCTCCGTGGCTGCTGCGTGCTGCCTAATGGATTCCGGTCCGACTGATGATCGCAAAATACATTGTAGTGCAAAATAACCCCGACAGCTACTGTCGGACCAAAGACAGTCCAAGAGGGGAATGCTTTTGCGTGCAGCAGTTAAATGTAATAGATGAAAAGTGTAAGTGGATTAATGATGGCACCGAAATATGTTTAAGATACCTGCATTCGGGATGCGGTCGGGATAAGTAAAGGTATGTGGTAGAGATGCAGCATTGGAAGGGATCAAATGTGGATGAGTGGCAATTAAAGAGAATCAGAGGAGCAAGCAATGATGCATAATTCTAGGCATCACAGGTTAAAATCTCCTCGTTTGGGACAAAAAAGTTAGGCCTGGCCGAAAGCGGTGTTAAGTCTTTTTCTCAAACAGGTATAGCCGTATCTTAAACAGGCAAGTTGTCCCTTGAACAAGTTAAGGAAAAGTTTTCTACTCTTTTTCTATATTTTTTATATCTAAAACAAGTAGTGGACGGCCAAACAAACAATAATGCGTTAGAAAAAAAAAACTTTTCGCTTATTTTAAAGCGATATAATATGTACAGTATTTATTATTTTACTAGATTAACCATGAATGTTCAAATGAGTTTATTTTTTAATTCATTTTAAAATAAGGACTTGAATCCAAATGGCTATATAAAATAACTATGGACTAAACCGTTGATAATCTAATCGTAAAAACCCCAGTACAGGTCTACTGGTTTAGTTAAGCTACGTCTTTTCAAGTTTAATTTTAACACTTTAAAAATTCATTTTAAAACTCATAATAATATAATCATAATATGAACTGGAATGAAAGGGAAAGAGAGAGGAACAGTGACTATCACAGTCCTACTTGGAAAAATATGGGAGGAAGGAAAATGGCCTCTCGCTCCAAACTGACTAATTTTTTAACGTTTCAATATAAAAAAAATTAACAACACTATTTATTATATTTTAAATATTTGTTCTCATAACGAGCTATATTATTTGGACTTTAATGTTGATTATGACTGCTGTGATTTCTTTTGCTGCAATAATTCATAAGGATACATTTATAAAACGTTAAGGCATGTTTGAGCGAACTGATTATATAATTATAGTCAAGCATCTATTCAGCTTCTTGCTTGTTGTAGATGGGACGCAGTACGGTGGTCTTTTAAAAAGTTGGACTTTCTAGTTCCACCTTGACTTTACAAGTTTTGTCTGGATCAATTGCATCCACTGGAATAGATGGGGTTTCAGAGAGATATCGACCAGCTGTGAAAACAGCCCGGGTGCCTGCCGGCCACCTCCAGGCTCCAGTGTTACGTAACGTCCACACAATACTAAATCTAAAATAGAATTTCAATACAAATTATATCATCACATAAATCATTCATAACGTATTATTACTTTTGATTTGGAAAGACTGTAAGGGGAAAACAAGTCTTCTCAACGTCCATATCGTATTTCTTCCTGTCCTTTCCGTCAATCACATCGGTTTCTGGAACAAACGGAAATATGTTGTTGCGATCTTCACCGCTATTTGAAGGCCAGGCCATTTTAGCAAACAGGTTTACACTTTAAAACAAAATTCTTTTCTTTGTAAAAAACTTTAATTGTGCCCAGATACTTTAGATTTTACTAAAAATCAAATTATAACGTAAGGGGCTCACTGCAATGAATTTGTTAATATATTCTAATGGGAAAGTATCCTTTGGTAATATTAGTAAAAAATGGTTAGAAAGTCGTAGGCTAAAATATGAAAATAAAGAAAAAATAAAAATAAGTTGTCATAAAAACACGAACATCACCACCGAAGACTAAACTTGCTAACCACCATAAACCAACAAACTCACGTTCTGTGTAATTGCAGTATTAGGTGGTCAGAAATTACTTCCAACCCATTTGAACTAATAGATTTGCTTGATGCAACAGGACGAGATTGCAAAATTACTAGGGCAACGGCCTATTCATCTCTTGCGCTCTGCACTCGAAAGATTGAATCTCTTACTCTTTGGATTGCATTTAGTTTTTTTCCTCTCACTAATTGTTTAAAGATTCGTTGTAGTTTAAAATTGAAGTTGTAAAAAAGTCTTAAAATAGAAAAAATTTGGTCTACGCTCCACACTGAAGAAGCCAGATGAGGCCAAGTTTGCATACAGAGTCATTTTCACCAATATGAACTAGCGAAAGTTTAAAATTAGTGCATTTCGTTCTTTGTTAAAATTGGCAAATAGAATCCGTGGCCAGACATTCAGCCAAAGCTTTCAGGCTAAATACTATAAGTAAATTAAAATAAGAATATAATTTCACATTTTTTTAATTTGGAAAAATGGAACAATTAAGCCATGGAGCCAGTATCCGTAGGGGACGAGGCCTAAGTAGGGGACAATGTGGAGAAGATTCTTAGGCTGCTTTGCACATTGATACGAGGCCAGCAACTAGATCTCTAACCTACACCTCTATCAAAGGGGAAGAAAAGCATTTCAACGAAGATTTTTGAAGTTCGAAGTTTTGGTTGCTGCTCGACATGTCTATTTTTGGTTTCATAGTTTTCTTTAAAAGGGATGACGAAGTCAAACAGTTACATCTGGCGTGTCACTAAGATTCAAGCATTGCCTTTGTTTACCTGACAGGGCTCAAGAAGGTTGATGCGAGACATTGTGGTTGTGCTAACTATTCAAATATGTCTGTCTTAACCCCCAAGATCGACGGAAGACCGTTTTGCGTACCGTGCGTTACACACCGGAGTTGGCGTCAATTTCAAGGAAACAGAAACACAATATAATTGGCAGTGCTATTCAGTTTCTTACGCTAAACACAATATTCTTTTCAGCTTTTTTTTATTTTAAAACATTTTCTATTATATAGTGTAAGCGTTTCAAGTATTCATATTCCTTTGAAAATATATTTTCAGGTCGGAATAAAATTCAAAAAATGGAAAGTGCGTTATCGTTGCTTTGTCTTCAATTTATTAGCAAAACATTGAAATTAGACAATCACAAAAATTGAATGTAATTCTAAAAAATTAAGTTTCAACATGATGAAATTTAAACAAGTTCAAAAACTTCAAACTTTCAAAATCGTTTTCTTCATTTGCTTTTTGCCTGAATTGTTTTAAAGATGACATTTCTCTACCATAAAATATACTTTACCAAAGAAGACCTAGGCGGGGTCGAAGAAATCCTAAACACGACCTCAGGCCTAATAAATTTGTTTCATATCCAGACATTTAAAAAAAAACCTTTTTTATTTTCCCATATTGTTTGGCTTCTAAAAATCCGTTAATTGAAAGGTTATATGATAAACATTCTTTACAGCGGATCTTCATAGCGTTTCAAGACATATTCTCCAAATTCAACGTTTTGGAGCCACTTGAATTAGCATTTCCAAAAATAATAAATGAAACATTTAACAAGCTTGTAAAAGGAAACCAATGGCTCTTTCTAAGAAAATACAATTGCAGAAGAAAATTTCTCCTGATATAAGTGAACCATATAATTTTCTGATCAATATAAAGGAGTGGATTTTTACTTGTGTAATAATTTTTTAAATAATGAAAGTACATTTATGATGCTAATTCTAATGGTCTGAACGTTTTATTAGGTGATAAATTGAAGTTTTTGTTATTATTATTGAGGTAAGCTGTATGGTTTATTATTCTATATTTTTCACTGTTGGAATTTTATTTATGATAAATTTGAAATGTTACTACTATTTTTTTTCAAAACTGAATCTTTTAATGGACTCTCTACAGTAGTACACTATGATTTTTCTTTATAATGCTTTATAATCATTCATATATACATCACCTTAGAAATAAAAAGTCGTCCACTTTAGCATTTCTACCAATAAAATTGTTTCTAAAATCGTTCAAAATCCTTCCAGGAAAGATAGAAATTGTAACATAAACTGTGATTGAAAGAAAATCTAAAGTAAGTTAGAAAAATTCTTCAGTTTTTCAAAAAGAGCCCAAAATAGTAGCTAGATATGTCGAAGAAACCGTGCAACAAGAAGACCTTAAATTTTCTAGATTTTATCTATAGCTAACATATAATACTATTTTTTATCATTAAAAGAGGCAAACTTTCAGACATTTGTCGAAGCCAAAGTAGAAGGAAAACGAGCCACGTTTAGAAACGACAAAATACCATGCTTAGCCTAGCTTATTCGCAACTCTTCTTTCTTCGATAAAATCGAAATGATAGTCGATGAAAATTCAGTCATTGGGTAAACGAAACTAGCTGAATTGCTTGCGAAAAATAAGCATTGTGGGCATTAACAAGAAAAGAAATGCAATGCATGCATCAATCATCTTCATTAAAAACTATATTGTAATTTAAATTTAAACTAATTATTTATCTGTTCTATTTTTTTCTGTAATATTTTAGAAATACATTTATTAATAAATGACAATGATTATAATTATGGTTTGCTTATATTTATATAAGCTAACCCAATAATGATTTTTTAAAATATAAAACGGGTTCTTATCTTACAGAAAGATAAGAAGCACGCCGGACCAAACTGAAATATTATACAAAAAAATGAAGCTATGCCGTCCAGTGAGAATCTGTTATTAGTCTTTCTGCTGTACACAAACACAAAACAGTTATGGCGGATTCTCGTAAACATATCCTATTGCTCAACGCATGCATATTAATCTTATTTATTGGTAACTCTGGCGCCGTCAACTTTAATCAACAAGTAAACATTAAACTATCAATTAAATTACTTAAAATTCATTTTTGAAACTTAAAACGTATTCAGAACTTATATGCACTTTATGCTTTTTATCTATTTATTCTATTCAATAAGTTTAAAACACCAAACGCCATTTGAAAATTAGTTTCCTGATATGATGATAAATTCTAACATACGTATTAATTTTTGAAAAGGAATCCAAGAAAGGTGAGCTGCTGGGAATCGTCCGAAGACAACAAGATCGGATTGATGAATTAGAAAAAGTAGTACTTGAACTATTGCAAGCGCAAAAGGATGCTGAAAATATTAAAGTATAAAAAAATTACAATACTTGGCTTATTATTCAACAGTGCAATCACATTTAAAAAAATAAAATATTTAAAAAAAAGGAGGAGTCCATTAAGAAATTGCAGATCTCGTCTTTGGATGATTCAACTAAAATTTTGGGAGCCAAAGGCTGTTTAGACCTCTGGAATGCTGGCTTTGATCTGCCTGGTTATTACCCAGTAGCATCCGACAACAGAATGAGATTCGTTTACTGTAACAGAGATAGTAAGAAGCCAGTTATTAAATAATAGTTGAATTCATATTATTTTCACTAATTATGATCATAATAAATTACAGCTTTGGCTGAAGTGCCGTTGGGGTATGTAGACGTTAAGACTAGTCCTGTCTACTTCTATTCCAACCACCCAGGCGAATTTCTCAATAATAATAATGCCGTTATCATCGATTACCCTAACATCATCACTTACCACCCGAGTCTGGACAGCAAGGGTCGGTTCACCGCCCCAATCAACGGCATCTACCAGTTTAATTTCTGGTCTTACTCTTTTACTCGGAGCGTTGCTGGTGCCGACACTTCAGAGAAGACTCGAGTCACCCTTATTAAGAATTCTGGAATTGAATTGTCATGGAACTATGCGGACTCAGATTACCCGGTATCGGCCACTATGGCCTTGTCGGCGATAGTCGACCTTAACGCCGGAGAATGGATTGAAGTTCGCTTTGAATATGGAAATATCCACGAATGCCATTTTAGTGGATATCTTCTCGAAGGAGATATTCCATTGGATTAATTTGTGTTGATATATTGACCTTTGAAGTATTTGACGTTTTGGTTACAGTATGTATTTTTCAAATTCACCTTTGGAACCCGGCAGTGAAAATATGATGAATGTAATCAGTTGTTTTTCACTTTTGGTTTACCCAGCCTGGATGTTGAATAAACAAATAGCTGAGCGATTATGATAATATTTTATCTCTTTATTTCAAAGTGGAGCCATTCTATTACTAGTCTAGAAGGTGCTACTGGACCAATCAGCTGATACAATCATGGCTTCCAAATATTTTTCTTTTTGCCTATTTACAATCTTCATTTTTGCTAATGTATTTGCCACTCCGTTAGATGAGGTAAGACCTATAAATTTAATATAATATGAAGGAATATAGATTCAATCTTATTAGGATAACTTGTTGGAAGTTATTCGCCAACAGGAGAACCGCATTAATCATCTTGAAGAACTAGTTAAACAACTTCGACCAAAAACGACTATCAAGGTATTTGTTTTACTTATTATTCACAAAATGAGTACGTGTAATTAATAAATATATTCTATATTACATAATAAAAAGAATGAAGATTTGAAGATCAAGTCCAATTCATATTCCGCCAAAGCCTTGGGACCAACTGACTGTCTGGATCTGTGGAGAGGTGGACAAGATGTACCCGGCTATTATCCAGTAGTAAATGACAACAAGTTGAGATTCGTTTACTGCAATAGAGATGGTACAGTATATTTTATGGTTTTACAGTAAAGAATATTTATACTTGAATATTACTTTTTAAATAATTAATAATTGTTAATTTTAACATCAATGCCTTGACTAAATTTAGTTGATTCTAAAACATTTTTTAAAGAATTGGTCGAGGTGGACATTGGGTATGTAGATGTAAAAAGCAGCCCTACTCATTTCTTTGTGGGCCGGCCCGGAGAGTTCAAGAATGGAAACAATCCAATCACCATTACCTATCCGAACACCATCACTTACCACCCGAACATGGATGCCAGCGGCCGTTTCACAGCGCCCATAACCGGTGTCTACCAATTCAGCTTTTATGGTTACTCTTACACAAGGAGTGTAGCTGGTGAATCGACCTCTCAGCGAACCCGAGTTACTCTAATCAAAAATTCTTCGATTGATTTGGCCTGGAATTTTGCTGACTCGGATAATCCGACGGAGGCCACTTTGGCTTTTACGGCCTTGGTCAACATGAATGCTGGGGAATGGGTTGAAACTAGGTTTGATTACGGAAATATTAGGGAGTGCCATTTTACTGGAATCATGCTCGAGGGAAATGTGCCAAGCAATGCTTATTGATCACATGTAATAAATATGAATAAATCATTAACGCAATTAATTCCATTTTAAAATCTTTCTTACACATTTATTGATATTGGCTATCATGTTGTTCAACATTTTATTGAAAAACTGAAATATACAGTAAAATATTAGTCGAATATAACATTTCTTATGAAGTAACTTCAAAATTAATTATAATTGACAAATATTTCAGTATATGTATTGGAGTTATTTTTTAATATAAAATTACCGGCATTTCATTCCAAATGAAATAGTATCTATATTAAATTCACATGGATTACCTTACATATGGGCTTGAATTATTTTGTAATTAAAAATAGGTCAAAGGTAGATAAATGTCATAATGTCATATATCTAAAGTAAAGTTATTCGCGGCTGTATAAAATCGCATTGATAATATCAATGCACTGCCGAGACTGGAAAAAGTGTTCACATATTTGATATGTCGATTGTCGCAGTAATACTTCCACAAGTATCAACAAGTGTTAATGTATTTGCGGAAACTATAATCCCCCATTTATTATTTCTATTCATAAGTTATTATTCTTTCATTCCTTTTGCTACATAAAATAATACAAAAAAAACAACAAATAATCAAAATTTATAAGATAAATTTTTAAGTAGCTGTTTATTATTCTTCGAATCTCATAAATACATAGAGTCCATCTCAAAATAAATTTATACGCGTTTGTAAAAATATTATTCCTTAGCTTTCTTTATTTTTTATTCGAAAAAGAAATATGATTTATTGGATATTTTATTTTAAAGCTACAGGGAGGTTATCTGGAAGAAGAACCGAGAGAGAATGACGCAAATCAAGAGCAAAAGAATATGGGCCTCTAAGTCGACAGTAATTATTTCTGCAAATTCAAATTGAATCGTTAGAAGTTCACATATAAAAATTTTGATACCACAAGTGGTAGGTTTGGTGTTAATTAATTGAACACCTACTTTAAACGGATTTTGTTTCTATTTGTTAAATGTGTAACTAAATATTTTTTAATGGTCGAAAATAACTTAACTGAATGTTGGAAATATACTTTGGGTGATAGTTATGTCGGTATAATTTGGAAAAATATTCTGAGAATTTTAAAAGGGTAGATTATATGGACATGAAAAAATTTAATGGATGTCAATAAATATTTTTATAAGGAATTTTCAAATTGCCATTATTATTCAATATCTCTTATTTTTTTATAAATTCGATATTTGTAATTTATATTAGTTTTTAAAAACAATTTTCCTCGTTTATTTCTAGCCTATTCTTCAATATATTCTTTGTAATCGTGTGTTTAAAATACTGTTTTTTATAATCAAGCTGAATTTTAAAATAGTATTAATATTTTGAAATACTATTTATCTAATAAACAAAAACTATTTTCTTTCTTGACCATTGAAATACTAAAAGTTACAGCAAAAAACTTGTATTAGATCATTGAAACCCTTTCATTTAAATTTATTTCGACTTGCATATTTCGATGACTTATGAAATATACTATATTTTTATCAGTGGGTGAGGAGAGACGGTGTGGTCCGGTCCGTTTGCATCTCCCGCATCGCCAACTCCAATATCACTCCTGACGTGGAGTGTAAAGGCGAGATTCCCAATCCCAACAGTTCTCGGGCTCCACCTCCTCACAGTAACTCCGACGGTGCTACCATCGAGTATCTGCAGGACTGGATAATCACGCACGGCTGTCTCATAGATTGTGCTCTCTTAGACCGACATCCCACTTTGCACGAGTTTATCACTCTATACAACTATTTCACTTTCATCATCAAGGGCACGAGATATCGTTGCTATTTCAACAAGACCGTGCGTCCGATCTACTTGGAGGCTGCCGATCGAAGATATCCGGTTCCCGATCCCGATGGCAGTCCCGTCGAACCTCTCATGGCTGAGCCCATCGAGGATATTGCCACAATTATAGAACTTGTGGTTCTATTTCTTTATACCGATTTTGGCTCTGTGATTAGGCTATTAAAAGAACCGGTTGTCGAATTTGGTTATCCCAATATTTGGGATCACAAGTCGCCGAGCTCGAGGAAGGTTTACGAACGTTTCTATGAAGTTCCACGTAAGTTACCTCCTCATTGCCGTTTTCAGCAGTAACTGGGCCTTGTTATTCTTAATCAGTCATAGACCGTTTCATTCATTGCTTTATTTCAGCTGACGTTCAAGACGTTGTCCTCATGTGGACCGACCCTGTCCGATATCAGCCAGTCTATCACGACCACGCTATGGATGAGGGCACCGGGACTGAGCCAGTCATTCCTATTGCCATTCCCTCAACCGTGGAACCAGTTAGTACTGTGGCTGTAACCACTGAATCTGACCCAATTGCTATGGAGGAAGGCCACGGTAGTGATGCAGAGGCAGAAAAAGACACAGAGAAAGAAGAAGAAGAGGTATCGGGCGAAGAGGAAGAAGAAGAAGAAGAGAATGGTGGGGAGGACATTGACGATGCCAATGCATCTCCCACTTTGTCCACCACCTCCGTCTCTTCCTCCTCCTTACACCCAGAGCTCTCACTAACTGGTAGTGTTCAGTGTGGTGATTCCGCAAGTCACTCTCATCAACTTCCAGTCAGTCTTTTTACAGTTTTTGGAGGTACATCCCCGCTCACTAGACCATGGGAATCCGGGCGGCACCACTCCCTATGCGCAAGTCACGTATACTCTATCGCTAATTAATAATTATGCAAGGACAAACTCAATTGTATCTCAAGAGAAAATAAAATGAAATGCACTGAACGTGCAATAATCTGTACTAACTTGTCATTACTCATTACATGCTATTATATTTATACCACCATAGATGGGAAGCAGTGTAGTCGAGATTTTCCGTCAGCACCATCTGTTGCTTATATCGGTTAAGCTCATCAAGCGCTATTTTCAAAATATTATTCGAAGGTATAGAATGTATATATAGGCTATATAGTAAAACAGAGGAAAAAAATGAAAAGCCAATAAAATTTTTTTTTAATTAACTTTTTCAACGCAAATAAACATTGGATATACCAATGAAGAAGAAACCTTTTATTCAGTCGTCCGGAAATGGTTTTGTAACGAAATATTTCATAAAAAGGTTTAAATTTTCAGTGAGTGATTACCGATGCTCAAAACCAGAATTTTTAGTCACCATTCACAAGTACTGATAGGTTTTGTTTCTTATATAAAGTTTTAAAAATATTGATGAGTAAACCTGTCGTAAAAAATTCCTTGTAAAATAGATGATCTAATAATGCATAAAAAATGGTCCAAAATATTTCTCTCCCATCTACTTTTCCTCAGTTTTAATTCCCACAAATTGTAAGTATCAAGACCGAAAATATTGTGAAGATCATTTTAGTACCAGTACCAGTCCAAGATGTTGTTGCATATACTGAAAATAACGACGTCGTAAGTGATATAGTTACTGGTTCTGCATTGCAGTCAAGTCAATTCTTGAGTTATCTCAGAATATGTTTTCCAATCCGTGGCAAAAATTTTTTTTACTCTTTTGGTGCAAGCAGACTACATGGAACACTATTTCGAAATCCTACATACTAAAAAATCTTCCATTTTTGAATCATTAATCCAATGTTTTCCTCCTGATGACTTGACGGCATCAACCTTTGATTGAGTATACAATCCATTTGAGCTTTCGGGGATTTTCCTTTTCCTTTCCTCGCCCTCGTGGCCATTTTTTTCTCTCATCGTTTGGAGAAATAGGCCTACTCCTTCCAACGCCTTTTTTGTGCGCCAAAGATCGGCCTCCCTTTTCTTTTTTTTTTAACGACGTCGACAGGTGGAAATCCCGCTACCTCACGCTCCATCTGTAAAATAAAACAATTACCTTTCACGTAAAAAATAATTTGGAAAATGTATATATCCCAAGCGTCTTTTTCAAGTTCGTACGAAAACCACTATGAAAATAGGCTAAAATTGAATAAGGCAGCTGTATACTGACAGTACAGCCTGAATGTTTTCCAGTCCGTACAAACTGAGGTGTTTTTCTCTCGTTTGGTTCAAGAAGTTTTGCTCTATTGACAACCTAACCTTCATTCAATTGCGATCAGTGCTGAAACGATTAGCAATTATTGACTGCTTCATATTGCTTATGAAATTATCAGCTGAATCAAATCGCTCACCCATTTCAGCAGCTAAAATACAAAAATCCCATCAGAATAGAAACATTGGATCGCTAACTTTTTTCGGGAAATGACGAGCTCCTTTTCTAACAGAAATCCATCAAATCAGCATCCTCAGATATAATAAGTAATCGACTGTTGTTAAATCAGCGAAAAAGCAATAGGGCATACATGCTTACTCGGCGGGTAATGTAGTGGATCGGTCATATTATGTAATGAAACTTCGTAAAGAGATCCAACCTGATATCGTTGCTGTTTACAATGAAAATCTTCGCGACCTGCTACGCTTAACCCACGAACCAACTTTTGCCGTGGCCGCTTGTCTCTTTGTGATGGATGAACACACATTGAAAACTTGCGATGAAATCTATCGCCGATATGATCTCACTCAGAGAGTTGTGAAATCGATGCAGTACGTGTAATGTTCTAAAACTTTATCTTGAAGTATGTTTCATTTGCTTTACTTTTAATATGTCAGATACAATTTAAAGAATGGCTGCAAAGTTAATGCCTTAACTTGAGTATTTTCTTTTTGGGACAGGCATATCCTATGGAACGGGACTTTTGAAACAATACACTTTTCTTCCAACATCCATTGTATAGGCGCGTCAATTTATATAGACTAGTTATGTTTTACTGTACGAAAGATAGACACGAACATATAATAACGCCTATGCTCTTCCTGGAGGAGATAGTCGAAAGGAGAGCTACGATGCCATTCGTCTTAATTTTTCTCCTATATTCAAGGTAAAATTTTAGGAAGTACTAGAATCTAAGGTGCCTAAATGAGCCCGATAATTAGGCCTGTATTGTCAAGCATGCACCTCCTACGAATCTTAGTTGTTTTTTTTAATTTGAATTTTTCGAGCAGTTTGGTCAACTATGGTAATAAATTACTCTTGCTCAATGGCCCAGCTTTCTCTAGTTGTTTTGCACCTTCTACCTAGAAATTCACGAATCATTTGAATTATCTTCATATAAAACAAGCTTTAAACCCAAACTTTAAAGCTCTAAACCTTGTCTTTACTAAATTTTGGTTGTACTGTTGAAGAGTTTTGCTAGAAAGTGTTCAGATAGTAATGAAAAGCACAAAAAGAATCGTTTTCCTTGAAATAATGAAATTGTTTTTATTGCGCGCATGAAAATTTTTTACAAGAGGAACTTGGATTGACTTGAAGTAAAATTTTATTCCTGGCCATGGATAAAGTAGTCTAGACGAGTTCGGATTTCGTGTCGTCCTCAACCCAGAAAAACAGAAATTTTAAAAACAGGTCTATATAGAAGAGGCCGTCACCCTTCTGACGAATGCAAGGCCCAGGTAATGGGACCACCAAAGGCGCTTCATCAGAAAATCCTGCAATGAATTTAATAAATTTAGTTTTTAACAGGAATAACCTTTTCAGTTAATCTTAGGAGCACAGATTGCACTAACCTTTTTCGGTGAACTTCATTGAGGCGTCCATTCCTTTTTCACACATGTCCAAAAAAACCTTGCAATTGAACAAGAAATCATATCCGTTGGGCCCCTTTATCAGGTCATCACATTTCTATTGACTCATCAACTCCAATTTGACGAGATGGGAGCAATAAAAGTGAAGGACATACATCACTGGTTCGCCTTTCTTCTTTGTCATATACTCTTTCACGCCATCTTTCAGACCTTGATTAAGGGTTTTTACATCCTTCAAGTCCATTTTCAATGCAGCGTCATTTGCCAGCCGTCATTGCAGCATCATTGCATATCTTGATCCAAATAGCAAAAGGGTCTGCCTTTCGCAGGTTGATTTGATAGCGAAGCAAAATAACGAGGATAAACTTGTGATCTGTATCGAGTCCGACTTGATTGTCTAACAGAAAGGACAGTGTCTCGTTGACCAAAAAGAATTTGGTTACGGTCCACTACCTGTGGCATCGGTACGCTAAAACAACATAATGATTAAATAAATTTAATAGCTGGAACTTACATTACACTTCTATTTACCGAATGCCTTCATTGTTGATTCCTCAGTATTGACCATTATAAAGTCAATTATTTGAAATATCGCTATTGCAGAATAACTAAATAACTGACACCAAAAGTCCGAAACAAGTTAGATACACATGCTTTTTGAACAGCTGTGCAGTGTTTTAGTGAAAAGTAGTGTTTTAGTAAATATATATATATTTGAAATACAACTTTAAATGCCGTTGAACTGAATTGGATAGAAATGATCAATGTACTAATTTGAATTTATGTTTTCTCTGAGTGTTGTCCATAGGCAAGCTAGAAAGATTCAAATCATCAGGTGTGAAGACCCGGCCTTGGTTCTCTACTAGGAGAAACTGAACCATAACCAGCGGTTTTACTGTTTTAAACATTCTAGTGCATTTATTCACCCTTCCTGGTACTCCTTTTTTGCTTTTATATACTTTTTTGTTGGCTAAAATTTAGAAGAATGGCATGAGAAAGATTAATTGTCGCAATTCAACAAAAACCTTTTCTTGTCATTTTTTATTTAAAATTACACGTTCATAAATAATATAAAATATAGTTTATTCACAATTAACAAAAAAACCTTAAACAAAGTTTTACGTGATACTTTTTAATCTATGGAAGTTAAAGATGGTTTTTATAATAGTTAATTAAAAATGTTTAGGACCCCTCACTCTCTTGGGTTTGATGACAAAAAAAGTGCGGATTAGGAAAACTAAGACGATAAAATTTAAACCTCAATTAACTGTATCAAAATTAAATTTATTTTCTTAGGAAAGCGATCTTCCTTTTATCACGTTCCTTGTTTTGACCTTTTACGAAAAATTCTTTAGGATTTATCCAATATACTATCAAGCAGGGCTAGGAAGAAAAAGATCAACCTTTTTTTATCCCTACTCCATAAAATGACGATCATAAAAATAATCTGGACCGGAACCCAAGTTCTCGCTTATTTCAATATATTTTTAGCTTCGTATTCATTATAATTGTTACAACTTATTTCTGAATGAGATTATGACTCGTATTTAGAAAATATTAGGTAGACATTAGCAAAGCGCTACTGCTTTTAGAATGTACTTCCGACTCTCCTGTGTCAGTAAATTTTTGTGACATCAAGCGGCTAATAATATCAACAAAAATAACAAGCTCCTTTCTCCGATTTGTCTATGTGAATGAATTTTCTTCGATGGATTTTTAAGTTTTACATGGTGTATTGGTGACGTTTAGTTCATTTTCAAATCTATGAGAGTGAACGAGAGAGTGACACAATGTGATTGTATTTTCATGACAACATATTATCATATGCCAAACTGATCTACAGTATGGTTTAAATAAACTTGAGGGGTCCTTAGCTGTTTAGTGCTTTGTGCCCCTCAAGTTTTTTGGACCATACTGTACATCGTTCAAGATACGTTAATCTGATATATTCATGGCTTATTAGATTATTGCTATAATATGGTAACTCCTGCAAAAACTATGCAAAAGTGATATAATAATAGTGTTATAATAATATTCTAAAGACTCTTTTACAGAAATTAATGGCGGTCCTCTAATATTGGCCTGCTGGCTACAAACACACCTTGGTAAAGGAACTAAGCTCAATCAGCTGTTTTCTAGTTTTTTTTGTTAAAATTTCTCAAAATTTTATTTTTTAAGACCTGACCCCAAAATTTTTATCCAAAAACTTATATGTTTAATATTTATTGGGTAGTTTATATTTTTAAAAAAGAATTTCCATTTCATGTCAAAATTACGCCACTTCTTTTAGATTCCTAAAACTTATTTCGTGGGGTATCGCAATTTCCTTCTCTTTAGTTTTTTTTCGTGGGAAAGGTTGTGAAGAGAGTTTCACAACTCTTCTCGTAAGAAATGTGACCTGGCCCTTGTTTACTTCTGTTGCTTGCTTAATAACCTTATGTTACCATGCCTCTGTACATCTAATTGTTTTTTACACCCGTCAAACTGTGTAATCAACAATAATAGTTGACTTCGCGTTGTCATTATAACAACCGTTAGGAGAAGGTAGTACAGGCATCCGCATATTGATTTCCCGTTTTTGTAACTCGTCTTTGTAACTCCCATGTTAGCCTTATGGGGCTACCTGGATCCCCCTGGCGGATGTCGGGGATTAATTCACGGGTGCCTGTACATGTAAAAATTTACGGCCGTTTTGGAGGAAATTATGGGGGTGAAGATCTTAGTATGCGAATTTCCCACAATCGTTGTCTGCTGAAATACAGAGCAGTGCCAAAATGCCAATGTGGTCTGACGATACGTGAGGCGGCCAGTTAATTACTCTTCTCGGTCGGTGTGGCCTGGACCTATCTCAACGTAGCCCTATCGTCAGGGATGTGACTATCGCGGCGATGAACGATGGAAATAGTATCGATCGATACTTTTTAACCAAATTGCGATTCTCGCACGATTATTTTGAAAAACGGTATCGATCGATAAAAAAACCATCGATCGATGAAATTTGCGATATCGATACTCTCTGCCAATCTTTGTTACTTCATTGTCCATAAATTAACATTTTATATGAAGTTAAATGCATTGTTCTGTATAGTTATGTCTACTGTATTGACATTGGCAAGTCTCGCACCCAGGCAGTAGCTCTTATGGGGACATATGCCGTTCTTTTTTCCTGAAAGAGACTCTCCCATAAAGTCTCGGGGCTCTTTCGATTTTTTTTCTACGGAAAATAAAAACCAAAGACTACGGAAGTGCTTACCTTTTCTAGTTCTAATGAAAATGTTTACTAACGATCACAAGTTCCTATGGACTAAGTTTGTCAGGACTTAATCCCATTTTACTTAAGCGCTTTATTATTTATGGTTGGTTTTTTATTCGACAAAAATCCTTTACAAGACAACAAGAACAAGAAAAATGATTTATCGTTGATGTTTTGTGAAAATCGATAATCCCAGTTAAATATTCCGAATCTTCGAGTAAGTTTTCTTAAAAATAAAAGCTCAACGTTAAAAAATTCTCAAAAATGTGAAATATTTTTCATATTTAAAAATGTATTTTAATATAATATGGAACAAGCTGAATATCGATTACAACTGGCATTTTTTAATTAGAAATCAGGTTTCAATAATTATGTTATATACAATATTAAAGAAATTTTCGGAGGATTAACACCAACAAAATTACTGTATACACACTGCGCTATGAATGAGAGATCGAATCTGACAAGATCTTTTCTGGTTAAAGATTTTTAGAATGTTCACTATTAATGAAAACAGCTTTCCTCGCAATTTAAAAAGGATTCAAAAATTCTGCAACTGGTTAAGAATAAGCAAAGGAGATGCTGCTGGCCTGAATAAGATTGGCAGTAAGTGGATACTGCCAACTGATTCATCTCTTGAAAAAAATTAGATGTTATCATTAAACCTGGTTATTTAAAATCATAATAATGGTCAGAATTTTGAAAAGCAATAAATTCACCATCAACTAAAAAAATCATCAAAATTTTATTTATAATCGTCATCTCTTCCAACATTAATTGCACTTCTGGCAAGTGAAGGGGATTCTCAACTTGTTCTTCGGTCTTATTTTTTAACAACACGAACATAAAAAGAAAAATTTCAATAATAATAAATAGTTAACTTTCCGCCAACCTTCCGGATAAGCTGATGAGCATCCGGTTACGCTCTCTGATGGCCTTACGGCCTTACATTTACAAGTTTCGGTCCCAATTGGGCTTGTTGTCGTTACACGGCTGCCCGCTGCCTACTGCGCTTGTAATCTGGATCTCATAGTGGAGGGCCGTTCGCCTTGTGCTTGAATTGCGATGACAATACTTGGCACAATTTCAAGTGAAATTCCCAGAAACATAAAAATTTCTTGTGTACTTACATTGCTAAACGATAGTTGGCATCTTAAAAAATTAAACAAGGATGCAAACCATACACGAGCATTAAAAAAAATTCTCCCGCGCCCCGGAAATGCTCTTTGAATATAGTTGCAGAATTTTTTTATAATGTTATTGTACCAATTTTTAAATAAAAAAGATCTTGAGTAAACGTTCCATGGTCGTGAGGAGTTCTATGGTCGTCTTGATGTTTTCACAGCTTTTCAGCACTTTTTTGTTAGGTCGTTGTCTGGATATACGCTGACATTTTTAAAATATACTTGGCCCATTCTTTGGTTCAACCGTTCGAGCAATACTCGTACAGAGGTTTGCAGTTTCATTGCATTTCTAGGAATTCATGGCGAAGTAAGGCAACATGGGAATCCTTCATAAAATTAATTATTAGTAGTGTTTGAGTTTTCAGTAAAAGTAAATAATATGATTGAAAGAATGCTTTATATCCTTTTTAGATTTCCTCGACCGGCTCACATACGGTTTTATAAACGCCTTCTTTTCTACAGTAATTAAGAGATAGATGACAAACATCCTTGGCATATTGTGGTACACGTGCAGACTTTTTTTCTTAACAAACGAAGAATCCCCACGGGACTATACTTTTAACTTATATAATTCAGGATTGCACCTTTTTAATTTTACATAAAATGTAATCTTTAAAAAAAAAGAAGAAACTAAAGTAAAATAAATAACCTTATAAGTTTGAATGAGAAACTGTTTTAGACGGCTTCCACGGCTTTGAAAAAAGCTCTTGAAATTGCCTAAATTGGCACACATGCAAACTTTTCCGGCGGTTATTTCGACGACTGGCGGAAGACGTCATCTATGACTTTTAGACTAGTTAAAAAAATAGTTTATTTCAAAAATTTTTACAGCTCCTCATGACTTTGTAAATATATTGGAAAAGTGCAAATTTTTGATTGTTACAAAATGGAAAGACTAGAGCCTTACATAAAAAGGAACTGAGTGGCCAATATTTGATATCAGATGTCTTTTTTAGAGAATAGATGTCTAATTTTTGGGATTCATACGTAAGTTTATATATCCGAGGGCTTGGTATACTCTATTTCAACAATAAAATACCCATAATCATTTTTTACAAAATTAAGCACATATACGATTTTGAAATTTCTAAGATAGCGATTACAATCTTGACTGGTTTTGCAATTTCAAAAGACCCTTTTTAGTCTAAGTTGGTTGTAATGTGTGTCTCTCAAAAAACATCTCAAAACAAAAAACAAAGTGCCATATATCATTGTGAATTCCTTTTGTGCTGATGGCGCCGCTCATTCTAATTAAGATACTTCTTACGTTCCTGGAAATCTCTTTTAATCGTCTAACAATTTGTTGGAGCGGACGTTCGTGATACATTCTTTATTTAGGAAATTGTTGCTAATAATTTTCAAATGGAAAACCACTGACCATATCTAAACAAACTTGTTGTTACAAAACATCGAACGATGAACGTATTGCCATTAAAGATTTTGTATTTTTTTACAAAGCTAATTAGCAAAACTTTGGCATATAGATTGTCTATAATACAAAATTAATTTCAACATGAAGCAACATAAAGTGATTATATAAGTCGAATGCCACATGCACATATGCATGTGGCATTTTAACCACACGAAACGGGTATTTAAGCTAATCCCTAATATAATTGAAATCTTGCTGATTTAAAATTAAAGTAAAACTTTTAAATAACCGTTCGGCAAATTAAAGTTTTTACAATGGAATCGGAATAACTAAACTTTGAGAAATGTATTTAATGACTCATTTTTGTACATGACGTTTGTATACAGTAGTACAATGGTAACATTTTAAGTCGATCCTTGATAAATTCCTTCCCATCTTCTATCTTTGTTTTACTGAAATGTTGTTGTGATCCAATAATGTGCAAAAATTTGGGCCTCCAACAAATCTTATACAAATCAAATTTGTTGAATAAAGAAAACTGTGCAATTTAATCAGATTCTCAAAGAGGAAATTTGATCCATTAGGAGGTGGGAGACGACTTATTTATTTTTTAATAGTCATTTTATTAGTCATTTTCTTTTGTCTCCTTATAAGTTTGCTTGAGAGCACGCCACTTGCTCGGCGAGCAAGACCTCTAATGGTAAAAAAGCAGGGGAAATACAATTCTGCCGAGCTTTCTGCCCCGTTATCTTTGATGTGCATAGTTTAATCTGTCAAATACATTGATCAGTGAAAGATGATGAAACAGCCAACGTTTGGGACAAGGGGCGAGAAAACCTAAATAAGTTTAAAAGGACAAGTCCATCATAGGTGGGTTTGTTTCGTTTTATTGTACGTATGAATTCATATTCATATATATGTATCATAATTACATGTTGTACCAAATGTGATATATTTGCTCTATATTTTTTTATGTCAGTGATAGGGATAAATATCCATCCAGATCAATAAGTAATGCATGTTTGTACAAATAAAATAATTCTGCACATATATTACGCCCCTTTATTACTACACAAATTATTTGCTCGTAAACTATATTGTAATAATTGAGAAAATGTACTAAAAAAGATTCAAATAAAACCATATCATTGGTGCCATAAAAATGAATGGTAATAACGAAAAAATACAACCATCAACAAACCAAGTTGTTACATTACAAGGTAAGATCAACATGCTTTCAACAATGTTAAAAATTAATTTTCACGTGGCCGTAGATCACGGGATTCCATGACTATAGTAAGAAGCAGAATGGTGGAATGAACGTAATGGTGACTCTTTTCGGCTGAAATTAAAACAGTATCCTTATCAACTTTTTAACAATAATGATTATCATTGGGATTTCAACAGTTGGAGAAAACAAATAAATATTTATTTCAATATGCCCTAAATTGATTTGAATCCGTCTTATGGTGAGCATAATTAGAAAACCTGGTTAAATGGACGATAAGAAGCATTATAGAATTGGTAGAACTACCTAGCCCCAGCTGGCTTCTGGTGATCACGAAATCGACGTTCGAGGTGACGGCTAGATGATCCTTATTTCTCAATACGTCCCGCATAGTTCCCATCCAGCCCTAGCTATTGGTGAACCGTTCCTTGCCGTCGATATAACATTGTTCTACCTTAAATCTTCTTGAATGACACCAGCTGGCACTTGATGATCCATCAGTCAAGACGACAGCTCGACACCAAAAGAACAAGTTATTTTTAACCTCGATAAAACATACCAATTACATTTTATCTGGGTTTACAATTTCAAACAACTTGGTCACAAACACCAGCGCAGGAGGAACCTGTTGGTTGTCGATATTCCAAAATGGTAATATGGAGACTACTGTGGGTCGTACTATTTGTATTTTGGCTGACAATTTTTTTTATATGAACGGCGAATCCCTGGTAAATGGATACCCAATCACTCTGCATCCTCCTTCCCAGATGGCTCCCAAGATCCGGTCCCAATCAGCCACTGATCCTCAAAAGAAAGAAAAAAACTTAAAATTTGGTCGCATCGCATCCAAATGTGATTCGAAGGAGAAAGTATTTCGAATCGGAGCAGTAATGCAATATATTTAAACTTTATTTTTTTTAGTGGATTAAGTTTTTAATTTATTCATTTTTTAGACATAGCAGTAGTTTAGACTTCCTTACTCATTGAATCTTATGCAGAAGAGACGGCTCTTTTCTGTTCTCTTCCGCCTCCGTATGATTATGCCGTTTTTATAATTTTCTTGAGTCTTTTAATGTATTAATTTTTCCTTCTTGTTTAAAATGCTAACTAAGAATGTGTCTCAAATTTGCTGCTAAGCTCTCTCTCTCTCATGTCTTATACAATAATACAGACAAAGCCACAGCCATCGTACAAGACCTTCTGGGCACGACCATCCTGTAGAAATTCAACATGGACAGGAAGAAGCTACTAGTTGTCGATATACCACGATTGTAATGTGAGAAAAGCTATGTGGATCAAATGTCCCATCTGAATAGAGTGTCTGAACGGAGTGTATGAATGGCGAACACCTCCCAAACTGTTTTTTTATTTATTTTTGGCTTGTTATCGCCGCCTATTTTATTTAAAATGTCAAATCAATCAACAGCCAAATAACCCCACCTTTCCTTTCGTGAGTTTTCGTTTTGTTTTTTGCACACCTCTTCCTTCAACGTAAACAAGGCAATTGCGATTTGCGAAGGAAGAACGGTGGCTTTCAGTAGTTGTAATAAATTGAGAAGAGTCTGCAATAATATTCAAATTTTTTAAACTATATATTTAAAGTGTAATGATAGACCACATTTTCAAGTCCTAAATATAAAAAGTGAGAAATTATGGACTTTTTTAAGAACAAAAATTCAGACAACGAATTGGTTTTCTAAATTTGTGGAATCTTTTGAACCAAAATTTTCAGAAAATACAGAGGGCGAGGCGACTTTTATGAAAAAAGTTAGTCAAAAGAAAGAGTCAAAAGTCTACGTAAAAGAAAATCATTGCAATCATAGTATACGTAAATAAAAAAAATGACAGACTTAAGACTCAGAATTAATTCCTTACTTAAGGAAATTTTTTATTTAAGTGACAAAATGACGCTAAAATAACTGGATTGTAATGTGATTTAAAACTTACGAATTGCACCCGTGTCAATTCTCTAACCGAAGTATCTTTAACAAATTGCCTCTTGACAGCATCAGATCCAGGACATCCACTCCTGTCGCTTGCGCTCGAAGTGTTTTGTCTCCTAGTCTCTGGAATGCGCAGCCCTGGCTAAAAATCCAGAACAAAACATATCTTATCTAATTTTTAAAAAAATCCAAATTTGTGGATTAAAAAACAAACAAAACAGTTTTGAAATGATTAAGACACTTGGATTTTTCTCAGAGTTACAAAAGGCAACGTTTTTTACGGTATTATTTCTGTTCTGGCTTATTTTTTTTATTGGGAAGACGAATATTATTTATCGTATTTTCACAAGAATGTGCCAACATACATTTTTTATGTGTAAACTAAATACGTGAAGCGTATAATATATTACCATTATTTAGGTTCATCTCCAGTGGCGCAGTTGGTTAGCGCATGGTACTTATACGACAGTAACTATGTAATGCCGAGGTCGCGAGTTCGAGCCTCGCCTGGAGAACTCATTTTATGAAGAAGTTGAGCGAACGAAAACTTATATTTTTTAAATTATAAAAAAACATCAGAACTAAAGTAAAATAATAAAATATATATTAAATGAATATATATTAAACCTGCATAATAAAACCAATGATTCCTACATTTAAAAACAAGATTTCTTTTTTTTATAAAAATGAGAATAGGCCTTGATTATTTTAAAAGTATTTCTTATATATTTAAATGTTATCTACATCAATCGAAAGCAGGTTCTTATGTTTAGATGTTTTATTTAAGATGAAATAAGAAAAGCAAATTAATGTGCATAATGTTTACTGGTAAAAATCCACATTCAAGCTTGATTAATGTCAATATTTAAAGAATATTTTTCGATATTTATTTAGACGAATTAGTTATGGTTCGTTTGAAAAATTATTGCACACAATAAATCATAATATTATATTTTCTCTACCTTTTTTAAATAATAAGTTCGTCTAAGATTGAATAATCATGAAACTATTTATTTAAATGGGACAAGTATTCTTTTAAATATATAATTTGAAATAAAAACTTTACTTTCTTTAAAAATGGAAGCATTGGCAAGAATATATGAAAGCTGACTTAAACCAGTTTTATCAAACTGATGTGTAACAGTATAACACTGTAACTGATTTAGAAATATGATTTGGTAAACCCAGTATAAACACTGATCTCATTGAAATGCTGGCTAATAATAAGTATTTGGTTAAATACGACTTTGCTAAGCATCTACAGTATGGTCCAAATAAACTTGAGGGGCATAAAGCACTTAAAAAGTAAGGGCCCTCAAGTTTATTTGAACCATACTGTACAGTATGGTCCAAATAAACTTGAGGGGCACAAAGCACTAAACAGGTAAGGGCCCCTCAAGTTTATTTGAACTATACTGTACATATTTTGATATATGGAAATTTTCTCCATAGGTTTAAGGACTCGTTTTACATTATAATTTTAAAAGCAATAAAAAAAAATAAAAAAATTAAATTACAAATGTGCATTACTTGTTTTTAAAAGATCCCGTTACGTCATATACCTCCGGGGTTGACTAGTTCCTTTAATTATCGCTAGATGGAACTTATGCAATAAGAGTGACACAAGGAGCGCATATACATTTGTCGTTATCAAGACGGATTCGTAAGAAATGAAAACAAAAACACAAAAACATATACTTTACTTATTGTTAAAAATGGATTTTAGGTAAAAAATGTTCGAGTTAGGATTTCGTTTCCCCGAGTTCAAAGTGCCCTTCGTATATAGAAAAAATATATGTTTCTGATTGTCTTCCATTTTAAGATATCTTAAAATTTAGAGGCAACAGTTTGTCTTGCAAAAAAATGAATAAAACAAGACTTTTTAATGAAACAACACAATTATGGTTAGATTGGAATATGAGTTAATGGACAACAAGAACAAGGACTATGATTCAACATTGACGTTGGCATTTTTGTGAAAATCGACAATCCGAGCAAAAGTGTCTGAGTCATAAAGTAAGTCTTAAAAAAATTTTTTTTGTTAATTTATGATGAGTGAGAAAAAAAAACAATTTAATTACAAAAAATATAATGTTTTTACAACATAAAATACTTTGAACAGGTTGTCGGGGGGGGGGGGGGCGTAAATATGACGGTTTTTAACCCCTGGCGATACAAATGCGCACGGCAGGCCTTTTTTACTGTGAGTGAAATAGCTTCTCCACAATTTAATAAATATTCTAGAATTCGCCTACAGGGTAAGATTAAGCAAATAAGCTGGTTTTGGGCTGTATTTAAGTACGGAAAAACGGGATCATTGGATCATGTCTTTTGAAAAATAATGTATGGGCTCAATCGATCAAACTATTCTTGTGGCATGTTTGGTGTTACCTATGGCAAGGATCCTCCGAAGTTCTTGGTAGATGTCTTTAGAAAATCGGAAATAAAGTCAAACCTTTTTGAATTATTAAAACCTTCATCAATCGGTTAATAAGAAAAAAATTTTGATTTTCCCTGACTTATTTTATTTTAAAAAAAATTTTATTTTATTTTTGAGTATTATTCTAAATATAAATTTATTGATGTAAAACATAGATCTAATTGCACTCAGTCCAAAAAACCCTTTTTTTATTTGTTTAAACTTGCAAGTTTTGTATTTAAATGATACGTAAGTGACATTGTTGCACGATCTTCGTTCGAAACTGATCGTTGGATGGCATACGCATGTCAATTTCGAGAATATTTTCAAATCTTGTCCGAATCGAAGACAACTTCAAACGAGAAAAATACCTAGGCATTTTTTTAAACATAAGAAAACGATTAACATTCCAGTTTTGTCATGTTTGTCATTTTGGAATGACAAACATGTTTCTTAAGAAAAACAATTAAGGTGTTGCTTCACAAATGAAAACCAATTTCATGTTCCCATTTTCAAATCTAAAAATTAAAATCGACTCGAGGTCCTTGACCAATCATCCCAACAGCTGGTTTGCATCAAGAAGCTATTACATCTATCCACTCCCTCAGCAAACCGAAGCTAAATTTGAGGAAATTTACCCGCTCGATTTTGTTAAGGGAAGCCCATAAACATTGAATCTAAAGTTTAAGGACACGATTGACAAACGGTTGTGGACACCCATTGCTTACAGAGTTTTTCCTAAGAACTCAGGACTGATAAAAAAAATAACCCTAAGAACCTAAGAAATTTTAATAGTAGCCAGGTTATGTATTGGCTGTAGTTCAATACTTAAGGGAGTTTTCAAAACATTTTACAGGTTTTCTAAAAAAAATTGATCTATTGGCCCTTTCCACATGAATTGACAAATAACTAATACGTTTTTAAAACTATCGCTGATAAGAATGGGTGAAGAAAGGGCCTTTTTTAGAAGGGCCTCTACAGAAAGAGCCATTTTCTAGAATGGCCCTTTCCATGCTTCCAACATTGACTGAGTGGCCCTTTTTGTATCAGGTCCACCGAATTCATGCAGGAGCATGATTACTTCATTGCTGGCTTGTGATTGCTATGAGAGAGAACAGACCATTTTAAAAGCAGCAGGTCTGGTTCAAATGGTTGTAATAGAATTATATACATATCATATATTACATTCTTGGTCCTTTGTCTTTTCTATGTATATTTTCAGGAATATTTTTCCAACCAAATGATGGATACCTGAATGGGTCGGGAAGGATGGAAGTCCGCAATGATGGATATAGATAATTTTTACTTTATTTTTTTGTGTTACTAACCTTTAATTTTTTATAAGGTTTTCTGTCTGGATGAATGAATACAGAATTTTTTTTAATTTGATTTGATTTTATATTTTCAAAATTTGTGTGGATGTCCGGAAGGACGGGTAAACGTTTTTTTTATTTATAAACTAATCTTTCATTTGTTTAGGATGGCCAGCCGGAAGGATGGATAGAGGTAACTTTTGATTTAAATGTTTTTTTTTTAAATTTATAAACTAACCTTTCTTTTGTTTAGGATGGCCAGCAGGAAGGATGGATCGCCGGAAGGATGGATCGCCGGAAGGATGGATCGCCTGAAGGATAGCTTACCAGAAGGATGGATGCAGGTAACTTGATTTTTTTTAAAATCAGTTACTGACCTATACTTTGCTTAGGTTGGCCATCCGGAAGGATGGATGCAGGTAAATGATTTTTGTTTTTAATTTTTTAAAAAGGTTTTTCTTTAGTTTTTAGGAGTAATGAGTATGGATTGATTCCCGCATCATAATATTAGGTACATTTATTCAATAAATTTAGTTTTATGCATGATCCTTTGTGTTTATTTCCAATTTCAGGTGAATTTTAATTCTGTGTTTTTTTAAACGGGAAGTTCTGGCTGCTCTACTGGCTCGTCCTCGTCAGTGGTGATTTCGGGATCTTCAAAGTAGTGCTCTTCAAATACAATCTGAGGCTTCACGATGACCTGCACCCTGTTCAGTAATTCGTAAAGTGTCATTTGTCCAGGAGTATTCTTAGATGCGCTGTACTCCCTCCATGCTGTTTTCAATTCCTCGTTTTTAATGAGGAATTTCCGGCTGTATTCCCTGTGAAAAGGAGTGCGACAAAGAGTGTCACCTTTAGGTGTGCGGTAACTGGAGGACATTTTTGCGGCATTATCAAGTCTATTTTATTGATGTTTCATGTGCGCAATATGTTTTAATGCCTTAGGGGGTATACATCGGCATCGAGGCATCTTCTGCTGATTCAATGATCAAGTCTATTTTATTGATGTTTCATGTGCGCAATATGTTTTAATGCCTTAGGGGGTATACATCGGCATCGAGGCATCTTCTGCTGATTCAATGAGCCTAAGAACTAGCCACGCACTTCTCCCCCTCCCCCTACATTACGCATAACGTCATCCCTTTGCATTCTCCCCCCTCTTCTAGTATACTAAATATAATTACCACTAGATGGCGGACGGTCGGCTACACACACAAAAAAACGAGATAGCAATCAATCATGGTTTATTCAGAAGACTACAGGGTATACAGAGAGAGAGAGAATCATGGGGAGCATATTTAACATGATGCCATGTCCACTTCATCAGGGGTAGACGGCAATGATGCCACCCCAAATATCCCGACGTTGAGGAACCGGCAATGGCCGTGGCCAATTCAGACGTCCCTGCAAAGATTAGAAAAGGGATTGAAAAATAATACGAAACTATTTATGGAGACGACATGCTTGGAGTCCCACTTGAACGGTTTACACACACCTACTACATCACCGTCGCCAACGTCAACAAAAGCCTCAATGGCTTCCTCCAACGGAATAAAAATGTAAGAAAAAAAAACTGTACCAAATATGGAGGAATCCATTGAGGCTATTATCATGAAACTACAAATAACATCAAATTATTATTAAAAGCAATACTTCAGGGGAAAAGAAAAATTTACCGCTTAACCAAGGCGTGTAGATAGTTGTCTCGAATCGTCATTTTCACTCCCTTTAACTCTAAAAGGGGATTATTTAGGAAAATTTAAATAAATTTCAAGCAGGTTTTTTGGTTATTTTTTCACTTTTCAGGAAGAAAATTAACAGAGCGCCTTACGAGAAAACAGGCCAAATACTGCCACCATTTTTATGTCTTTAGTTAAAAAATAAATAAATAATAGTATCTAAAGCAATTTTACTACTCTCGTTACTATACGCCTGAAAAAAATAGATAAGAAATAAATACCTTCATTAATATGAAATAAATTATAAGAGCTGATATCACGTGTGTGCCAATGTGACAGCAGTTAAGATGAACATCAACCAGGGTAGATTTTCTTTCAAAAAGAGGGGCCAATATTCCCAAACAGTCGTCATTCCACAAATATTTCAACGAAGGTAGGAATGTACTTGAATTCCATCGAGTAGGGTCGTCGGAAGAAGAGAGATTTGAGTGGGAGATGCAGAGACGTTCCAGTTGAGTACACAGAGATAAGTGCGCCAAGTTGACATTAAAGTAACCTCTGAGAGTTAGACATGTCAAAGAAGGAGCAAGAGTGTTCAAAACAGGCCTCAAATATTGTGAATTGGATGAGAAAAACCGAAGTTCGATATTGTTCAGCTAAATAAACGAAAAATCTTATACTATTAATGATTTTTTTAAATTTACTTTTTTATATTATACTTTCGGCCATCTTCTCAATGAAGATTCTGATAGCTCCTCATTGCTAATGGACGAAGAAAAAGAGCCCGTTACTCCTTGAAATGGTTCTTCAACGAATGAGAATCGACTCAAACGTGGGCACACAGGACCAATAGCTCGGATTGTATCAAGTTCATTAATCGGGTAGCTTAACGAATTGAGCGAAAGAGAACCTAAAGTTGTAAAATTGAAAAAAAAATAATAATTAAGAAATCCAAAGTTCTAAATAGAGATTCTCCTTCTTTACCAGAAAACAGAGAAGGTGATGAGCCTAAATCCCTTCTAATTCGCTTATTTCTAAATCTCTAATAGCAATAGAATTATCAACGGCGATTAGTATATCTCATGCAATGCATAGGCTTCTTTTGATGTTTGGAAAGCTCACCCTATCCAGTTTTGTCTTGTGAACGCAGCCTATGTGCCTTGTTAACAGCCTATAGTAGCAACAGTACTGTATAAATTTCCAATCGATGCAGAAAAGAATAGACATTTACCAAATAAAGTCATTTCGTTTTTAAAATAACTTTGAAACCCGCCTGGGTAACGTTTCTTTTGTCTGGCTCTTTTCTATTCCTGGTGCTGGGAACTCGGAAACACTTTTTATGAAAGCCGCAATTAATGCAACTTTGAACTGGACTTTTTCCAAAAATTGGTCTAAAAATAAAAAAAAAGGCCATGTCCAGAGAGCTACATTAGAAAAGACTTCCCCTTAATCGGATATATGTAATCCACAATTAATGTGTATCACAAGTCAAAAGAAAACCTCGTTTTACCTCCTGATGATTTTCCAAAAAGATTGGGAAAAATGCACTCCATCAATAAATTTATCCTCTTTTCACTACCACTTTCCACATTAGCATAAGCTCGTTTTGTGCAGTCAGGGTCCTTCACATCACAACTGTACAACCAGGCTGATTTTTATATAATTTTACAGTGCCGGCTCGGTCTAGTGGACACCATGGCACTGTCCACTAGACCGAATTGTCCACAAGATCGAATTGTGGAATACGAGCTACTTGCAGCGAGTAGGTTCCAATAGAAAGGGCTTCTTTCTACAAATTATCGTTTTTTTTACCTACTGTTAGGGCTAATCAACCTGTTTTTTTACATATTTTCGTTTTTTATTTTATTTTATCAATTAAAATGGCAGGAAGTAGAAGTGAGTTAAATATTGAAGAGAAAAGAAGCGTTTTAAGTTTTGAAACTAAAAAGGGAATGAGAAATGTTGGCCTTCTGCGATGAACAGAACTTTTCATGAGTATATAGCTGTTTCATTTCTTAAGGTCGAATAACTGTGAGTCTAATTTAACACCATTTTTTCTAATAAATTGACAGGTTTGATGAAGATGGACGTCTTACTTTGTTCCAGGCATATATACTCCCTAATCTATCTCAAGTGGACTACAATCTCATAGTGGGTTACAAGTTATATATTTTATACACATATAAATTTTCTTAAAAGATTTTTTTATACAATCTTTATCTCACTGAAAGGACTTCACTGTTATTCCAAAATTGTCAGACGTTTTTGATCTGAAAAATTTATCCTCCAAATCTCTTATGGAGGGAAACATTGTGCAACATTTAACTGGAGCAGAGGAACGGATGTTCATTGTTGACTCGTTTCCCGTTCACACTTGCGTTGCTGTGCAACAGTGGTTTACCCAAAAATAAGGTATATCTCTTGTTTTTCTTCCTCCAAAATCTTAGGAACTGAAATCAGTTGTCAAAGTTTTTGCTGCTCTTGTCAAGAAATTGAGTTCTCAGTATGTTGACATCACCAATTTTGTTGAATTGTGGGAAAAAATTGTTGACTGGATTAAAATCTTTCTGTTCATTCAAATCATTTTATAACTGTCTTAAGAAAATCACATAATCTGTAGAAATAATAATAACCCAAAATGGAGGAAATGAGGTCGAATGAGATAAATTACATTCTACAGCAATCTGCTGTTTATTGCTAATAATACAAAAACTATCACTAAAAGACTTGTTAATTTTTTTCCACATCATTACGCAAATTTTCAGCTAGATTAACAAAAACAGGATCAGAAAAGAAACGAGTGCTTTCAATAAGGTCTCTTTGACCTTATCTCTCTCTCTCTCTCTCAAAGTCACGAAAGTCATCAGAGTTTGACGAAAATTCACTAACATCAAGGTCAGTTTTGCGAGCCTGATCATCATAGAGTTGTGAAACTAGAATTGAGTCGGCAGATGAAATTTCGGGATCTCTTTCGAAGGTGATCCACCACTTAATCAGTTTACGGTGAGTTGAGCTGTCATCACTTGTGACTACTTCCACGGTTTCTTCCAACGCAGTAGTAAACTGTGCCGAATCAGTCCTTTGAGAAAGCGACTCAAACAGGTCAAAAATCTCTTCCTCTCCTCTTATCAATGTTTTCCAGCTTTTTTTTCTCTTGACAAATAGAACCTGGAAGGCTCTTTTTCTTGTTTTCACTCATCTTCGAACATGAGAAACTGATTTGAACGCTTTGTTTACAAATTACTGTGCTGCACCATTTTTCGTAATTAGATTTTGCCGGATTTATTAATTATCGCCAATCAAGACTTAAATAAAATAAATTACGAAATCTTTTAACATAAGACAGAAACTTAAATTTTCATTAAAATGTTGTTTTTAATTACATTTGACCTCAAAATTTATTGAAAAAATAGGTCACCGACTTATTTCATGTAAAACCCCGTTTGAAAAAAAAACCCTTTTCGCGCCAAAACATGGGACACGCCAAAAGTGTCCACTAGACCGAGCTGTCCACTAGTGCAGGTGTCCACTAGACCGAGCCGGCACTGTACCTTTCGTGTCACCTATCTCTTCCTTCTACCCTTTCGAAACCTTAGAATAGCATACGCGGAAATTAGTAAACAAGGGTGTTTTAAAACGGGAGAAGAAATTTAACAGTCTTCAGTGGGTCGAATACTAAAAGGTCACTTCGACACTAAGACTAAGTAAGTAATTTTTTGTTCCTTTTTTAAGGCTATATTGAATCTAAATTTAAGTACTTTCATCAACTTAACATCATAATTTTATCCTAAAAATCAGTTGCTCTTGAATGTAATTAAGACGTATTGAAAACCAAAGTATCACATAGAAAGACTTCATACATCTTGTAAAAAAAATTTACAGCTCCAGTGTTCGTTAGTTTGTTTTGTCTCTCTTGAAAATGAAACTTTCAAATCGTCTTTTCAAAATTGAACCATTCATTTCTAATTTTTTATATATCTAACACGAACAATCTACTGTTTGTGTAATTCTCTTAAATTATCTAGGTCTAACACAATCATCACGTAATTATCAAAAATAGGAAAGAATAATTTTCTTAGGAAGAAAACTGTAAATTGTTTATTAAGTAAAACCTTTTAGTAAGTGTTAACCTCCTTCCAGACTTGTAAGCATCTCTTCAGGACTAAAGCTTCATTATAATATTTTCGGTCGTATTGATTATTTTTGGTTATTGAAAATATGTATTTTTAAATAAATACTTTAAATATTTTGAACTGTTGCTGCTATCCTAATAGTGTAAAAAACCTCATCCATTCGAGCAGCTGTATACTCTGCACGTTACTCGTTTTGGCAGGGTATCTCATTTTTTATATATTGATTTCTGAAACATAATTTACCTACTTTTTATTGTAGGTTTACCCAGTTATGTTTCCCATTATGACTCAGAAAACGGAAGAATTGTATGATGTGGTCTTGGCCAAATTTTTAGGGGTTTACACCGAATGTTTTCTGAACAAACCCATCCGGATAGCAAAACGATGTCGGACTACGAAAAGGCAATTCAAAACTCACTTCGCAAAGCTTTTCGGGCTGCGAAGTCCACGGCTGCAACTTTCACTTCGCACAGGTAATAGAATTTTAAAACAGTACAATATTTTTAGCGATATGGAGAGCTTTTCAGGACGTTGGCCTTACCGTCGCTTACCGAAGACCGGGAGTTGTTAAAAGAGGGGTGAAAGAGCTAATCGCTCTCAGTCTGCTTCCAGCCGAACATATTCCTTCAGAACGACAGGTAATATTGAATAATACTATTTTTGAAGCGTAAATTAATAGCAACTTGTTTCTTTTAGAACATTGTGTCCCACTACAAGGATATCCTCCGGGGAGAAACTCAGGTACTTTTACTAATTCTTACTTATAATATGTAATCATACGTGTCATTTATGAATTGTCCTACTTCTTAAATATATATTTGGAGTTTAGATTATCTTCAAGAGGCAGAGAACTCGAAGGAGATTGAGTACGAGACGGTTGCATCCCTTGGATCCAACTTTGTTCATGATAAGTCAGGGGATCAAGAAGCCCAGGATCTTGAAATTTCGGTACTCCAACACGGTTTCAAGAATGGCTCCGTCACTCTCCGCCAGTTCCTTGAAAGGACCAGCTATAAGAACGATCCATACGAAATATTTTGTTTACAAATCTCTCTATATCGCATTGTTTAACTATTTGCCTTTGTAGATGGATGGTCACTATAGAGATATTGATCCTGAGACAATACCACGGCGTCAACGTACTCAAGCTGCTCGTCAACGCAGAGGACGCTTTCCAGCTGGAACGGTGCGACTGCCAGTCCCAAGAATTCAGACGGAAGAGTCCGCCGACGAAGATGATGTCGCAAGTCCGGCGTACTTGACGGTCTTAATATGATATAACTTTTTGTCAATGTGTTTTTTACTATTTTTAATTAAGTGTTTTAATATTTGCAACAATTTTAACGTCAAAAACTTCGTTTAAACATTTATTTATTTCTGCATGTGACAAATATTTTAACCATAAATATGAATTTGCGTATTTTTTTGTTTTTTTATATATATGTTTTCGCCTCCATGAAACTATTTAAGTTTAAGAATGATATCTCCACCTTGATTTATTCCTGTTCGCTTATGAACAATTATGATAGGAGCCGACACATTGTTATAATATTAGCGTGTGGCTATTACCCAGGGAACCAAGTCCGAACATTGAGAACCTGTCTATCGCTTGAGAACTACTGTCAGGAGAACCATTGTCCTGGGAACCACTGTCGAAGAGGGGTGGAACCTGGTTTTTGGGAACCACTGTCCCCGTCCCAATCAAAAGTTTCCGACACTTTTGACACAGTAAAATTTTAGACAGAAAACAGAAAGGGCTTCTTTATATTTATTTGCTGCTAAGCGACAGAAGTAATAAGAAATTGATTTTTTTCACCGTCGTAAGGGTCAACCGACTAAGCTTTAATCAGTTTCCAACCGGGCGAAACGACTTAAATATGGTTAGTTCCAACCAGTTTGACGTTTTTTTCGGTTATCCAGTGAGACATTTTATCAACCCATGTAACCGGTTAAACCGAAAACAAACTTTTCCGGATTTTTCCGTGAAGCCCACGAGCCTTCCTAATTGCAAATAATAGGCAACGCCTGCTCAAACTCTCAGTTGATAAGTTATCGATATTAATCATTTTTCCGAGTTAACGACGACTGCTGCAATATGATCAATCAGCAGTTTTAAGCGAAGCATAAAATTAGACGGGTTTACTACTTTCCAAGTTTCTATCATTTGGAAAATCTCGTAAGCTTCGCTTTTACCAAACTTCGAATTCATTATTAGTAAATAACTATTTTTTAAGTACTCAAGTAAGGAAAAATGAAAATCATTCCTTTAAAAAAGCCTAAAAAAAGAGTTAGATGGTTCAGTCGTGAAGTTTGATTGTCTTCACGAGACGATATTTATTTAATTTAAATTGAGAAATAACAAAAGTAAAAACTATTTATATTTAAGATACGTTTTATAAGCGTTGAATCAGCTTCCGCAAACTTACTTACGATTGACCTATTTTTTTATCTCTCAAAAGGCGATAGACGTCAGCCTAACGATTTCAAGGATAGTTTACTTGTCGAAAAAACGTTGGTATTTCGTAAGAAATCATTATTTGAACCTGATATATCATCTAACCATTTTTTCTTGTCTTTTATGGTTGATTACGGAAGTAGGTTTAACTATCCTGTTAGATCATTTCACATTAAAAAATTGCCTTTTTCTAAGTAAGAACATTGGACAAAGCTTTAAAATTTATTACAACATTAAAATTCAATTCTACACGAGGGGCTACGCTTCGTAAACCTTCTTATTCTAGCAGACGACGAATTTCTCTTTCCATTACTTTAAAAACATCGATGTTTAGCTTTGCGAAAATGAGTTTATCAATCGATTCGTTGGAAAAAACACCCGACATATTTCATTCGCCAAAAAAGCACTGACAAAGCTGGAAACATGTGAACTATGATAATAGATTTATGTGATTGGTAGAGGTTGTCTGCTTGTTGTTGTCAGTCTTGTCAATTGTTCCTGGACCACCAATATAAGATTACTTCCCTTGTCGTCGCTCTAATAGATCCCACAACTCGGTCATCGTTGGCTGATTATGAAATCGATAATGGCCTTTCAAACAAGGCAAATAAACTTAATCATTATTCAGTGATGTTTATTTTAAAAAAAAGTTATGGGTTAATGGTTGGTGATATGGAACAGGGCATTCCAGTTAACCATATTAAATTGCTTACGAAACTGAAAGATGTTATTGACGAAGATCCTTTTATTTCATTAAATGGACAACATTGAAGTGCAAAACAGTATGGTTCTTCGGTTAACGTATAAAGGTAATTCAACTGTTTTTAATTGATTCCCATTTTGTTTTTTGTCATAATTTGGCTGAAAGAGAATGTCAGAAATGCTCTTAAATTCATTGGAAAAGTACAGTATGGTCCAAATAAACTTCAGGGGCACAAAGCACTATACAGGTAAGGGTCCCTTAAGTTTATTTGAACCACACTGTACATACATTTTTATTATTTATTTCTTTTTACCATTTTGTCGTATCCATGGAAGTCTTTATTTTTTCTATTGCATTACTAAGCACAAATAATTCAATCCCAATATAAAATTCTACTTCGTTATTTGGATTCCTTTATTTGAAAGTCCAAAGAAGTTCAAACAATTAAGTTTAATGAACGACTTTCGATGAATTGTTATGTTCTAATTATAAAGCATTAAAGTTCTTGTATTATTGGTCGATACCATTTTTTTTTTACCTTAATAAATTATTTCAAGTTTCCCAGATCACGAATTGTGGTGGTTCGTTCAACCATGATTTCTCTGAATAACCTTTTCAAAAATATGTTTTTAAAAAACTGAATCTACATTTTTAGCAAACGATACCAATATGATTCAATAATAACACTACATAAAATGTATTCATTGATCTAAATAATTTATAGAATTTAATTTACTGGAACAAAAGAGAAATTCAAAAAAAATTATTTTATTTTTATTTTTTCTTTTATTACAATATATTGTTTCTACTACCATTGATTGTTTATGAGAAAAATAAACAAATAAATCATTATTATGATATGAATATGATAAAATCACAAATAGTCCTATTACTAAATATTTTCCATTGCTCTAAAACGTCCCCAAATCTGACCAAAATAATCTAATAACAGCCAGGACAAAAGTCTGAGTAAAATATGTACAGTATAGTTCAAATAAACTTGAGGGGCCCTTACCTGTTTAGTGCTTTGTGCCCCTCAAGTTTATTTGGACCATACTGTATATTTTAGTTCTAAAGTAGACAATTAGTTTTCACAATAAGAATACTAAATTATATTGATATCAACGCATGTTACAAAAGACCTACATCTGTCGTTGGTATGTTTTCAATGCAAGGGTTACCCAATCATATTTATACAGTATGCTGACTTAAAACGAGTTGGCCTTCGCCATTTATGATTATGGTGAAACCATTTTTGAATAATGGTTTATTTGCAATATAGGAAAGGCATGTATAATTCGATTAAATTATTGGAAAAGAAAACATTGGCCGTAAAATCTTCCAAAGATTTAAATGGTATTTATATAGCAAATACCGATACCTCAACAAAACAGATTTGTATAATTATTGTTTAAGGGTATACAAGTGTTAAAATTATTATCAAGATATAATAAACAGTTTCTGTGTTTTTGTACGTTGATTAATTAATTAAAAAGCTCCACTTTTAAACAAGCAATAAAAACGATTAATATAAAAAAATGATTGTTCGAAGCTATTGACGTAGGTAACAAACAAAAACGTTTTACTTTTTACATGACGTCCGAATCCGACAAGTCGAGGGCTGCCGGCTGCTCTCTAGATCCATGCATGTTTAGCAGATGCCCATTTAGTCTATGGTGGGGCCCCAAAATAAATTTTAAAAAAGCTAATAAATACTTAAATTTAACTGAAGTTTAGTTTAATAAAAAACGCAGGCCAATTTTAAATGAACAATTAAATGATTAAGAGAGAGTTTGAGATAAAGCGTCAAAGCCAAGTTCATCAATAAGACTCTTTAGCTAACAGTAATAACATATCGTGGTAATAAAATGGGAATGGTAATGGCAAAAGAGTACCTAAAAATCAATAAAACAGCCAATTTCAATTGATTATTTAGGATGTTTGTTTGTTTGTTTTTTCTTTTTTATGTAAGAAATCATAGAGGAAAACATTTTTGACAGGAAATATAACGAGTTTTTTAGTCCAATTTTTATCAGATCTAAAATAGTTTCAATTTTATTAAAGAAAAAAGGGGTTAAACCGGTAAATGTTTAGTATAGAAACCATTAAATAAAAATTGAAACTCTTTCTGCGATATATAATGTCGTAAAATATTAATTTTTAACACTCACAATCACAAGAAAAAAATCAACATACAATCACCTAATAAATGTAATTTCTCAACCTTTTTTTTTAAATCTGAAAACAGTTTTGAAATAGTTAAGATAACTGGATTTTTCTAAGAGTTACAAAAGGCAACGTATCATTTCTGCCCTGGTTTATTTTTTTTTAAATTGGGAATGCGAATATTATTTATCGTATTTTCACAAGAATTTGTCAACATACACTTTTTATGTGTAAACGAAATACGTGAAGCGTATAATATATTACCATTAATCAGATTTAAGGAATATCTCTAGTGGCGCAGTTGGTTAGCGCATGGTACTTATACGACAGTAGCTATGTAATGCCGAGGTCGCGAGCGCCTGGAGAAACCATTTTATACAGAAATCGAACAAAAGAACAGACTGTATTTTCATTATCAAAATATTATAAATTCTAAAAAGTATAATAAAATGATTTCTATATAAATTGACTCTGCGTAATAAAAAAATAACGTTTCATACATTTAAATAGAAGGGAATATATATTACAATATAACAGACGGGCAACTTTTTTATGCAAATTTTAAGATTCTTGTTGTTGTTGTTGTAACAAAGGGAATGTTGCAATAATTATGTATTTTATGATGAGTGTACAGTATGGTTCAAATAAACTTGAGGGGCCTTTAGCTGTTTAGTGCTTTGTGCCCCTCAATTTTATTTGAACCACACTGTATATCCTGAATTGAAAAGCAAGATTTTATTTTATTAAAAGGAGTATAAGCTTACGATTATTTAAAAAAAATCATATACGTGAAAATATTAACTACACCAATCAAAGGCCAGGTACTTATGTCAAAATGTTTTGTTTAAAATGAAAGGAGTAAATCAAATTAGTTTTTATAGCGTTTATTGTTAAAAATCTATATTCAAGCTTAATCCATGCCAACATTTAACAAAATATTTTAAATTTTTTGTTACTAGAATTAGTCCACGGTTAAGGGCTCTTTGTATTATAGTTGATAAAAATCACTAAATCAACAATTGTTAGATATTGTTTTAATATAAAAAAAAAGTAAGAAGGACAGACAGCAAAAGGGATAATCGTATAATCAAATGACTTAACGATAACAGTAAGAGTGCGTGTATAAGTCTATATTCTGTCGTATCGAATAAGAATGGTAATTGATGCATCCTTATTATATACGATTCGAGAATGAACCAATTATTTTTTGTTTACAATTTTACACTGTCCTTTTTTTATTTAATGCTGATATGGTGACATGTAGAGAAGTTGGCTTGTCAACGATCAAAAGGTTTTCTCTCTTGTTGAAGGGCTTAATTATTATGTCTCAAACCTTCCTAAGCAACAATACCCCGGGGTTGTCTTCTGTCTACACAAAGCGAGCTTTGTTTCTTTCATTATAATTAAAAAACTAAAACAAAATTACACATTTACATTACATGTTTTAAAAAGATTCCGTTCCGTTATATACCTCCGGGGTTCACTAGTTCATTTAATCATTGCTAGATGGCGCTTATAGAGTAAGAGTAGGACCAGAAATACCTACAGTCCTACACATTTGTCGTCATCGAGGCGGATTCGCCTCGATCGTGGAAATTATTATGAAAAACCTTTTGAAGATAATAAAAAGTAAATTATTATTATTAAAAAATCATTGATATGCCAGTGCCAGTGACAGTTTTGCACCATCTTCGTTTGAAACTGATCGTTAGATGGCAAAAGCATGTTAATTTCGAGAATAGCTCGAAAATAGACCTATTGTCCGAATCGACGACCATTTTTAATAAGAAAATGCTTGGAAGTTAAAAATAAATAAATATTAATCAAACTATAATTTAAAATATAAATAGTTAAATGAAACAGACTTTTCTTCCCTACACAAGAGAAGAATTTGCCCTAGGTGAAAAATTCTTTGTGCCAGATTTATTGCCAATACACACCAAAAAATGCATTCCGACAATGGTTTTCCGTCATCCCCAGATACCACTTTTGCCTTGGCCACCGAAAGAAGCAGACATAAATTCAATTGAAAACTTTTGGTCGGAAATGGTTTTAAATCTAAACACTCAACGGTCTGTGACCCGGCACGAGCTATTTGAGAGGTTGGAACACGTGTGGGGGTGTTACAGGCTAAAATGAGATTAATTTTGGGGAAATAAGTAGTGTGAATTATTAATCGCTTGCAGTTGGTTATTGAAAATGAGAGATACGGAACGGGCAACTAAAAAAACTTAAATTTACGTAATTTTTAAATTTTGTTCTTGGTATTCTTTTATACGAAAAATTATATGTATTTCAGATCACCAGTTTTAAAATAAAATTGAGTAAAATTGTATTATTGTTTTCTTCCTTACCATTTGCCTTTATTACCCTAACTTGGTTACTGTTTGTTATGACCTCTAAAACCAGTCTATATTTATGATTTGATAAATAAGCCTCTACCGAGTCGAAGTTTTCGAGATACCTTCCGGATAAGCTGCTGCGCATTCCGGCTCCCTGATGGCCTTACGGCTAAAAACGTATAAAAGTTTAGATCCCAACTGGGCTTGATTTCGTTCCAGAGCTGCGCTTTCAATCTCACTAGTGGAGGGCCGCCAAGCCTTGTGCTTGAACTGAGATGACAATAACACGCAATTTAAAGTCAAAATTTAAAGAAAGATACCAACTTTCTTGTATACTGGCATTGCTAAACGATAGTTTGCATCTTTAACAATCTCACAAGAATGTAAACCATACACGAGCATACAAAAAATTCTTACGAGCCCTGTTCGTTGATTCTTGTTGCAGACCAAATAAGCATAATATTCTATTTCACAAATTTGTAGAGTTTGGGACTATCCAAGAAAGGCAAAATTAATCTAAATGTGATAACATTAGTTTATGTTTGGATTGAATAAAAAAGTCTTTTTAAATCTTCTTTATCATATTTTTATCGATAATACTATTGAGAAAACTAGTTGCCACTGCTATACTTTTTTATTTCCTTTGCTGTTTTACTACTTGCTTTAGTCAAGTGATAAACATGAAAAATGATAGGTCCAGAAAATTAAGTCTATCTCAGACATAAAAAATAATATTATAGAAGGTCAAGTGATGAATCGGGTGAAGTTAGAAAGCTTTGCCATGGGGATTTGTCTAAATTAGGAGTATACAAATTTCCATAATGGGCTCAAAATTAAAAATTAATATTAAAAAATTAAAAATTACCATTCTAGGCCAACTGCATTCCGGTACAGGTAGTTGGATTTCTTCAATCGACGTCAAAACTTTCCGTTAACAGCCATTACTGGCATTTTTCTGTAGTCCGCTCATCAAACGCGGTATAAAAAATATTCTATTAATATCTTAGAGTATCTTGGACCGATATTGCCATCCTTATAGGGACAATGATTTGGGGAATCATTGAAAAAGGTAACAACGAACAAGAGTTTACGTTGGTCGAGTTTGATTCTCTGCATTAATAGGGGCTTAAAAATGGTCGTTATCTTAAAATTAAGAGTCGCACAATTTAGTTTTTTCATATACCGTCACTATTTTTTATCAGAAAGGCTCTCTTCACAATCAATAACTTTATTTTTCTATTTAGGGTTTTTGTTTAGGTCATCACTGAGGCCAACTTCACTAGTAATAAGACACATATAAAGAAATCAATCAATCAATTTTTTTCTTGTTTGCTGGCTTCTTCGTCATCAACAGTAGGCTCGAGAGGAACTTTAGGTGACATCTTTTGAACTTTCTTGAGGAGATTGGCATCTTTAGCCCGCATAAAATTGTCTAATTTTTCTTGTTTTTTCTGAATCATCAGATGTTCTTAGTTGTGTTTGCCCATCAGTACACGTCCGAGATATAAATTAAGCACATGTATGACTAATTTAGCTTCTCCTTCGAGCTCAGTCACTTCCTGCTTCAGTAAATATTAAATTTTTTTCTATTTTTGTTTCTCGTTTTTTCAAGCGTTTTAAGTCTCTAGTGATTTTTCTAAACTCCTTCTCTCTTCCTACATGTTCCAATGTGCTGTCAAAAGCGCCACACTCATTTTTCTCATTTTAAAATCTTTCAAATAAATCGCGATGCCTTTGCATCTCGATCTCTCACGATGCTGCTTGTTTTGTTTTTGCATTGCTCATATGTTAAATGAATAACATATTTCCTGCATTGTAGAAATTGTTTCTATTTTGGATATTAACACAAATTTATTCAAAATATTTTTGCACGTTTAAATTAATTCCGAGCACCGTATTACATTAAAATATGGAAAATATCTGGAAAAATTTTTCGATATAAAAAATGTGTCCTCATTTAAATGCTCTAAATCTGTCAATGTTCCAAGGTTTCAAGTGTTCCAAAAGCACTGAAGAGAATAGACACATACTGAAGAAAATAAAACTTCAATCAAAACCAACCAATTGAAACAGAAGTATGTGATGAATTTTTTTTGTATTTTCGTTCATCTTTGTTGGTAGTGCGTCTTCTCTACATGTTTCATTGTTCCCATCCTAACAATTTCACCATTCGATTTGGGGTTTTACAGACGAGGACCGGCACTGACTTGTCTTTAGCATCACCTTGGGTCACTTCGGGCCTTAAATCGACGTAATTGTCTTACTTTTCCCAATGAGGAAAAAATCGTCATCTAAGCAGATGTGGCAGACAGAGAACCAGATTGGTCTTACTGGAGAATATATACCACATAGGAGTGGCAAGGGGCGGTTGACCTTGTCGGCCCACGACGTATCCTTTAATAGTGCTGCCTGTCATCCTTATTTTCGGGACGAGTTGAGAAATTATGCTGTGGGAAATACCGAAAAAAATAATAAAAGTTTACACGGAAGAGGAAAAAAGCGCGAGAGAAAAAAAAATCCTATTTGTGAAATAATATATTCCTCGTTTTCTTCTCCGTTTTTACGCCATATGACGTAAAAAATAACGAATAGACTTTTAAATTCCCACTACAGGGCTTATGGGAGAATGCGCAAGGCCGATTCGTTATTTTGCATTTTTTTCTTCTTATTTTATTATCTCTTCTTATTTTATTTTTTCAACACATTAAAAATCCAGAATTAAATTTCCTATCTTCGCCGCAATTCGAAAATACGTGTCATAATCTTATTTTTCGAGGTATAAAAAAACTACTGATTCGGTAGATTCGGCCATAGGCCCTGTATAAAATCTCTGCCGCAATGGCCGCCCACGGGTTAATTTTTTTGTAGCAGAAATTTCTGCCCCCTCCCTATAAATTTAAAGCAAAGTTTTCATCTACTTAGTAAATTCCTTCATTTGTTTTAAATTTTACATTATATACCATGCATAATACATATATGTGCTAGTATGATAACTTATTATAACACCGAAGTAGTCAGGTGGTTGGCAGAGCGGCATTCTAGGAAGACACGAGTTCTAATCCACCCCTCTCCTTCCCATCTTTTTGGAAAAGGGGGAACTAGTTTCAGCCGTCCAACAGCCTCGAATATCGTAGCTAAGTGGGAGCTGCGAATCCAGCTACGAAGCAGCCTCGAATTTCGAATCCGCGTATTAAAAAAACCTGAGTACGGAAATAATAGCTAATTAGGGCTAGACGGGTGAACATTAAACAGCTATGTATCAGCTTAAAATTTTTTAAGGGTTAGAATGACCCATTTCCTTTAAATCATAGTAGCTTTAAAGTAAATACCGGTAGCCCCTAACGCAGAATAAAACGACTAATAAATAATCGTTTGACAAATAAAAAAACAACTTACTTTTAGAATTACCACTTCATGAAGACTGTCCGCATTCTTTTTCTTTTAGGTTTAATTTAGTGTAGACGCTTTTCTATGCCAATCTGATGGTGGTTATCAATATCGGAATTGGATGCGTACGCAGAATAAGCAGGATCAATTCCATAAATGTTGGAGACGACATTGCATACCATAAACTGTTTGATCAGTTGATAACAGTAAGAGGGGACTCTTTTTCGCGTCACCCCCTTAGTTTGCGGGTTTTCATCCTTTTCAAATGGATAAAAAACAATCGGCTTAGAGGAAGCACGATTATGATGTAATAATAATAAATACCCCGTCCCCTTTTTTATTTGAATTTGGAAACCTGAAAAGTGTTGGAGTGTGCTTGGTGTGCTTGGTGTATTGGAATGACTTGTTATGAATTCGTGGAAAATTGCATCTAAAAATTTCTTTATAGTACATAATACCCTTCTTCTTTACATCCATCAGTTGTTGTTCCTTAAACCTCTTCCCTTGTCATTCATGATTTAAATCCAGGCAGAACCAATCATTTTAGGGTGAAAAGAAAATTACCCGTATTTGAAGACGTAATAAGTAATATTGTAAAGAAAATGTAATTTGATAGTGTTTGATTTTTTAAAATACAGTAATCAAGAGATTTTGTAAATAAAATTATTTGAACTTTCTAATGATACCAAATAAGAATGGAGGTAAATAAAAAATATTTTTTATTTACTTAAAAATTTTTGTGCTAGATCACTGGGCTGCTAATTCGCCGTGAGATAGACGTTATTCATTTTTGCCGAGTGTAAGGTGTAAAAAAAAAAATTTCGAGTTCTTGGTTTTTTATTCGATTTATTTTCAAGTGTCGGAATCAAGCGAATTTTAAATAGATCAATTGATTGTCTCTGGATTAAATGCAATTGTCCTAATCTTATCCCTATTGCGCAAACAACAGTGGGGAAATATCGAGCTCGCCAAAGGAATGGATAACTCACCTCGTTTTACCAGTAGTCGATACCGTTCTAAAATAAGTTATGGCTAATTATTTTTAAAAATATTGAAAAACAATATCATTGAATATGGAGCATATTGTTGTGTTGCTCCTGCGGTGCCCCCCGTTGAGCATTGAAAGTTTTTTTTTTGTCAATAATAAATTCCGGCCTTTTTTGTCGTTTGCTGTATTCATATTTTATCCTGTGGTGAAATCGTAACGACAAGACCCTTCTAAAAAGGAATAAAATAAACAATAACAAAATATTGTGGAGCAGTGGAGGGAAACCACCAAATTTTCTCTTATGAATTTCAATGGGAAAAAGATTGAAGATCTTTACTGTCTGTGTGTATAACACATCGGTTGATGTGATAACACATAAGGAAGGATGGACAACTGTAGATAACATGGAAGAAGCTTGCCCCTGAAGACTTTTTACCATTTTAGATATTTCTACCGGTACGTAAAGCTCCTACTAGACCGCCGCGTATTAGCATCAATCAATGCTCCTCGAATCGGGAGTAACAAAACACTCCGTGATATCGATTAGCAAAAGTGAGAAGCCTATTGAGCCGCCAAAGGTGCTGATGGAAAAATAATTCCATGTCAATTGTAATGTACACTAGCCAAGGATTTAAGTTTTAAGTTTACGGCTTCTTTTGTCCTAGACATTCTTCCTTTTCAAAGTGTGCTCTAAGGGAAGGTGATGAGGGAAGGCGCCATCGCGATCTACTCGAGTAGTACTTTTCGGAATAAATTGTTAACTACTCGTATTTTGACGTCATGTGGATTTTAAAATAATATTGCAAAGAAATCTTAATCAATTCTTTTTTTATAGTCTATCGGGGTTGTTCAACTTTGCATTGCAAGTGCTGGTCACTTGTGAAAAAAAACACGAAATCATTTCTTCTGTTCCTTTATTCACTGAACTTGGATAAAATCTTATTTTTATTTTCGCTAAACCTGAAATTGAAATAGCATCGAAAGGGTCCTGTTAAACTTGCAGCAAACTAAACTCAAATTCTCGTGTTAATTCGTTTTGCAGTACTTATTTTTAAAATATAGCAAGTTGAAAGACATAAGGCGATACGTAATAAGTTTTAATATGTTTAAAATATTTTTAAATCGTTCTGCCTTCTTGTTTTTCAAAATTCCTTGTTTAAGAAACATTTATCATTTGTGAGCTATGAAGGTTGGGAGTACTTTCCAAGTCATTGGTTTTCTATTTAGTATGGTAAACCACTTTTCATAATTGAAAATAATTTTCTTTTCGAAGTGGCTGAATAAAACGCAAATCTTGCAAGCTTTTCCTGGTCACCAAGCTGTTGTCGTAAAAATGAACGAGAAAACTTTTCTTTATTTATTTTTTAAGTGCAGTTCGTTAACAAGCTGCTTAGAAATTCCTAGTCTAAGAGCTACATGAAATCAATGCGGTCATAGAAGAAAAAAGGACTACGCGTGCATAATTTCGAAATATCAAAATGTATGCTTTATTTTTGATAATTTCTTTATAGTACGAGTCAATTCCCCCATTTACTCATTACATAAGGATATAAGTCTTTTGGAGTACAGAGAAAGTTTAAAAACAATGATATTGAGAATCTTAATCTCGAGAGAAAAGTGGAGGACATTGCCAAGATCATACCACGTGGTGCATTTCAAGTCAAAGAAACCAAAAAGACTTTGCTACCACTTTTTATCGATCTCCATCAGAGATATGTAACTTTTGCGCCAGAAGTTTTGAAAGCTTGGGATGAGAGACTGAGAGGTGAAATGGTTAGTTATTGGTTTTTTCTGTTTTGTTTGTATCAGATTAAGCATTCTTTAACACTTTCTTCTTTTATGATTTTCAGGAAGGAAGACTCAATTACACAGTATTGGTCGATCTTATATTTTACGGCAGCTTCATCTCTTCTGGCATCTTAGGCCCGAATGATAAAAGTAGCGGAATACCGCTTTTCATAAAATATCTGAGAATCTTGCTTCAAACCGAGAAAGACAAGCACAGATCCATTGATGTCATCTTCGAGTTTTGCAAGGAGCATGGAGCATACTTTGATGTAATTTCGAATACTGTACAATTACGGGTAATGCGGCTCGTAAAGGAAATCTGGATCATATTCTCACACCAATTGTCGGGCTAACCCCAGAGGACAATTACTCCAGCAATAAATGCCTTCTACGGGACTACTTGGCTTCCATTTGCAAGCGCAAAATAATAGTTTTTTTCAAATCCGAACTTACTTATGCCTTTTATATTCGTACGTTTTTATGGTCAGGAGGAAAACAAATGTTGTTGACAAAAACTTTTTGGAAACATCTGAGAACTTGGCTGATATAATAGGAGGTGACATTCCTCCGTTCCAAGTTCCGAAAAATGTTCCGCTGACAGAAGAAGAGAGCTGGTATAACTTGCACGAAGTCCAACCCGCGGCCTCTGAAGATGTATTACTTTTGCTTACGACGAATTAAGTCATAAAAATGCTTAATCTTTTGCATTCCTGAAAATAGGCCACCGATAAACTGGTGTATTATTAGAGTAAACTTTCAAAATATGGAACCAAACATCGACACAAAAACATGGATCGATGAAAAGGCTGAAGAGCTTGTTGCCAAATTTAATTCAGCCAAATCAACAACACTCGTCATGTATACTTCTTTACTTTTACTATACAAATGTCCATGTATAACACATATGCTATTGCTTGCAGGACTCTGAGACTTTCTTCAATGTTGACAGAAATAATCGGACAATTATTCTGATTTATTCACGGCTAGTCGCCGTCTTGAAACACAAAGTCCCCAATGTGGCCACGGAATTTCTTGAATTACTCTTATTACATTTTGAACATTACATGTTCCCGGTATGTAAATTAACGTTTTCAAAGTAAATTAAAATGTATTTTCATTACTAACTTTTATTTGCTTATACTATGCTTATACTACTGTATTTTTTACATGCTTATATGTCGATTCATAACAATATAAAATGTGATTGACAAATTCTTTGTGCGGTGGGGAAGATTTTTTTTTACTTTGAACAATAATTTTGAAAGGTTACAGGAAAATGTGGCATGGAATATTCATATACGGAGAGCTGACAACACTGCCAAAGAGATGTTTTAAATAATGAAAGCTGTGCCGTCGATGCATTACTTAACTTATTAACTATTGCCCTCCTTAACTATAAACCTATAATTTTTCCTAGAATAAAATAGATTTGAAAAAGACATATACAAAATTGCAACACAAATAATTTATGATAATTTTAGTTGTGATGTCAATGTACGAACATCGTGCTACTATTTAAAAAATCCATTTTATTTATCAGAGTAGAGTGATTCCCCCGGATAACTCTTAAAGTAATTTCAGTAGCTAATACAAAAAGAAAAGAGTTACAGTATGACGAAATATATTATACAAAAATCTATTAGCTGAAAATTTAGATGTTAAACAAAAACTCCTGTGATTTTGATAACACCCAATTACTGTACATTTAAAACAATTTCAACATAGACCTTTTTGCTACTGTATAAAATTTTCGTTATTTCCTTTAGAGTATAACTCAGTATAAGTAAATGTATTTAAAAAATTGAGATAATCCCCGAGCTGCAAACCAAACACGGCTGTATCTTATCATAATGGGCATCCATGGTGTAAAAGTGCGAAAACATTAATTTGCGGAGCTCTCATCATTGGCAACATCTGATTTGTTTCATTATGGTGATTATTTATTAAAATGTGTAATTATGCGATTGATGAAAAAACCTTAAATGTGTATCCTTTTTTTTAATGCACCGGAAGAGAAGTGATAATAATAAGGATAGATATAAATATTGCCTAATCGTGGAATGCGAGCTTATCTTAGTCGGGACGGTGCATTGGAGTATATACTGTACCAACACTTATAATTGCTTCATATTTACAAGGCTATATACGCCTATACAATTTATGGTGCGGTGGATGTTTATGGGATAATGAACCTCGACCGGATATCAGGTGGACTATATCTCATATGTATATATACATGTTGCTTTGTAATAGTAGAACTGCAATAGTTGAATAAGCATCACTATACAAACCAAAATGCTTTGCAAATTTCTCTTATTTATTTTAACAAATCTAAGTATTTCTTATTTTAGTGTCGATGCAACTCAAATCACGATCGATCGCAATGGTTATTCTAACATAGTTGTAGCAGTTTCACCCGATATACCAAATGACAATGCAGCTGAAATCGTCCAAAATATCCAGGTAATATTTTTAAATAAGTTATAAGCACTGAAAAACTAACTTGTAATTATATTAGTATATGATAACGAGAGCCTCAAGGGTACTATTTCATGCAACCGAAAAGAGATCATATTTCAAAGATGTAAGAATCCTTATACCGGATTCGTGGGACAATGTTCCAGCCAATGTCACCACTTGGGAGACTTATAACGTATATCCTATTATTGATTATGACCTTTAGTATTATTATTTTTTAGTTGAAAATGAATTGTTCTTAATAGAAAGCGGATATCCGGGTGGCCCCACCTAACAATAATTACGGTGATAAGCCCTACACTGTCCAGTCGGGCGGATGTGGTCAAGAGGGTGAATACATCCATTTCACGGCCAATTACTTGCGAACTCTTCAATTAAGCAATACTATTACAATGCTTGGTCCTTCGGGTATTAACATATGCTATATCTTTATTACATTTACTTTCAAATCAATGAATTTGTAAACTAGACAAGCTTTTCGTGCACGAATGGGCGCATCTGCGGTACGGAGTGTTCGACGAGTTTGGAAAGGCGAATGATAAGAAGTTTCCGCTTTTCTACCGACCCCAAGGAACCAATTCAATTATGCCCAACTTGTGTACTGATGAGCGTCCATCTTTTGTTGCAGTGTAAGTTTAAAAAAATATATACTTTATTACAGTAATTAGTAAAAATTACTATTCATAATTTTTTTACTTTTTTTAGAGATTCAATTACTGGGGGAAAATGTAAAGTGGATTCCTCTACAGGTGCTTATGACCAAAGATGTATCTATATTCTCCAACCAGATTTTGATCCGAAATCATCTTTAATGAGTAACCAAACAATCGATTCGGTAAATCAGACCTAATCTTACTTGATAGGTGTATTCACACGGATTTATAAAGAATTTATATTACATATTACAGGTTGTGGAATTCTGTAAAGATGACCAGGTTTTAAGTCATGTTTACGGGGCCCCTAATAAACATAACGCAATGTGTGGAGCCAGGAGTGTCTGGACAGTCATTACATCTCATCCAGATTTTTCTGACGACCAGTATACATAATAAAAATACATAACTTGGTTTTATAATACAATTAAAGCTTTATAAATAATTGAAATAATTTAGTAACCCGCCAATAAAAGGAGATATCAACTTGGATCCTACTTTCACCGTCGTCCGATCCAGCAGTGGTTCTAGATTCATCCTAGTTGCTGATGTTTCTGGCAGTATGAAAGATTATGTAATATTGTTTTCTATTCTTATACATACATATATTCAAAATGGCCTTTTTATGTTGCTCCAATTAAGGAGTAAAACATTCTGGCAAAAAAATTTGTTTTTAATCATGAATTTAGTTTTCTACTTATTTACTTTTAAAGAAAAAATAAAGAACTTTTATCTTTTAAATGTATATGAGAAAATGAAAAAAAGTAATGCCAATCGTTTTATGTTGGTAAGACATACAATGGCAGAACATAAAAAATAAATAAAATGAAATTTGGTAATCAATTTATAAATAGAATTTACTATAACGTTCATGTATGATGTTCCAATAAATTAGTATTTTAATTTTGTAGAATCGAATTGGAAAACTGTACGAATCAGCCCGAAGATGGATCAAGTACGACATCCGGGAAGGCAACCAACTAGGACTGGTCCAGTTCAAGTATTAATATTTATTTTATTGATTACATAACATAAGAATATACCACATATATCTGAACTCTGACTATTAAAAAATAGTTCTGCTGCTACGACGCTAAGTAAACCAATTCTAATCGACGGTGATGCCAGCCGGGAAAAATTAATCGCTAAGCTGCCAAGGACTGCTAATGGAGGGACGTGCATAGGTTGTGGCCTCCTAAAAGCGATCGATGTATTTATATAAATCAATTAATAGATAAATTTTAGATTAGATTTATTTTAATATTTTAAAATAGGAACTCAGTTCTGGGGGGAAAGGTGGAATCATTTTACTTATGACGGATGGAGAAGAGACGGACAAACCATTTATTCAAACTGTCATGCCTCAGGTGATCCAATCTGGAGTCCGAGTAGTTTCCATCGCTTTTGGGTATTTCAATCAGCTTTTTATTATTAGTCATAATTTCGAATACATTTTGAAATGTGTTGTATATCCAATCAGGAGGACGGCAGAAAACAAGATTGAAGATCTTGCCATGCAAACTAATGGATTAAGCTTCTTCGTAGATGATAAAGATCATAGCCAAGGATTGAGCGACGCCTTTGTAGGTTCTATGACCTACCAGCCTACAGTTCCTAGCGACAAAGTCACCGTCCTGGTATATTCATGGGCATTTTTAAATTGTTAATGTTATGGTCATTACAATATCTAACTTATCCGGCAATTAAGATGTACAAGCGCCAGTTTCAAAATGTGAATCAACCCATTACGGGTAACTTTGTGGTTGACGCAACAGTTGGAAAGAACTTTGTTTTCCGCATTGATTATACTCTGAGGAACTACCTTCAATCATTCGAGCTAGTCTCTCCCGATGGGCAAATCTATAGCACCTTAGATTACGACGATGTTGCTAAAGTAGCTCTCCTAAAACTACCCGAAGTCATGGTAATAAATATATCTTCAAATTTATTAACAAAACACTTAAAATGATGCATTAAAAAAATTAATTGAAGATTGGGCGATGGTCGTTTACTATCAAAGTAACAAATTCCAAGACTGATTCAATTGCCGTAACAGTGACCGCTCAAACTAGAACATCCGGGGCGGTTCCCATCACTACCGAATGCTACGTCCCTGATGGTATATTATATAATAGCTCTTTGATTCTTATATACTAGATATAAAAAAATGAAATCTAAAACAACAGGGACAGCCGTTGAAAACGCCATGAGTAGTCCAGTCAGGATTTTAGCTAAAGTGATGCAAGGGGGCAGTCCAATTATAGGAGCCAATGTAAAGTAAGTACCAATGAAACATAACTGAATAAATCTCTATTGACCAATTTAATTTTGGTGCAGAGCTTTTATAGAAGCACCCAATAGTAAGCTAATTGAATTGGAGTTATTTGACAATGGAGCACTTGCCGATACGATTGAAGATGATGGAATCTATTCGCGCTACTTTGTGGCGGCCTCGTCATCTGGTCGATACACAGTAGTCTGCGAGGTTTGGGGTGCAGGAACTTCCTATGTCAAAAGCAGCCCAAAAGGCGTTTTTAGATCAATCAACTCTGACTATTCTGGTATTAAATATAAAAGAGATATTTAAACTTTTCTAAACGATTGTTGATTTTCTAAAAATCATTTTTAGCTAGAAGAGCTAGAGATACTAGATCGGACCAGGAAATTACAGGCGGATTTAGTCGCATGGCTAGTGGTGGCTCTTTTAGGGTAAATAGTAAAATTTCATTTGTAGAACTTTTTAATAATTTTTTTTTATTTGGCAAAACTCAAAGGTGGCGGTTCCCGCTCCTGTTCAGGATCCATACCCTCCTGCTAGAGTTTTGGATTTAATTGTTGCAGATATAGACAGTGTCAGTGGAAACTTTAGTCTTCAATTCACTGCACCTGGAGATGACCTTGATCAAGGGACAGGTATAATCAGCCAATTTTTGTGTGGATCCAATTTTGTTGAAGTTAAAATTGCATTAATACATATTTTGAATGAATTAGTTTCTTCCTACGAGATCAAGTACTCGACCAGCTTTGACACCTTGAGAGAAAACAACTTTGTATCCGGGAATGCAACCATTTTCCAGGAAATCGACTTCGTCGATAGTCCACTTGTGTTATTCGAAGCCGGAAAGATCCAAAATATCACTTTAAACTCTAATCAATTAGAAAGAGATGTGACTTACTACATTGCCTTAAGAGCATTCGATGAAGCTGGAAATGCTGGGACCTCATCAAACATAGTCTCAATCTTAATACCAAAGGAAATTCCGACTGGGTTAGCGAGTAACATCATAGCGGCTATTGTTGTGTGCAGTCTACTGTTGGCCATTTTCATCGGTGCGATCATCTTTTTGGTCATCCGTAAAAAATATCGAAACTATGAATCACCATCCAATAGCACTGCAAATAAACCTTGAAATTATTCTTCATTTTAATTTTAAAACTAATTATATAACAATTATTGTAAATATTAAATCATTGTGACCTTTGTTGTGGAAGCCAAGGGAAATAAAGTACAGGTGACCAAATAAATATTCTTGAAAAAAAAATCAATAAAATAGATAGATAGAAAAAAGCCATGGAAACTAAAAATGAGAACTTTGGGATTTGGGGTTTTGTGGCCTGAATATAAGAAGTAAAATTTCTTTTAGAATGGAATGGCAGCTTAATCAATCGTAAAAAAATGTGAACTTAACAACTCTTTATTTGCTAAATAAATGAAATAAAACAGTTCTGTTTTGTTCTGTTGTCTTTTTTATTATTAAAAAAATGGATTGCAATATACCAATTGCGAAAATGTAGGAATAATAAAGATTAACAAGCTATATTGATATAATATATATATATATTTGATAAAATTTTTAAATTTGAACTATTTTAAAATAAATTTTTAAAAATAAATGTTTATGAAGTAAGACTAAGAAGCCTAAAAATAAAGATAATCATGGAACTAGAAAATATTTCAGTCAGTATTTTTACTGTACTGTCTCATTGTACAGTATTCGACACGGAAATGTTAACCATGATATTAGGTGCACATTTTCGTGTAGAATACTGTACACTACAACTACTTTAACTGGTTTCACTGTAAACATTCTCATCAATTAAAAAGACATTTTATGATCACATTGTATTAAGAGCCTTTGATGAAGCTTGAGCTCTCATACAACGTAGTCCCAATCTTTATACCTAAAAATTCCGGTTAGAACTAGTGATGACAGAACTAGGTAAAAGTACCTAGTTTTACCTCTTTTTTAAAATTTACTTTTCTTAAAAGTACTTAACTTAGTTTTGATTGCTACTACCTACCTAGTTTTTCCCGAGTTTCTGTTACCGAGTACCAAGTAAATAAAACTAGGTAAACTGGGTAACTTTACCGAGTACCAAGTTAAAAACTAGGTAACTTTTTCGAGTACCTTGTTAAAAACTAAGGAATTTCAAGAGTAATTTTTAAATAGTGAGTTAGGACTAAAAACAGCAGTGCCAAGTGCCGTAACGTAATTTGTAGCATTAAAAGCAAGTTTTTGTTAATGCTTTTCTAATTTTTATCTAGTTTTGGAAGAAAAGATTTACTTTACATAGTTTTACTTACTTACTACGAGAAAATAGAAAAAGCAGATGATGCCTTTTTAATTATTTGTAAAAAATAATATAGTTTTTATTTACTAGTGATTGGGCAGAAAAACGAAGCACTATTTGATAACAAAGATTCGTTGGCTGAAAAATAACTACTATATTAATTTTTTTCATTGTTATGTAAATAATGACTTAAATAGAAATTGGACATTAATCAAATCCCTTAGGTGAATAAGAAAGATTGTGTAACTCCCATCTTTCGCTGTTTATTATTTTCGTATAGGTTACTACAAAAAGATTGCAGAAAAATAGAGAGAAAATTGCGTCTGATAGAATACCTCGTGATATTTTTAAATTATCTGGAACTTAATGATAAATTGAAAAAATTAAAAATATGAATATTATTTATCCCTATGGAGATGATTTAGGCGAGTTTTTTTTCTCGCCGGTGCTTCTGTCAGTAGAGTATGAAGTTAGCTTCAAGTTTGTCTACAATGGAGATGATCATAGAGATCACTGCTGGGTTCTTGGCTGATGGAATGCCGAATGCCAGACTTGTTAAGTAAAGTCAATGACTGTGTTAAGAATACAGTATTAAGAGTTTTTCTGGTTATCTCCAGTACGAATTTAGGATCATTAGAAGCGGAGATCCATTCAGAGATTAGCTTGATCGTTTCCTTTCTCACTAGCTCAATACTCTAGATCAGCGAGTGTTCCGCAACGTTCTCCCCGTTGAGGATAAGGGCTTGATTGATGTACTTTGACATTAGTTTGCAGATGAAGGCCCTTGCTTTAACAAAGGCACTCGCACCCTTTAATTTTTATATTTCCTATGCAATCATTTGATCGCCCTTCGAAAATTGAATCATCGAGACCATTACGAAGGTTCTTTTAATTTAGCCATACGATAATCTGGCCGAATTCAAGAATTACATTTGTGGCAACCCAAAACGGCCGCTTTTACGTGGACGCCGTGTTAATGAATTTCAATTATTGTACAATACAGGCTCATATTTTAAACTTATTATAGGGTAAAACAAAACTTATCCAAGTAATGGCAAAGGATAAAAAATATTCTGAAAACTTCTGTTATTTGTATTGCGGGACCTCTGTTTCTACTCTCTTTCATGAAACCATACATTTTCTCCAATTCCTAAATGCTGTTCATGCTAGAATCAAAATTCCATCTCGATCTATACTCACCAGTAGATTGCTGCCATAATTGTACCAAGAAACCAACAAAATGTATTGTCTCTGTTAGCTGAGGTAATTTTTTCCACGCCCTTTCTTGTTTTTCATTCAATCGCGTTCAATATTGAATTTTCATTGATTTTTAGGCCAAGTCCATTTCTTTTACGACCGATATCTGGTCTTCTAAGACCATTTATTTTTAAATAATTGTTACATTCCACTTTATAAGAGTAATAAAAGGCTTTAAGATGCAGCTGGATGTAAAGGTACTCAACACTGTCTATTTGCCGGGAACTCAAAACGCAGTTACCATTTAAAAAACCACAGGTATTGAATAAGCACGGGGAATTCTAGACAAAATAGTAGCTGTTGAAACCGACAATGTAGCTAACATGAAAGCGGAAGGGAACCTAAGTCAAGGAAAGTGGCTGCATGTCCCTTGAACTGCACACTCCCTCTTTCGTAGAAAATTTTTTTTTTGTATCCAAGCTACTTCAGTTCCTTCAGAGCAACTATTCTCGATACCTAGTATATTATTTTTGAAAAAAGAAGTTGTCTGTCCAACGATAATGCCGGTATGCTGCTGTTCTTAAATAAGAATGCCTAGATTGTTCTCCCAAACTTGGTTTTTTCCATTTTTCACATCCTGCCTGTGTTAAACTAATGTTGAGTTGTTGTGACATCCATTAGACAGAAACCAGCATTTTTATTTTCGTTCGTTGAAAACTATAACCACAAGCCCATTTCAAAATTTTGAAAAGGTGGTGAAATCTAATGAATAAATAATTTATTAGGGCATATAATGAGAGAAAATGGCAATGCTCGTACTTTTTTAGTCGATAATTAAACTGCGTGATAGAATGTGTATAGTAGACAGGAGTAGACAAATGATCGAAATAAATGCAAAGGCACAACAAAAAAATAGTAAAGAAAACCAAAAATAGAGCTTTTTGCATTTTTATTAATACAATATTGGATGCGCATCAACTTTTCTTCTGGCGTTGCGTCATGCAATACATCCATTGGCAAAAATGTTATCAACATTTGGGTTTTAATTGAGTAGATTAACTTTATTCATCTACATCTTCAATCAGCTTCGCATCTTTACGGTAAGTTTCCCCTTTAAATATTCGGTTTCTATCTATGAGTTTAATGGTCCATTTTATTCGTTTAGATATATAAGAATCACCGTTAAAGCCCTTTAACAAAAACAAAATATTCGTAATTTTAATTGGTAATAATGTGGAAACGATTTTCTTAAGCTTATGCACTTGTCGAGGTAGGCGGTGGTGTCAAAGATGTCTATGGAAATGGGTTGGATCCCGTGGATTACTCTTGAAGGACTTTCTGAATCGTACTGGATACATGGATGTTCAATTGGCGCACTATTGAATTTTCTTGGGGCGCAGAGGTTTTTTTACTGCAACACCCCCGCAGATGGTGCTATATTTAGAACAATTCATAATCTTAAATAACTTTACTTCAAGATAAACTACTATAACTTCAAAGTATATTAATTTTTAACTATTTTTTAATAGCAACTGTTGATAAGACGATAAAAAAATAAGAAATCACCGACAAAAAGATTCCTTTCTCGATAAATAAAGAAGACAGTTTTTTTTAAATAAAATGTTTCATGTATATCATTTAACTGATGCAGAATTACCCCTGATTGATCTGATTAAATTAGTTTCTATAATTGTTGTTTATTTCAAACCTGCGTTGAGGCTTATGCGTGTGGTTAAAAAAAATTAGGTCGTAGTTTAAAAACACATGAGGGAAGCAGTACTAAAAATAGCTAATAGATGATAGTTGTCTGCATACTTGGACAGCTAGTCCAAGAGTGAAGGAGCCGGATATTACTTTTAACCATCCCGGGAGGTTGAAGGTACCGCCCACTCAAAAATCTACCTGCCAACTAGCGAACCTGTTAATAACCTTGAGAAGCTCTTCTTTGTGTGCGACGCGCGCGTTTTTCTGCGCCTGCGTGCGTTTTTCTGCGCCTGCGCGCGTTTTTCTGCACCTGCGCAAAACTAAAAGTTCCAAGTTTACCCGCAGATTCGCTAGTAGGCAGGTAGAAATTCGAAGGGGGAGGATACTTCAACCTTCCGGGACGAGGGATACCCCTTTTCTTCAGGAGACCCCGCTCCCTAACTCTTTCTTCTAGAACTACATTAGACAGGACGCATAACGAACAAGTCCTGCATCTTGGTGATCACGCCAAGATTTTTACAATTTGAATCTGTACCAATATTAGCCAAATCAATATCAATATAGTCTCTACCCGGCCTGTACAGCCAATTTTTCTTAAAACTATTTAAGACCTTTTGGTAGATTTATAAGAAAAGTCTTTAACCCCCAGGGACAAAATTCTTAGATGACAAATGGCAAGAGGGAAAATTTTCCCTGCTCTGTTTTGTAGATATATGTAGAGAGCTGCATTGGAAGAAGTGCGGACCCGACTATCAGTTGGTACTACAATGTCCCCAAGATAGTTGAGGGTGTATGGTGCTTCTTAACGGCAGAAGAGCTTCATATGGATGATCATGGGGGTAGGTATTGGGCAGGTCAGGACTTCTTGTGCGGTGGGGTTCCACTATGACATATTTGCGTTCATATTTATGACTGATGCAAGGGACGATTTTGTTTTTACAAGAAAATTATTCGCTCGTATAAATGCCCTTCTGGAGATTTTACCCCCTGCGTAAGCAGTATGTGTGGATCTGCATAAAACATATTTATACAACATTAAACACTCATCTTTGAAAAAGTACTTTTTTAACAGAGTTTCTGTGTAAAGAAGAGTTTTTTTTAGCTCATTTCGAGGGAAATTATACATGACAATGGCGATGTTAAGAAATTATACATAACAAAAGATATTCTCCTTTTTTATGAAGGACTCATCAAAATGAAGACTGCAAAGAAAATCTCCAACCTTAAAACATTCTAGAGGGATGTTATTTGTTTCCTAAAACATCATCCTTTCTTCTATCACTTTGAACGATGACACAGTCTTTGATGGCCATGAAGGCCACCTCTTAGTTCCACAAATAGTGCACTTGACAATCGTAAAACCGTCCTCCATACTATACTATAAATTATTTAAATGTTAATTACTTCACTGTTAATTATTGCACTGTTAATAAAAAAACTGTGATACAGAAAACTATTGTTTTTGGTAAAATTTACATATTGCTAAAAAAATACAAAAAAATACATGATTGCTTTATAGCTGTAATATAACCTAACGTTTTCGCATTAATATTTTAATACAAAATTTATATTTTTTTTAATGGCGAAAAATCTTTTAAATATTGGGAATAAGTATTAAAGATATAAAGGAATACATTTGACGAACACGAAACGAAACAGGAAATTACCAGGTTTTCTCAAGCACAGTGATGAAATATGCCTATTAAGGTTTATATTAAATATCACCAAACTGCAAATAGCGTTTATAAAAGAGACTGGGAGCCAAATTCAATATATTTTTTTTAAATTATGTGAATCACAATTTTATATGAAGTCACCTGTCAAGTCTGAATTGGCAAAGTCTATCACGTAGGAATGCCATTTGACCCCATTGATGACAAAATTTCAAGCATGTTTCCTCTGGTGAAGTACATAATATATGGGGGGGGGGTCTCTTCTTCATAGAATTCCTGAACCAACGGAGAGACTTTTACAACTATTTTTAAGTGTTACTTTACTGATATCAACGAAAGTAAAAAATTGAAAAAGATGTTTAAAATAATAATATGAAATAGAATTTAAAGCTTACAAACTAATGCCACAATCATCTTTGATAGCTGTGGCCGTGGCCCTTCAAAAACTATATATAGTAGCTCACTTAAAGCAGAACCACATATATGGTCGCGAAGTGATTTTTACTTAAGAAATAATTTAGCTCATAAGGATAAAAGAAGAATTTATTCATTAAAGCAACAATTTTTAGCTTTTAAAAGCTCTTGAATCGTATTTGCAAAATTAGAGCATGAACATCATCCAGGCAGAAAGGGAAGCCGATCTTTATATCGTTCAAACAGCTTTGGAGTTCTCAAGAAGTTCTATTTACGTCGCTATTGATGATACTACGGATCTACTTGTACTACTTCTTCACAACGGTCAACAACAAAACAATCAAATTGTTTACCCAGCAAACCTAATAGCGTTTTCTAATGGCCAGATTTTCAAAAGATTTCGTACATTTAGAGTAGATTATAATAAACTGTTCCAATGGGAAAACACTATTGTTTCATTGGCCGACAGACTTTTTTCATATTTGCCAACGATAAATCAAATGGGATACGGGCTATTGGAAAATTTGTTCCAATGAAAAAGAGAAAATTAATTTAAAATATCTGCTCTGGAGGAAAGGAAATTTTTGGCAAGATATTAAAAAAAAATATTTGATTGATGAGACCGAAATCTCTGAAAAATCCTTCCATTGGAAAACGCCATAAGATAAATGAAATTTAGGTAAATTTGAGACTTTTATATACTTTAAGATATAAAGAATAAGAGGGGAAGTTTTTCGTTGGATCCTAGTCATCCTTACATCTATACAATCTAAGGATACGATAATACCTCTTGACTTCATGGTATCGGAAAAGGAATGCGAATAACAATCTGGTCAATTTAATTTGATATTCGCAATTTTGAGACATGAACTGAAAAAAAACTTCCAACAACTTCCTTTAAATATCGTTCTATTTTTATGACGAGTAAACTGCGATGTTTATGGGCTCATACTAATGAGAATGAACTTGTTACTTCTGCTGGGTGTCCTGATTCTGTTAGAGTTGGGTTTCCTTGCCCCCCCCCCACACTTCTGCTGACCTTTTCAGAAATGGTGCAAGAATGACGTGAAACTTTTTTTTAAACTATGTATTCCAAAATGGTCCAATGTTGATTTTTTGCTGCTCTGGGATGAAGAAGTGATGCAGATTGTCTGGTTTTGGGGGGAGAGACTGCGGTCTGGGAGAGGGCTGAGGGACTTGGAAACATTCTTGAATGTACCAGCATGGATGAAATGCATGATAATGGATGAGAAGGATAACTTTTTTCTTGTCCTCAATGGAGGACCATGAGATACTTGATTATTAATAAGCGAATCACTTCAAACAGTATACTACTAGAAATAGTGCATTCCCAAAAATATAGCTGGACTCTATAGCTGGAGAATGGAACGATGGTATAAGTTGTTTTTATTTGCCCGCACTTTTTAGCACTATGGTTAGCTGTTAGTATGCCACATGGTCTTTAACCTAATGCAGATTTGTCATCTGCGTTGCCTCTGGGGTTTAGCCTTTTCAAAAAAAGAATTAAGTATCCAAACTAATGTCAGATTTAAGATAGTAAAACTGAGCATTTAAGTTCGCTTTAATGATATATTAGCCCAGCATAGCTGTATTATACCTAGTCAGAATCATTTAAGACGATTCTTAAAAATATACTATGTTGTAAACTAAGCAAGCTGTAAACTTCGATACGTTTTATCTTATCAGCAAAACTAAGTGGTTGAAGCTATACAATCATTGCACTTTTTTAACTTGATCTGTGGACATTGGATAAACTTTAAAAAACGAAGCCCCTTGGGTGCTTAACAGGTAATCGTATGGATAGATGTAAATTTTAATAAACCTTAAAAAATTGCATAGTGAGAATTTTCTTAAAATTGTAATTTTTTTTACATTCAAAGATTTAAGTTAAAGCATTCCTCACGCCCCATACATAGTGAGTGTGTACTTTGTGACACTTTAGAGAATAATAACTGACCAAAAATAGAAGGTTGAATTCTATAAAGCTAGCTGAGCTCATACCTTATAAGAGATAAACGAAGAAACACTAGAACTGCAATTGGAACGCCTTTTATTATAAAGGCTCCTGCTAAATCCTGAGACATGATCGATGTTATCAACTTCATTCATCTTAAAAGACTTCTGTTGCACTGTGATCTACGTTTTTTAAACTGAAAATGTGTCGGAAAATATTTACAGCAATTTCAAAGAGCTAGTTCTCAGAAAATTTCGTAAGCTGACAATGGATCGTCGTATTTCTTAAAAATAATTGTTTATGCTCATAAGATCTCCTATTATGTCTGTCTTTGTGCTTTCCTCCCTATCCCCCTGCCTGTCTTCCTCTTTTTGCCTCAGAACTACATCACACGAACAAAAATAGTAGCGATCATTAAATTGATTTTATATTTGAATTACTATGTACTCTTTAATCGCGTTTAAGTGTTTCATGAAGTAGAATGTTTATAGAAACAATATCTATTTCTAAATTATAGAAAAATTGCCCATAGCTATAAACAATTTCACTGATTTTTATAAAGTAATTCGATAATATTGCAAAAAAGGTTTGATAATAGAAAAATATGTGTATGTATTAATCAGTTAGTATTATCTTAACTAAATACACCAAATTAAAAGAAAATAAACTAGAATTTTTTTGAAGATCGCTATTTATTTAATCCGTCCCCAGCATTTCATTTATTTAAGCACTTGGTCAAGGAACAAAACCTCTTGGAATATGTTCTCTTAACCGATAAACTTAGAAATTGACTGTACTAGCCCTGTGTTTGGGCTCAACATCATTCATACACACCTCTTTAGTTTAAACTACCACGTTTCGCCCATATTTGCCAATTCAACCCTTTTTATGTTATTTTCTGTTGAAAACCCACTTTACTTGTAAAAGCAACAACTTTACTTTTTGTGGCAATCTGGTATTTCGTGGGAGCTTCAATCCAGGGCTTAAGGAAGGTGTTCAGGCCTCCAGTTGAAGATATATTTTACATTTAATTAAGTGTGGCAACGTCTGTTAGCTCTATTCTTTATACTGTCGTCTGCTACTGTTCTGTCACATTCTTACGTAGCGAGAACGGTTGATCACGTTGCCTCGTGAGTTTTACAGTTCTCTCTTTATGTGCCTTTTCAAGTGAATCTTTATTGTCACAGATATTTCCCTTATTTATACATGCATATTGATTGAGCTCTTTCTTACTTGAATTGTTTGTTTCAGATGCTCTCTTTGTGTATATATCTGTGACGAGCTCCCTCTCCCTCTCTGTGTGTCACAGCACCGCTCTTTGGCTCTACGGTAACATCCTGTCAATTTATGTTACTATGTACGTTATTCTTATTCTATGATCCCTCTTTTAGATTAATGAGGCTATCATAATCAGTGGTCCACAGTGTGTGTGTGTGTCCACTTCATCTCACATTTTTACCCGAGGTGAGATCACATATCCACAAGTCCACTTTGTTTCCGATACTCATTTTGTATATCTTTATTTACATATCCTTCCTTTAATACTATTCAAGTCTTTGTGCTGATGATAGTCAGTGTGTGTACATGATGCACTCCCGCTTACACTGGTATATTATTTATTTATGATTCGGTTTATGTACACATCACTTACTCTCCATTATTGTTAACAGATATCTTTACTCTATGCACAACAACCTCAGTACAATTCTAAATAAACCAGTTTGGGTTTATTCAGAAGGTTTCGTATTTATAAATCGAAAAAGTTAGTAAAGCCAAAACAACTCACTTGTATCAACCGAAAATTTTTCTTTTGAATCTCAATCAAATTTAATTAGAGTACGAAGTAGCAACAATATTTACTACATTTATATTGTTCCAATTACTAGCATCATGATTTTTCATGCTTTTTCAAAACAGTAATTAAGGAGATAGAGGAAGGCCAGTGGACTCCATTGTGGTCTCAGCCATGGACTATAAAATTAAAATCATAATTTTGCATTAAAATTAAGACCCTAATTTACAATTAACCTGTAACAAAACTTCTTCCAGCAGGTTAATTTTTTTCAATTTTTAACAACGAATGACATTTCTGATGTTTCAGCAATATGAGGAAAATTCCTTTGCAATCTAAATCTGGCCCTTCACCATATATTATAATCTCGCCATTCACCTCATTTGCTTGTATTAACAATTTAATATGTAATTATAAAAATATAAATCTATAAAAGTTTTAAATATATGTCATAAATAAAACAGTAAATACAGCCCTCCTCATTAAAGAATCTGATTTTTAATTCAACAAAACTTGACTAGGAGTTACTATATTAAATTATTCAATTTTTATATGAAGATCACCCATCACTCTATTAACACATCCTAGATTCATAATTTTATTGTCTAATTGTTTTGCTCTCTGTGCATATTCATTTTTAAAACTCTCAGATCGCAAACTCGAGCTATAAAAAAAATATTTGAATACGATAGCTTCAAAATTAGGAACATAACGACACGAATAATGATTCCCATCCAAAGTCTTAACTTTTGAACTCTACCCTTCAACCCGGTAGTTTTGTAGTACCTACCATAAACAACAATTTATTCTAAATATTTCATTATTTATCATCCTAGTCTGATCACAGATATAAAATATTTGATTCACCAGCTTCGTCTATCCTCAATCGCCATCAAATCATGGTTATAAATGCATTTTAAAATTTAGATGCAATAATGTTGCAATTGTTGTTGATAATGATAAATGTTTTTTTTAAACAAAAACATTTGGCGGCTGAGGCCCACCATGCATGGCAGGTTGGGAAATGAAGCTTATGGATAAGTTTACTTGGTAAACACAATGAGGTAATTTGATTTAATGCTTTAAACATTAATTTATTTGCTTTTTTCTTTAACCGCGTTCATCCTTAAAAACAGGTGGCCATCACATAATTTTACAAAACAATAGATTACATTTAAATGCGCCATTTCATATTCACCAAAACAAAGTTCGTCTACTATCATTTCAGGCAAATATTAAAAGAAACTACTGTATATTAGTTTAATCAAAAACAATTTTTATTTACAAATGGTCCAGAACTTTGTCATTATCCCATCAGGCTCCAATTTTTACGTGGAGCTTTAATTTGGCGTCAACAATTGAGGATTTGCAAAATTTAATTTAAAAAACGAGAGGGAATCCCACCATCGAAGTAGCGGGTTTATTTTGATGGCTCATTCATTGGGCCGAAGCACAAAATTTTCCACGGGGACACAATCATCCTCAGTTTGCAGCTTCTTGGTGGACATGACATCAGATTACGAGGTATGAGCCTATATTTATTTCTTTGTTGTCGAATTTTGCAAATATTATTTTTATTATTATTTCTTATTTTTACTATCTCTTAATTTGCTTTTTATTATATTTTTTTATCAAATTGAATTATTAAGTATTTTAATTTAAGTTATTAAATTGTTTTTTTTCTCCTTATATCGTGGACCTTGTTGTATATGACAGGAACCGGAATCTTTGGGCATGGAAAATGAAAACGATTGTTAGGTACTGCAAGGCGAACCCTAATTCACCAGCACCTGTCCAGCAGGAGGTACATGAGGCTCCCAAGGAATCAGAGATTATCCAGCAACCACCGCAAGAAGAATCGTAGGAAACAAACCCCCCTCCACATCGGGCTCAGATTAGTAAAGCTATATCTAACGGTACAGTTATCTTGATCATTCCAGCTTTAAACAAGGTTTTGTGTGAGGGCATCATGCAGTTTGAATCTTTGTTATTGCCTCGTTCTTCTATCTATCTTGCTTTCTTTTATCCGTATTATAATGACAGTGCTTACAATTTTCTTTTTTTATTACTGTATGTGAAGAGAAAATCTCTTTTTAAAAAATGGAATGTAATCGGATGAGTATACATGTAACAGAATGCACCCCATCACTAGTGCCACCAATAAAGGACCACGCATGACAGGACATTCTGGGAGCAGAGTGCATGGAATGTGCATCATTCACGCGCATTATCAACAACCAGTATAGCCGCACATGACTGGATTCGCTGGGATTGAGGCGCAAGGAATGTGTACCATTAACGCGAACCAATGCGTGGGAGTTTATAGTATTTATTAAGAGCAGCCGCGAGGCAGACCAAAAAAGTTATCTTCAGTTCCTCATCAGTTATCTCTCTGTGCTGTTAGATATCTCTCATCTTTTGCATTTCAATGTATCTGTTTTCTCTACTCATCTAAATCAAATACAAGATACAAGTATCTATATGTTTGATGTATAAGTGTCGTACAGATATCTAATGTGTTCATACTCAGTGTAAAAGCTAGAAAAGAGAGTGAAGGAGCCATATCTTACTTTTTGACCATCTCGGAAGGTTGAAGGTATCGCCCACTCACAAATCTTATGCCAACTAGCAAACCTGCTCGTGACGTCGGCGGTTTTATGCGTCTGCGCAGAAAAATAAAGGTCTTGAGTTTCAAACATCCCAATAATAACACGCACATAAAAAAATGATCAATAATCAATTGTATTTTTTTAAACATTATTATACAATAGGGTTGTTTCTACTTTCAGCATTGTTACAAATACGTGAAAACAACTGTCCCGATGCCTTCAGTTGCACTTAACCTAAAAATGGCACTGGATGTCAGAACCTTGTTGGTATGTGCCACGCCGTCTCTCAGACCATTCTTTCATGTGCAATATTTTTGTTAAGTACTTGTTTTTAGCTCTTCCTCCCTCGCCTGTGAGCTCCATATACCAGCATATTCCGCCAGCCATAAAAAAATCATTATTTCTTTAGTGGTTCTTCAAATGAAAAGATCCCCTTACTCTTGTATGCTTTGCTTTTTTTCTGTGGGTTCAGAGAGAACACTTAATCTGTATGGCATGAATTGACTTTCTCTTTAATTACTTTAATAAATTTATTGGTCTTGTAGACTTTTATTTTTAAAAACTACCAGCTTTGCTTTGAGGTATTTAATTCAACATGCACGGTCCCAAATCCAAAACGGACCAAAAGTCTATCCCTTCTTGCCCTTGTGTTAAGGCTGGGCCAATTTTTAGACTGTTGTAGTTGGACTGTTTTTAAATTATTTTGTCATTTTTGTCTTTATTATATATTCCCGTAAAACTACCATGGCCATGAGCGGTTTTCTTAAAAAAAAAATCCATTGCAGCCCTTAGCCTACTGAACTAAATACATCATTTATTGTGGTTTTTATTAAGATTGAGGAACGAATGAGCTATATACTGAAGGTATATCTAAGGATTCATATGTCAAGGGATAGAGATTCACATTTTAACTGCATGTAGGGGAAACATTCCTACATATAATTGTAAAATCTTTCGTTTTAATAAAGATAAAATTTATTATTTTGATGATTTAAATAGATAAAGTCCTCTGCATTTTCCATTAAAAAATACTTTGAAATTTTTTTCTAGATAGTCAAATTTTTAATTTATTGCCGAAAAACGCGTCAAGGGTTTAATTGATCCCCCCCCCCCCCAAAAAAAAAATAATCAGATTTTCGTAAAACCAAAAGATTCCACCATAAAAATTGATTTCTTTGTTTTGATTTCGAAAGCGAGAAATAATAAATTTTATCTTTATTAAAACCAAAGACTTTTTAGATCCAGTAGAAGGTATAATTTCTCCGTAAGACCGTATACAAGAAATCAAGAAAAAACAACTTACTTCTCTTGTTTGGAGGGACCTCTAAACTCAATCCAATATTCTCCATTTTTTACCATATGTAAGTGAGACTTAGTTCAACATGGTATGCAATGGAGAAAGTGCAAAAATAAAAATAAAAGCCTATAGCTAATTTCAAAATGTAAAAATTTGCATTTTTTATGTTTTACTCACGGTGGTACCTCTAAATATTTTTTATTTCTCAAAATATTTTTAATCCACGTTATTTTGGTCAAAATACACCTCGATTTAAAAGGAGAATCAAAAACAAAAATAATGATGTTTTTTGGGACCCTACGGAAACCTGTTACTACAAATACAAAATAACATATGTTCACAGAAGTGCATCTGTTCCTTCGATCCCTGGCGGACCGCATGCAAGACCTATTATTGCCGATATTTATAAATAATTGACAGTCTTTACGTGTGTTCCGCTCCTGTATCATTAAAAAGCAGAATTTCCACTTCATATTAGGAATTTCGTACCAATTTCCCCTAGAAAATTGATATTAGATTATTAATTAAATAAAGATTACTTTAAACAAAAAGGCCTGTAGCTCCCACCGGAACAGAATAGCAGCAGTCCCAATCCGGGTACAAAATCCCGCTCTCGGTACCATCACCCGTTCCTTCAATGTACCTTGCCAGTAGGGAACTTCATGCTGGCTTTCACTGCTTTCCGGTCCCGGTCCGCCTCTGTTAGAAAGGATGTCCAGCAGGTATACCAACAGCTGTGGAAAGCGCACTTAGCGTCAGGCGAGATCGGGCATCAGCAGATGGACCAGGAGCAGATGGACCAGGAGCAGAGTGGCCATCGGCAGAGTGTCCAGCAGCAGAGTGTTCGGGAACAGCTTGTCCAGCCTCCAACTGAGGCTATTGGTCTGGCAATCAATTGATTGAATTGGTGGAGGACTCTGAGGGGCCAGCATCCGTCGTTCCAACTGCTCCCATTTTCTTTTCATCTGAAGATTTCATAAAATCATGATCAAATTCAAAATCAAAATTATCCTAAATTTTCTGACTTTCTATTTATTCTATCATTGCTTTTAAGTCTGCCACTAGCAGTTGATAAGATTCCCTGGTGTCAGCAAATTCATCAGCTTTTTGATAATAAGTATCAATGATGCAAGTAGGCAGCTTTGGGATAGGGTACTAGAAGAACAACGTTGAAGACTGAAACCCACACCCATGCTTTGATCTGAAACAAAGATTAGTCAGCTAAGCTTGTCGGACTACTTAAATCCATCTCGGTATCTGGTAAAGTAACCTTGGTCCTGATTGACCATTGCTAACTTCGTGGTCATCTCTTTCGCCTTGGACTAATTAATTCACATGAGTTTCTTTGTGGCACTGATTAGGAGACCGTACCACATCCACGTGTTTTGTTTCACAGTTTTTTACTTAAATTACTTATAGCTGACTTTAAGGTCAGCGTGAAAATCGATGTACAGTCAGGACTCGGTCTAACGACCACTTACACTAGCGACCAAACTCGCTCTAACGACCGATTTCAGCGAGCACATGGTTTTGGCGCGATTTGACGAACTTTAAATCTTATATTTTACTTTGGCGCTTCAAAAAACATGATTTTAAATATTCTACATCAGAATTTTTAAAAATAGCTAGCTTCCAAACAATTAAATGTACAGATATTTAAAGTAATTACAATACGCATTTAAAATAATTCGTAAATAATGTTCCGAAAACTTTTTAAAACATTAAAAACTATTAGTTTTTAAGCAAATTAAAAATACCAAAAAAATATCTTGATGAAATAAAAAAGTCAGAATCTAGCCACAGATTGTTTAGTGAGAGCGATAATATGTTATAAAATTATTTGAGAACTTAAAAAATATTGTTTCTCAATGAACATTTATTCAATCTCAATTATTTCGTATTTCTTTTCTTTAAAAGAAAGTATCATATTAAATTTTTAAGTTATGAGGATTTTTAGCACCTAAAAAGAGTATTTTTGTAAAAATAGTAGTTGAAAATTTAATAAAAATGAAGCCCCTTCTGTCTCTCTGGCCAAAAGCATTCTACGGTGAGAGGGGTCTCATTCTAGCGACCATTTCGGTCTAACGACCCTACACAAGGTGGTCGTTAGACCGAGTCCTGACTGTACTAATGTATGGCCTCCCAATGTTAAGGTACTATGTTAGTCAAAGTCCTTCTTTATTGCATAATATAATATATTATAATAAATAAATAAACAATAATATAATATAGTAAACTTGTTTGAGATGCGGTAGGTTTTAAGCGGCTCTCTTATAATCTACCAACCCTCATCGAGAACACTCGACTAACCATCGGGCGTAGGGTGGCCGGCGCGGATCTACCACGTAAGTCTTGCCGCTGGGCCGTGTCTCTACACTACGAGCATCAACACTTTGCTTCGTTTTCGGGCACCTGGTGTATCGACGCGGGACCTACTCACAAGTCCAAGAGAAACGCCATCGGGCTGAGTATCGACGTGACCTTCTGAGACACTGAGCAGCACTGCCTGTCAACCTTTACATACATTTCAGTCCTCCTGTTTTCACCACTTTTACGTTATCCACTGCCCACACCTCTTTTATACGTCGTGCATTCCTTCCGTTCAATTCTATCTACCTCTAAGTTTAATTTATTAACTTTCTACCTATATACACCCATTTTGTCTGGTGTGTTTTTCTATGTTTGAAGAGATTATTTGTAAACATGTATTTAGTACTTTTTTCATTTAAGTTTGAGGTTAACACTCTCATTGTGAGTACCCCACCACGCCCGTATGGCCGTATCTGTTGCGTTTCACGTATTTTAGTCACTGCCTGTCAGACCAATACAAGTATAATATATTTTTTTAAATACGACCTAAAATAATTGAAAAATAAAATAAAATTTAACCCTTTTAATTAAATATTTGATTTTTAGAAACGAACATGTTAGAGAAACTCTTGGAAATGGAATGAAAAAATCCCAATTAGCATTTGGTGATTATATTAGATAAGGTACGTGAGTACGTTGCTACATGGTGTCTAAGAAGAAAGGAATTGATGAAATAACGGTTAAAAACCAATAGTTATCTTGGTTGAGGCCAAAACTTGGCCGGCTAGGTAGCTAGAGGTACCTTTAATAAATTAGGGACGAACTATTCAAACTATATTTTTGGTTTCTTTTGCTGGAGATGGGTTAAAAAACTTACGAGCAAGTTGGGGAATGTCCCAGAAGAATGTTTATTTCGGTCAAAACCAGTAAAGTAAAGGGTAACTCAAAAAATCTTGATAGTTTGGCTAAATTCATCTTTAAAAATACTTGTTCATGTTAAAAATGAATTATTATTTTATTTCGGTCATAAAGGACTAGATGAGATCTGTCGTGTGAATTTGATTGTTTATAATTTTTTAATCTGTGAATTAGTTTGTTTCCTACTTTGGGCTCGAATGCAGTACCTTCCTATTGCAGGAAAGTCCTCATCTGCCTCTCACCTTGACAGCACCATCGGTGAAATATCTGTTTCTAAGTTAAACCTTTTCACGGGATTCATGAACCCCTCTTTTATTCAAATATTTTAGAGTTTGTGCAAATGTAAAACAACAAAAGATGAAATAAACCTTATAGTTTTGCTGACATTTTTGCTCAGTTTAATTAATCTTTGCACTATAAATTATGGAAATGTAAAAAAAGATTCGTCATCCAGTCATCCTAGACCAACAATCTTTTCATTCATTTTTCACAATCATTATCTTCTTCACAATCATTAAGCTTTTGCTAAATGTTCAAACACATTTAATATAAATGAAAGACAACTCTATTATAAATGGTTAATCATTTAATCAAAGAAAATAAAGAAAATAGTCTAAAAACCAAAACTCAAATCGTCTCCCAAGAAATAAATGTTTCAAGTTTTGTCGAAGAGGGCTTCACGACGCCTCATCATCTTCTTGTTCCTCCGACTTTGCTTTTTTTTTTATGAAAGACGACTTTTATGAAAAAAAGAACTTGGATTAACTGTCATGTTTACTTTCATAAGATATTTAACCGAAATAAAATATAAAACGGCAAGCGGAAATGGTTCTGTTTTTAAATTAGCGGCAGATTAACCTCGCAACTTTGGTTGGTGCGTTTTGCAGTACAAATTGAGAGTATTAATATATTTTCAAATTTGTACATTGCTTTGACTACGGTGCATACTTTATCCATAGCTCGTTCTTCTTATATGATTACTCGACTCATAGTGACGCAATAATAATATTCCCATTTACCTATATTCGCGGCTTCACTCAGTAAATTTACTGTTTGAGTGCTTGAAGCACATAATTTGTCCCGATTAAAGCTTACCATTTTGGAAATCAGGCTTTGTCATAATTATTCAGAACATTAAACTAAACTTTCCTTCGGAATTCGGAATTCTCTTGTAATTAAGTGGATATCGACGAAAAAATTGTAAGCCAGCGCCCATTAGTTGACCAGATTTCATCGTTTAACTTTTCCATTCTTTCAAAAATGAAAACCTTACATGGCCAACCTGAGTGACAGTTTTATTAAACTTGTCAATGGCAGTAACAACAATGAGGTCAACATAATGGGAATGCATTTTAGAACGTATGTGTTATATAACAACAGGACCAACGACGATGTCCTTTTCTAAATAGATTTTCTAGAGGAAAACTAAATTTGGATGTGTGTGTGTGTAAGTCTTAAAGCCATCAGCTCCGACGCCCATATTAAGTTTCCATCCACAACTAACCACTAGTTGTTTTTAAAGATACTAAGTTTTGAGGTTTAAAAAAATGCACTGGGACGACTGGATGAATAAAGTTATCGAAAAGATTATCGTGGGAAAGCTATTTGGTATAACCATTTTGCGCCCTAGTAGTATTAAAAGTTTTATGAATTTTGATTTTATGGCCTTTAAATTTTACAGTATATTTAAGATGGAAATTTTAAGAGGGGAATCCGGTAGCCAATAGCAAAACCTATCAATTTTTCACGAGTATTTTAATAGTCAAAAACTATAGTTCTTGTACTGGCTCTGGACGAACAAAAGAAGCCATTTTAGTAACTCTAGCTAAGCACATCACATTTCCATGAATAGTTTTCTGTGCCGGTACCGATTCCGATGCGAAAAAGTAATATTTTTCTAGTTACGAAGTAGCTTTAATTTCATGGACATGCAAGAAGGACGGAGCCATCATATTTGAAAAAAGCTATTTTTGTAACAACGTAAAGCTATTGAAAAATAGAAATTAAAATGGTGTCGAGACTTAATTTAAATCAGCTTTCTTTTTACGGCTACAAATTTGGAAGCAAACAATAGATATAATCATATAAAGCTTTAAAAAGTTAAGGTTCGGCTCCCTACTCTTAATTTTTCTAGTATGAAACTAATGAATCAATACTCAATAGTAATGGCGAAATCAAATATATTGAGCTTAACCTACACATTCCATCGTTTGACAGACAATTTAGTATGATATAAATAATTTATTAACTTTTTAAAATAATTTTTCTCTTCTCAATTGTTTTTCTAATTCGAATAAAGGTTTATTGAAATTTTATCATTTTATTATCAAATCGATTCCTGTCAAAGTTTTGGATTTTTGACCAAACCTAATTACAGTAGTGTTAAGTAGAAATTTACCCAAACAATTTCCCAAACATTACAATTCTCAGACTTTTTACCAATAATATTTTCTAGGCAGTCGCATCCTGTCAGGAAAGACATAACGTTTTCAGATATCCATTCAAGAAATTTAGTCAAAATACTAAGGCTCTTTAGAACATAAATGCATTTGTGCTGAATGTGATGACATCAGATCTGTGAAGGTGACAAGTGATTTTTCGGTGGCTTTTGAGACCACTCTTATCTGGTCTGTATTAACTGCTAAAAATTTATCTGTGAATAAATCTTAAGGTATCAAAATATTAAATGCTTGTCCAAGTTTGACTTAATTAATTTTTTTTTATTCAAAAGGGATTAAAAACAGGTGTTTGCCCAAATGTCTTAAAGTTTATAACCTTTTTTCTTAAATGATTTGTATTCCAGTCCTTTGTGCTGCTGGACAACAACTTGAACGTGAACTATCCCAAGTTCAATGTCACGAAATTCACCCCGTGGAGAAAAGGCGTCAAAAGTATGCTTGAAATGCACAGTCTCTTCTATTATATTGATAGAAATGAGGTTCTACCCATTCCGGTAACAACCACAGTTTTACGTACTATAGCTAAGCTAGTGAACATAACAAAGAATATATATTATAAAAATAACCACAAAGAACAACGAACAATCAACGAAGGATATTTTTTTGGCTTGAAACTAATATCAGTTGTGAGTTCATAATGTAACCAATCCATTAGTCAGGACCTAATAAGCTAAACCCAAATTTAAAAATACGATAATATGCTATTGTGGTAGCGTGCAGCGCGCATTTTTTTTATTTTCATAGTCCAATTCCAGGCTAAGAAGTGTGAAGGACCTATTTCGATACCAGCTGTCTTAGTTGTCCAACGTCCTGGAGACGGAAAATTGATCCAGAGGAAGACCAAACTTACGAACTCGTCGACCATCTTAATGATACCGCCAATGGCAAAGCCAAACACTGGAATCAAGCAAAATGTTTTTATTGGAAAATTATTTAACCTCATTGAAAGGGTATAAGAAGTCTGGGAAAGACGCGTTTGAGTATTGCCGCAAAGGACACTTTTTTTTAACTGGGCCTATGCGTGCTGCAAGCTAGAAAGGGGAGATTGAGAACACTCATTGGATCGTTGTTAAGTGTTATATACAAGACTTGGATTGATAGATTTCAGATGTGATCCAATTGGAGAAATTTTTATGTAGCATCGTTAAAGGATGTATGTTGAATGCAAACTCCAATCAGGAAGCCTAGGTTTGTCTTCCTCTTATCTTGGGGGATTCCGATCTATATATTCAATCCATAACTAGGAAATGTGTACCACCAATCATCTTGCTTTTCCAAAAAACATTGACAAACATAGCCGGACGGTTCAATCTTTTTTTTTAATTAATCACCTTAGCAAACTTATTCTGTACATACAAGAAAACGATCTCCTTGAAAATTCAATTGCGCAAAATACCAATTTCATCGATGCTGTTGATGGCTATGTAACAGATGAAACTGAAACAGATTACAGCAAGCATTGCATTAATTAATTGCATTGTATTTCTTAATTGCACAGTTAAAATTATATTTGTTTATTCTTTCAGACAATTCCAATTGTCGTACAACGGAGACAGTTTCCAATGTATTGATAATAATATTTCTACTGTTTCTAGGACAATTTTGTTATTTTAAATTACAGTAATGAAACAAATTATTCACCGATTTTGTTTTTGCCCATAAGCTCCCATGTAACAGGATTCTCAGGAGAACTACAAAAATATGGTCAAAACATTGAGCTGGAATTTTTTGTGATTTTTGACTGAAAGTTGTCATGTGCGGCTAAAGGTTATTAAACTTTAAACTAAATCGGTTCATGATCCACAGAGCTACATGACGTAATTATTGACCGATTTGCTAGTGCCCTGTACATTCTTACGGGAAATTATCCTTTGCTATCATTTATAAAACACTGTTTAATCACCCATTCCACTTTATGTTACATAGCAAAAAAAATGTTTTTTGTATAATGTAGCTATGATGGATTACTATATAAAAAAGGAGAGCTGAAAAGCTTCGCTTTAGTATCTTATTTAATAATCTAATTATTACCGTTCTAATTTGCTTGTCTATAACTTGCATGTACATTTTAGTGGAGCTTTGGGACATGCCATGAGTTTAGCAGCAAAAGTATATAATTTGCGGTAGAGTGTGTACACAAGCACCACACAAAATTCAAAAGGATTGAAATATAATTAGAAATCAGTATCCGGAAAAGTATGAAACATGACCCCATCGTTGTGTGCCATGACAGTTTTGAGGACGAAAATTTCATGTACTCGATCCTTGAACTTTGAAAACCTAATGTATACAATTTTTCATCAATATCATCAACAATTTTAATCAACGCAATAGTAGGCCTAAATTTTTATCTTTATTTTCTAATTAAATATGAATTCAGAGTTTGAGCCATATGATGAGTTGTATGAAAAATAAGTTGAGAGGGACTGAGGTCACATTTAATGTATCAGCTTTGTCTTAAAGTCAAACATCTACATGGGATTTTAATGTGGTAGATATGTAAAGACTGGTTTTATGTTTTATGTGACATTCCTGAGCGTTTCTATTTAATACCGCATTACACACTACCCTTTGTCGTGGAATCATTTTGAGGCAATTTTCATCATGATTCACCAGCATGAAGTAAACTGGGGTGACCGCTTAGCTGATAGAAACTTAATAAATCTTTGAGACAAGGGAGCGAACAAGTATTACCCTGCCATTGTAGCCAAGACAAATTCCCTCAAAAAGTAAGTTCATCGTACCATTTTTTTTCCCCTGACAGTTCCTAAATATATTTTTTTTTCCCACAGGAAAATTGAAAATCTACCACTTGGAAAGTTGAGCCTTTCATTAGAAGTTGAGAGTCTGCTGGATTTGAGACCAGATTTTTTCGACAGGGTAAATTTGTGTGGTACTTTTTCTTGATTTCTTTAAACCTAATTATTAACGAATAACAGGAATATTTAATGCTTGAAAGCCTTCACTTCTTTACTCCCACTCGAGCTGCTCTCAATGTGCTACGGAGCTTGTCGAGTGATTTACTTCCAATGACAGATACTCTGATGGGGCCAATGATTTCAGTTGCACACCCGCCTCAGTGGCTCAATTCAGTTCCCCAACTGACGATTCCTAGGACGAGTGGCTCCCACTTTATCGTACCTCATCGTAAGGCCTATCAGAGAACTTTTTTATTTTTTAACCTTTTTTGGTTGTTAAAGAGCACGGATTTGATGATTTCGACGGCCAACTTGGATTTCCCGGTCCCGAGAGGCCCCAAAATTAGGGACAGGGACTTTGAAGACGCTTCAATCAGGACCTCACGTTGCTTTTCGTTTAAGTTGAGCTCGGCTTCAGTAGGCCAGTTTGCTCTGTCGGTGATAGGATGTATTGGCGCTGTGAAGAAACCGAAAGCTAATGAATTTATTAAAAAGTTTAATTCCTAAATAGTCTCACTGTTTGGGACGTTCAAGTGGGGGCCACCTATCCTGGTAAAGATTTTCATACGATAATCTGATATAAGCCATTCTGGTAAAGAGGGGTAATCACCATCATGTTACCCGAGTCATGCTTACACGAGGTATCTTGGTTTTCGGATGAATTGAGCGATAAGCTACTAATCATTCGGCGCCCGCTTCATGAAGTGAACCAGAATGGAAAAGGTGCATCCAGCATCCTGGCAGGAACAGACGAGCACTCGAAAGATTGTTTGCGTTCTGATTTTAACAAACTTTAGCGTTAAAAATTATTCTGATTTCAGAGAATCGCTTTGGAAGCGAAAATTCGATATATACGATGAAACTACACTTACGAAAGCGTTTCATTTCAAATACTACTTCAAAACATCCTTTCTGGAAGGGTTGAATTTTAAACGCAGCTTTAGTTTCACTCATGTTCTCTCCTCTTCATGTTTCACGTGTTAATGTCTAGTTTTCATGTTTTTTTTGTCAACCTATAATGTTTATCTAGAAGTTTCTGTGAAACCAGAATTGGATCCCCCAATATGGGTCAGGAATAGACAAGTATAGATGGCTGGCGTAAATGGGGCTATGAATTAAATTTTTTCTTATTTTTCGTCTGCTACTGCGCAAACGTCTAATAGATGGAGTAGCTAAAACAATAACAAAAGCAGATGACTCCCAGCTGTTTCCATTTGATGGAATAGAAGCATAACCTTACCTTCGGGAAACCTTTGGGAAACGAAATCAAGTTATGCAAACATCTACTAGGTGTCTCCAACCCAAAACTGGCAGCATTACGCCAGCTATCTATACTTGTCTATGGTCGCACAGTTTTTTGGGACGAAATGGTGATTTCCAAATTATTAAGGGTTTTGGGTTCAAGTCTCAGTTTTGACGAATAATGTTTTTACTTTTTCAGGGTACTGTATAGAAGTTATTTGCATCTTTCTCCGTACTCCGTACTTCTACGTGTTTGCGGCGCCATGTGCTATATAAAGTTAAACTATGAAACTTCCCCATTTCTAGCAATTCATGTAGAAATATATAGAAATATCATGCAATTAAATAAATGCCGGAATAATCACAAATAAGTCAAGAATTAGCTTATGTAAAATCACAAAATGAATGTTTATCTGATTAGAAACATAAGCCATGACATGTATTCACTTAATTATCAAATCAATACAGTTTCCGTAAAGTTTTTGTTTTATTATTTCGAGTATCATGTTAACTGAATTGAAGCAATACATTTTAAAAAATCCTTTAATGAAGAAAAATAATTGAAAAACAAGCTTATTACATCATTTTTATGTGTATCAAAACCAAAAATGTGGAAAAGTATTGTTGAGCAAGAAGTTATTTCTACAAGATTTGCTGATACGGGAATGAGGTGACTTTTGTTTTATCGTCCATGGTTAGTAAAATACACTCTCAAGGTGTATTTTTTGCGTTTTTTTGCAGCTATAGAACTTAAGTTTATTATTTTTACAGCTTCTTTATATAATTCTTTTACCCAAGTGATGGAGATGCAATCATTGCTCAAGGAGTTGATTTTAATATAAAACATGATAGACTTTCTTTCCATGTTCAATGATGAAACGGAAACGGTCGAAGGACACAAATATTTAACTTCACCACTAGTGATTTTTAAAATCATGAACATTATTGCATCATAACATTATCATTAATACGTTTTTATCTATAGGTATAGGTCATAACGACACCAATCATTGAAGCGAACCAAGCCTTAAACCCTTTCAACGAAAATTCCAATTCAGATGAATATGTGTAGCGGAGAGAATCTTAAACAAAAATTACACTAGACTATACACAAAAAAGACCAGATGGGTACGAAAATAATTAAATTGTTCTAGCATCTTGAATCCTGATTGGATGTCCAATGAGAGTTATATGTATTCAATTTGAACATTGCAAATAAATTAATTTGAAGATCGGATTCTTTCTCAAAAAGGAAAGTGTAGACCTTCCTTGACAGGAAACTGGCCAAACGAAATCAAAGTTTCTGTCTCGCTTGCCGAGACATTTGTTCAAAAATTTAGCTAGAATTTGAGGCTTCCACTTTAAACCAAACCCTCTTTACCGACAAGTGCTGAAAATATTGAACTAATCAAGTGTTAGAAGGTTCAATCGCCTACTCAAATATTGTCTCATTGTTAATTTTTCACTAGAAAATTGAAAGGTGCGCTAAAACCAGTTGCGTGAGCCGCTCCATATGAGGATTGATATCCACGTACAGATTGGCAGCAGGAAAATGAGTTTGATCATTAGCGGTATTTAGATCCAATGAATTTTTCCATTTTTCCGCATCATTCAGGAACTCTTCGTTAGTATCGAGCTTTCCTTAACCTTGGATTAATTTCTCAACAACCATCGTAATTACATCCCGTAGGTACTTCTCTTGCCGATCAAAACGTCGAATGGTCTCTAGAAGGATCCAGTAAGCTTCGAGGATTTTCGGACACGCTGGAGGTTCGTTAAACATTTCGAGGAAAGTGCAGTTGAAGATCCTGCCCCATACATTTTTGTACACAGAAGCCCAACTTAAATCAGAGAAGATCCATGCCACGACAAGAATGACCTTTATTTCGAATTTTGAAGGATTCTCTTCTACCTGCTCCAGTTTCGCAGATGTTCCTTCTTCGATGGTCCTTCGCTCTTTAGGATTTTGATGCCGCGTCTAGTTGATTGAGCCACTGTCGTCTGTTTCCATCAGATGCACGTTTATAGCTCGACGCCTATAGTCAAAGACCCATGTTGGACAGTTGCCCTCACTAGCAAGGAGCAAAAGGATGTAGACAAATGCTAGTTCCTATGCAACAATTTCTGTTCAACAATTTCTTTTGGTTAATTCTACTGATTTGGTTGAATTTGAATCGAATGAAGAAAAACGATAAAATTAATTTCGTATGAAACCTATGAAGATTCAAGGGGATTTGAATTTATTCTCAAAATCATACAATTTTTGCTGCTTTCTTTTGATTTTGAATTACTGTTTGTTTGAATCAGAACCTTGTTATTGTAATTATTCATGAAATATGTGCCTTTAATGTTAAAATTGAAAAATTAATATTTTTAACATATTCACATATGAAACACTTCTTTCTTGCCCTTTTTGTTGAATGTTGCCTAATTCTTCTTGAATGGGAGGCGTAAAGTTCAAGAACTCGGTTTGAGTGGATTAAGCCAGTCCAGCCTTCTTCAACTCTTGCGTTAGTGTTTCACTAAAATCCTACGGTTCATGCAATGAAATACTTTTTCCAACTCAGAGAATATAGTTTACGATCGCTAATTTGGCTGCTTTAATGTGTTTGATTGATTTAATTATTGCGATTATTAACCTTAAGATTATGAAACCAAAAATTTGGCTGCTTTAATGTGTTTGTTTGATTTAATTATTGGGATTATTAACCTTAAGATTATGAAACCATCATTTTCAAATCGGGTAGTCTATTTTATTAGTTCGTAGCTCGACAAGTCTTTAATATTCTTCAGCACATGTGATTCTGAACACCAGCATTGAAGCACCAATTTTTTACGGTTTTAATAATATGTGTTCTTTTCCCCCATGTATTCGTTAAGCTTTTTTCTCACATAGAAAGTGCAAAATAGAGTCTAAAACTCATCGAAATATTGTTTTAAACAAATTAGACAATAACGATTAATCATTTGTTGCCGTGCCAACTAAAACTCTCAGATACAGAATGATGGTGCATCCACTAACGGGTCTGAACATGAGAACGATATCATTAGATCAAATCTTCAGTTTTCTAGAAAGCAGGGGGATAAAGTTGCTTACTTACAGGGAAAAAGATAATCTATACTTTAAATATATATTTGATTTTAGATTTTATATGTAAATAATTATATATAAGGATGTTCGTTGATCCCGTTTCCGAGCACCTGCTCAGCATCGACTCCTTTTCCTGCATCTTCGTCCTCTTTGCCAAGTCCTGTTTCTCACAAGTCAGGAAAATCGTTCGGTTGGATGCATTTTCACCCGAATGAATTAAATGGGAAGTTGGTGAGGAAATGTAGCTACTGCTCTGTAGGCGACACACATGCTAGTATTACTGGCAACAAGCAAATCATCTCTTTCTGAACTTACTCTTGGTGGAGGAACTGCAAGTGGAGGAGGCCTTTTGTTGAGGGCTTAACTGATATAGCTATATTTTGCAAACAATAATTTTAGTTAGGAACAAATGACAAGGTCAAGGGAAATAGCAAAGTAATCGAATAGCAATAAGTATGAATGAATAGCATGAATATTATAATAAATAGCAAGAAGTAATCAAATTACTTCATGTATTTCAGGTTCAATTACTTCGGGGATTATTAAATAGCGGTAAGATTGAAGTTTATTTAACCTTTTTAGTTTGTACACCAGAGGTGATATTATCGGTACTTGAAACCTCGTCCCACTTGCAATCAACGAGTTGAGGCCATACATTTGGTATCACCCAAATATGACCAAAGAAGAAAAATTTAACTATTTTAAAGACCACGCCCCTGACTCAGTGGAATGGATCAACCAATACTGATTAAACTTTTTTAGACCTTCAACCAGAATTACGCATATAAAAAGCTCATGAAGCTCATTATAGGCAACAACCTTCTGTTCAATCTGGTTGAAGAAGAGATATTTAAATAATTCTGCTGCGCTTTCAATCCTAGCATCAAGCTAAAGTCCATTAATAACGTCTCTTATTTTATTATTGTGAGTCAAATAAGTAAAAAGTATTTATTTACTTTATATGGAAAAAAACATTTAAGAGCACCATTTGGATTCTTTCCTCAAAAACAAAGAAATTCTTATAATATGTGCCATGGAGTTTTATTTAAAGAGATAGAATTCATCTCTTTCACAACCGATTTGTGGATCTGAAAATAATAAGGCTATTGATTCTATCGCTGCCTCTGAGGTCGATTTCCAAAGAATAAAAGATGAACACTCGTGATTTAATATTTTGACAGTAATGGAGGAACCTCTCAAAGAATTTGGCTTTGAGAAAGAGGTATTTTTTAATTTAAAAAATGATTTTTATTTACTAATTCAATTGGTATAATCTCTGAATCACGACCGACAATGCAAGTTCGTACACGACGCTCCTCGCTAAGCTCTTAGAGTTGACCCACAATAAGTCAAACTCTTTCCGAAAAGACAATCACATAAACCGTCTCGTTCCTGTCATTTACTTGGCTGTTAAAGATCAACAAGTGGATAAAAACTCTGAGAAGAAGCTCAATGAGTGGGATCTCAAGCTGGTCCAAACCGAGACGCCTGAAGCATGAATGGTGGTAAAATAGGATATCTCTAAGCTGAAAGGTTTCATCAAAGCCGCTGAGCGTCGGTTAGATAATCTCTAAATATAACAAAGTCAGAAACAAATGTAAATGCAAATGTAGAAGAGGATCTCTTCCCGCCACTTTAAAAGAAGTGACCGCGACAACTTCCGTTGCCGTCTCCAACAGCGCAAGGGTTGAAGTTGAGGAAGGATAATCGTTGAGGACAACTTTTGGTTTACATTCTTTTTTACTAAATGTGGTATTGGTAGGTGCACGCCCATGCCCCTTGTTGTAGGACATTTCTTAAAATAATAAAAGAGTGGTGTAAAAAAAATCCTTTCTTATTTTTCCTTATTTAAAGTGTGCGGCCTAAGTGGACACCATTACAATCTAGAACTCAGAGGTTAAGCAACCTGACAAGTCATATCAGTGTCCATCATTACGTAAAACGCGTATCTATCATTTTGCATCCGGCCTGGGCAAGGTGTTCCAGCGCCACTTGTCGACAATCTACAGATCTTCGAGGCGCCATCTACCGGTCAATATCGGTACTAAATATTATGCAAAAAACTACGATTGAGGCCACGAATAGGCACCAACTGGTAGACGAAGCCGGCCACTGGAAAAGCGCCCTCTGGCGGTGCAAGTGTACAGTATGGTCCAAATAAACTTGAGGGACACAAAGCACTAAACAGCTAAGGGCCCCTCAAGTTTATTTGAACCATACTGTACGAGGTCTGTTTTATATATTTTTTTTGACGTCCAACCAAGAGTGGTTTGATTCATGACCATTTTGTCAAGAAAGGAAATAATTATGAATTTATTAAACTAGATTTAAGAGAAGAAAGGTGAAATAACTGCAGTTGATAAGAAGAACCTTTCAAAGTCAACTGTTTTTAACAAAGTGTTGACAAAGGAAGAAGTGATTAAGGAGTTAGCAAACAAAATCCGTGTTCTCACAGAGAACACCGACAAAGAGAAAGATAAGATTCTATGGCCAAATCCATTTATAAGAAAATTAAGTTTCTCAAGGAAAAATCAGAAGGATTTCATTGGAGTAGGAGCTGCCGAGCGCGAAGTGGACTTCCACTTACACACAACAACCGCAAAGAATCCGGTAAGATGATGGCACCACTTTATTAACACGGCGGGGAGAATAAACTGAAAAAAACGGCCAGCGGGAGCAAAAAATGTATTTAATCCAATTTACCTTAATTAAACCATCTGATTTTCCTCATTGTAATATATGTAATATGTATTTATGCGATTAAAATAGGAAAACTTGTATTTTTTCTTTAAAATGTACAAGAAGAGAAGTGATAATAATGAGGAGATATAAATGTTGCCATTTTCATCAGTGCGATCATCTTTTTGGTCATCGAAAAAAAATAAATCTAAGAATCACAATCCAATAGCACAGCGAATAGACCTTTAATTATTCTTAATTTCAGTTTTTAATTAATTATAAAACAATTATTATAAATATTTTGAAAATAATTGTAAACTTTTTTGTTATCAGAAGCCAATAGAAAATAAAATAAAGAGGAAATAATTCATATTCTTAAATATGAATAAAAATAAAAATAATCAACGGGAACTAACAATGGGAACTTTGGGAATGAGAGTTTTGTGGCTTGCATGTAAGTAGTAAACATTCATTTGGAATGGAACAACTGGTTGGGTAATGAAACACAAATCATAAATGGTAAAAAATGTGAACTTTATTACTTTTTTGCCAATTTAATTAAATAAAACCGTTCTACCTTCTACGATTGTCTATTTAATAAAAAAATTCGATTTCAGTTTATACCAATTACAAAATTATAAAAACAAAATATATGAACTAGCTATATTAATTACATTTCTATATCTTTCAATATTTAAAAAATGTTTAGAAGACAAAAAAATAAAGAGAATCACGGAACTAGACTATTTTAAGTTGGTATATTTACTGTCATGTTGAACACAACTGCCTTAACTTCTTATTTCACTGTATACATTCTTATCAATTAAACAGTTTTCAATTGATTAAAATGTATACGGATTTTGATTGAATATACCTTATGGAGCCAATAGTCTTTTCATATAAGTGGTTAAGCGGCTATAAAAATATGTCAAGTGTAATCAGAAGAGTTTTTTCAACCTATAATTTTGTGAAAATTGAAATACACGGAAATGCTTATAGTCATCTGGTTACAATGAAATAATTTTGTTAAGAAATTGTAGACTTGTAAGTTATTTCATTTTAAAAAATTTTTTGTTGTAAATTATTTTTGTGAATGTTATAAATTATGTTTGTTAATTATTATAATTATCGTTTTTAATTTTCAATTTTAAAAAGCTGTTTTTATGATTTTATGTATTGAAAATTATCACAGCGAAAAAGTTTTTCAATTAAAAATTTGTGAAAACAACGAAAATAAAGGATTGAAATTTCATATTTTGCCAGATGGTTTGGAGCAGAATAGAAAGTGGATTGATGGAATTTAAACAAAATATGGAGGTTTATGGATGAGTATGGAGAAACCATAAAAAATTGGGTTTAAAACCAATAGCTTCGTGAACCATTTCACAAATTAGAACTTCTGAATAATATGAGAACTGGTTAACGAACTTAGGCCTGGTAGAAGGCCTGAGCCTATCGTTACTCAATCAAATATTCATATTATTGAAAGGGGTGTATATTACTTATCATGGAACAATAATAATCGTGAGCGTAGATGTAGTACCTGACAGATAATGTTTGCACGGAACATGACTGAACGACACACTAGGGTCAAGTACAAACTCCTGCAAACCTTGGGTTTGCCACTTTTTGGAAAGTTATACGATAAGCAAACAGAATATTTGTTTTAAATTTTACACCAATATTTAAAAGTACAGTATGGTCCAAATAAACTTGAGGGGCCCACTGCACTAAACAGGTAAGGGCCCCTCAAGTTTATTTGAACCATACTGTACACCATTATACAAAAAAAATGGGAAACAATAATATCGAGAAACAGAAAGTAATGCCGGCTCAAGACTAAATTTACCCCTTTGTTGTAACTTCTTAACTGGTTTACTCCAAAATGTAGAAACTGTGCTTGTTTAAAATGTGTACCCCTTGGTGAAATTTTTGAAGAAACCTACTTTTGGAGGATAGGAACACGACGGAGCCAGTATTCAAGGTATTTTTATGAATCAAATTTCATAAAAACTCTTGAAAAATTAAGAAATCAATTTCATTCCACGTACCGATTTGCGGAACTGTGGCTCCCAGAAAATATGCCCTTTCATTCTTCAGATGATCGCAGCCTAGTCCAACTAAAACGGTATGCCATTTTATTCTTCAGATGATCGCAACCTATTTAAACTAGAGACAACCTTCCTCAAATATGTTGACCATGGGGGTTGTAACATGGACACTGAAAAAAGCGATTGTTAGTAATTTGTAGAGGAAAGAACCCAAAATGAGATCTCTAAATCAGTTCTCAATTCGTTTTCAGACTTCCCAGCTAAATTCCGACCTCTCAAGAAGACCATGTAAAATTTTAGTAAATAATAAAAGTCATTATTCAAGATGAAATATTGGATGAGAACAGCACAAGTATGTGGTTTTGTTTACGACTTTCAAACTTTCCCCCATAAGAAGGAAAGGAACTAGGTGAGAGAGTGATGTATTAACCAGTTTGAGCTCTTTCTTTTGGAAGCACAAGCCGAGTGAAGAAGACCTACTTGAGCAAAAACGTACTGAAGTTTATTATTTACTATATGTAGCGCTTATAGTAGCAGCAGCAATTACACTAGGATTCTACACTGTAGGATATGACGTTAAAATGAAACATTGCGTATTTCTGTGTGGTTTAGCACGTTACGACTACTTGAGCGCATTTGAACTAAATACTGGAAAAGGCGCTATATAAATTAAATACATTACATTACATATAGAATATATTATATATTGATTCCTTTTCTCTTTTTTTGTATTCAGATGCTAACAGAAGGTGCCGTAGAGTGTATGAAGTAAATAAAAAGTGACAACGGAATTTACCTTGTTTTTATTTACTACAACAAGAGCATATTTCATAAATACCATACACCATATTTCAAGACAAAGATGTTTTCGCTGTAAAAGAATCAATTTAGTCTACAATATTTTTTATCCTTACATAAATCTGAGTCTGCTAGTCGCGCCACCAGAAAAGTCGCACAGTTTTGTAGCTCCCAAGTTTTCGACTTTTTAATTAGATATTATATTGTTTCTACCGCTCTTACCAGCAAGTTTCCGAATCAACTTTTTCTCGTGGCTGTGATTAGATCAACAACCATCAGGGGAGAATTCAAGAGACTTCTTAAGACTCATTTTTTTGCTTTATCTTATCCCAGTTTCCTCAGTCGTTTACCTGGTCGCTCACACAAGACCGTCACTTGATCAATTGTGCGAAAGTGCGGTATATAAGTTTAATACATACAGGTAGGGGGTAAGGGGGTTAACACATAAAGTAGGGGAAATCAATCTTTCGTAGGGGAATTTAGTATTTAACTAATTTTTTGGCATTTAAGCAAATATTACCTTATATTTCTACAACATTAAAAACAAGAAAAATGCCACTTGCCCGGTTTCCAATTTTCTCATTCCGCAGTTCCCAGTTTCCATCAATCAAACCCGATAGTCCGCTAAAACATGTAAATATGAGGCTTACGCCCGTAGCAGACAGAAAAAAACGGGATAAAACGTTTTCCAGCCGTTTCATTCTGTCGTAGCCCTTTTTTAGTTTATCACTAGTTTCTTTTTATTGCTTTTGACGTTATATTCGTAGTCATTCATATACACTGGGCCTTGTGCACTTGTTTTCAAATGAATAAACATGGCATGCAACACAAACTTTGATGAGATAGTGGTCCAAGAAGAATTGGATGAACAGAATCGAAGTGTTATTCTGGTAAAATCAATTGTATTTTTCTGCTCTATAAATTTTGTAACTTATAAATTTTCAATCAAATGACCAATCAACTCTTCAAAAAAAAATAATTTTTCAGGCTTAAAAAATAGATAAATATTGTAAAAACGACAGTATACCTTCTTCCGGATTTGAAGAGCGGAAAATAAAAACTTTTAGTTTTTGGAGATTCCAGCGCTTCCAATTGTTGAGATTCAATCCCATGAAATCGAATGCGGATGATTGGTTGACGTGAAGATACTCTAACATCAGATGGGCTTCACAAAATCGTTGAGGCCCTGAAAAAATTTGTAAAAAAAGTCTTTTGAAAAACTGTTAAAAGATAGGAAAAAATACTGATTCCATTACATCATCATAACCCTGCCAATGACCGCAAGCGTACTGCAAATCAGGAAACTGAGCAAGACGCTCGAAACGAAAACAACCGAAATGCTGAAGACGACGGTATTTCTCGCCATTCAAAATCACGTTCATATTGGGGCGGAGATCTCCGTTGCCCACTACCAATGACGTAACCGACGAAGCCGCTAACTCTTTAGCAATTCCTGTTCCATCCACATCGTAGCCATAATGATTGTCATCAATCCAAAGACGGCGAAGAGAGTTTAATGGCTGTCGAAGCATGGCATCGAACAGATCTATTAGGTATGGGTCATAAATGGGTTCATCGACATCACGCTGGAAGCAGTTTCACTTCGTAATAACAAGGCTCTGCAACGTGCTCATCCAACGAAGAAAAGGATAATAGATTGCCAAGGAATTCCCATCGAACAAGAACTCTTGATCATCGACGAAATCTCTCGCCCTAACGCGGACATAGGACAACTCTAGATTTAAGTCGACGCAATTCTATCCACACCAACTATTTTTAAATTGAAAAAAATATTTAATTTATTCAGTGAATTAACAATAATATTGGAAATTGTTTACCTCAATACTATTCGGAAGAGGCAACGATGTTGGTGTTAACCAGTATGAGGATCCAGCAAAAAAGAATGTAACGGATAAAGGGGACTGCGAAAGAAGTCGCCATTTCGAAGCTGTCTTAAACTAAAATTAAAATACAAGTGAAATTAGTTTTTGTTGTAAAATAAATTAGTTCTAGAAGGCCTACTCAGTCTCAAAATTTACCGATACCATAATTTGTACAAGGACCTAACGCTTAGAGAGACTAGAAGTGCATTGGTACTATGCTTAGCCGAAATGGTAAAAACACAAACTCGAAAGAATGACTATCCTAATAAAAAAATGTAGAAAATGTTGTCAGAAAGTAAAACCAGTGAAAATCTTTACATTTTGTTGGTGTTATACTGTAAACACAGTGGAGCTCGGTTACTTTAAAGTGCGTGGAAGTCATTATTTTTCGAGATCCAGTACGATAATGAAACTGAATCGCAAAAAGGCCTCCACACACTTTTAAGTATCAAAATCAAGTACCTGGTTTTCACTGTTCAAGGTGTACCATCGCATATATTAGTATAGTGACAAGTATTTTTGATAAATATACCATTAAAAATTATAATAAAAAAAATAACAATTTTATAAAATCCACTTTTTTGTAATAGATTACATACTAAATAATCTCCACATAGAAAATAAGTGTTGTTACCTTTTTGCGTTGTATAAAAAAACAAGGGGAGATTTTCTTTCTGTAGTTTTGGATTGTGCCAAAAAGCTTCAAAATCGACTGGTTTTCCTTCTCAAAAATACCTTTTTTATACAGAGAAAAGGACTGAGATCATCACTATTCGAGAATGTTTTTCAGGGTGGAGCTAGACCTAGATGATAGTCCGCCTTCCTTAATTTCAACGGCTCTCATTGGTTATCATGAAAGAAAATGGTCTAGTAGTCATGAATAACTACCTACGAAATGGTTATGGTGTGCCTGATTGCCCAAGAGAATATGTCAATCACCAAGATAGAAAATATCATTGCTGTTAATCGACGCCTTCACCCCAAAGATCCCGTGTTGAAGAAAGTAAAGCTTGGCAGGACGAAAGCCACAGTCATCATCACTGATGGTAAATATATTATATAAATAAATATGCTTTTAAGTATCTCATTAAAAAAACTTTTTTATTTGTAGGATTTGGAGTGTATTTGTTCTTCAAGCTTCTCTCCAAGCTACGAATTCGTTTTTTCTCAACCATCATTGATGAAACGACGGACATTGAGAAAAAAAGTACGCTTGCTGTTGTGGTCACGTACTGGTGCCCTGAAAAACTAGGAACTATCGTGATGCTATTTGAGATTGTCGAGTGCACTGACGCAACAGCCAAGGGGTTGACAGCAAGTATCCTGTCGTTACTGGACAAAAACGACCTTCCGAGAAGCAGGTAATGATTCATTGAATTGAAAAATAAATTTGAAAAACAACTAAGTAAATCGAGGATTTTATTGATCTAGACTCATCGGTTTTGCAGCTGACACTTGTAATACAATGTTTGGAGAAGACCATTTTGTTTCAACACTGCTCAAAGAAGAAATCCCGTCTATTGTAACCGTTAAATGCTCTTGTTGCAAATCTGGTCTCGTGCTACGCCTCTAGAAACTTCCGCAAAATCTCGAGTTACATTGAGGGAAATATTCAACCATTTCTCACAAAGCTCAGCTCGCCGAAGGGAATTTTCCAAATTTCAGGAGTTTGCAAACGTAAAAAAGCACGTCATATTCTCCCCTGGAGCCACACGGTGGCTCTCACTAGAGGCGTGTGTCCGACGAGTTTTGGAGCAGCTAGAAGCATTGGAGCTGTACTTCACCGCTGAAAATTTTGATCACCCCAAAAACCAAACCGTCGTGAAAATTCTTGATGTACTACGAGAGCACCTTACCATATCTCCAGTTTCTGGCCTACATGCTTAACATCATCAATGAGTTCAACACCATCCATCAGCAAGAAGCTCCACAATCCCACAATTTGCCCGCTCGAGTGGATGAGCTTATCCGTGACTTGGCTCTCAACTTCATGCAAGGCAACTATGTCAGGAGCGCCAAACCACAACCAATCGACCCAGAGCTGACGTCCCAATATCTTCCACTTCATAAGATCTACCTAGGTAAGATAAAAAAAGAAGTTAGGTAAGAATCACAAAAGGCACGTAATAATAATGTTCTCTTTTATATTAGGCCCTGCTAACACGGAGTCTATTGAGGAATTGGAGGTGCTTGAAAATGATGACCAGGACGTTGAACAACTTCGTGAAGAGCGCTGAGAGGTGTACAAAGAAGCCTTCAGACAAATTAAGAAGCGGTTTGTCTTTGATGACGAGTTTTTCAACATTGTGCAGTTAGTTCTGCACAGGAACGCTCGCATACTCAATCCACCAACTCTAGAAGGTTACCAGAATTGAAAGAGGCTTGTGATTCCGACAAAGCTAAAATTGAGTGGAGGAGTCACAGTCTTATTCCTCCTGCTTCACTCGGTTGCTCTACGGAAGACACAGTCCGCATACTCTGTTTGTTGGTTTTTTATTCTCATTTGGTCACTTTTGATTCTCAGTTGTTCACTCATTGTTTTCTGGATAATGATTTGGGTTCCTATCGATAGTGGGAAAAAGAGCTCTTTTGCTACTAAAGCCTGATGAAAGCTGCAAAAAATCAACAAATACGGTTAGAAAAAAGGAAAAGCGACAGAAGAAAAAATAGAGATGGTGAAGCAAAACATTGTATGTACAAAAAAGTTCACAACATGGCTGCTGAAAAAACGCAAAAAATCGGAAAATCATGTCGTGAAGACTAATATGGACGAAAAAAATATAAACAACAATTGGTAAAGAGGACCTGTGTTTGCAGCCAAAACCTTGCATTTGATGAATGGGAAGGAGAGTTATTTCTTGACATCCTCTTGTGACAGTGATGGGCTCACAGGATATTTTTTGGCCAAAGCCGGGGACTGCATTTCCTGCTCACCGGCAGACGTCATTTTTAAATCAACACTCACACTCCGAATTGTCAAAGTAACAAAATAGTTCCGAAGTGTTTACTAGACTGTTTTGTTACTTTGGGGCATGAAACTAGTAAATAACCCACATAAATAATAACACACTTCTCGAGATTGCAAGGTCGAATATTTAAGAGAATGGTGCATATTTTTAGTGCACTAATTGGTACTAAATGCCCTGCTCGGTTGGCGAGAAATTGAGGAGAAATATTTTCAAAAAATGATTCCGGAGAAAAGTTGAAATGAAAGCGGAGGGAAAAAGTTATCTAAAATGATCTTGAAACGACCAAAAAATTACCAAGAAATGAAAGGAATGTTGTTGCAGGTGGTTTTTTCTGAAGTTGGTGATGAAGAGTACGTTTACAACTTTCATTTTCTACTAGTTTTGTGAATTTTTAGTTATTCACTAGTCATAAGATAACTGAAAGAAATGATGTCTTACTTTTGAATCTGATTGAAATCATTGTCAAAACTGTTTCTTATGACGTGGGAGAATGAAATGATGTAGTCTTTTTGGCCTTTCCCATCAAATGATCTTCTTTGCCACTTTGGTTTCTTCTCTTATTTGGTGGATCATGCGGAGCTTCTATTCAAATTGCTAAATCTTTAACAGTTCTCAGCGTTCTCCTGAAATTAATAATGAGAAATTTGGTAGGTTTAACAAAGGCTCCAAGTAATCATCTAAAGTTTCATAATGCCTGTACGAACAGGCACTGATATCTTCTCAAGCGAGACGGAGCGGTTCCTTATTTAAGCGACCAAAGCAAGGGAGAAAAAAAGGTACGGGTGAAGTCCTGTTATCTGATATGAGAACGTTTCTGAGAAAAAAACCTAAAAACGGATCAAAATAAATTCGGTAATAGGAAGGAGAGAAAATAAGCACACGAAAATAGTCCAATATTGGTTACAAATAGTGCTGTTAAAATCACGTCGATAGTCGATGAAATAGTATCGATCGTTATTTTTGCGATGATTTGCAATTATTGTGCGATCCTTTCAAAAACTGGGTTCTATCGATAAAAAATTTCATCGATCGGGTGTACGGCCACTACCGTTGTAAGATCTTTTATTAAAACCCCTCATTACTCTCGAAATACACTGTAGTAAATGAAAATATTATTATTTTTAAAAATATTTAAATCTTGAATCATGAATCTAGATTCATGAATTAAATTCAAAAACGAAATCAAAAATGTTTTTTAATAATACGTAACAAGCTTTAAATGAAAATTGTTTATAAGAAAAATACTTTTCTTGAATTATTTTACTCCAGTTATTATTAACTAAATTAACATAATTATTTTTATCAATTATTTTTATTTGATTAAATTAAAAACTTAAAAATTATAAAAATCAAACATAAAAACGATATGTTATCTTCCAGAAATATTCATATTCATTTTCATAATGGTGATGGTTGCTAGACCAATTTACAAAAATTCTATATATTATAATGTTAATTTCAAGTGTAATTGAAACCTATTAACATCTAAAATTAAAGGATATTAAGTTATATGATTTCGAAAAAGATACTATATAAGTAAAAAAATTAACTTAAGGGATGATAATAAAAATTGGGTTGAGTCGTTCACTCAAATGTATAAAATGAAAATTAAAGTTAATTCACAAATATTAAGTGAAACTTATACTTTCAGTTTATTACCCAAGAACCACGCATTGAATTTTTATTTTAATTATATTTATTTTGTTCTGTACATTCTTGGTTTGGTATTGGGACGTTTTATTCGGTTTGGTTAATTCCGGATATGGATTGTTGATGAAAGCCGTTTTCCTATTTATGAATCGGTAGATCTTTAACCTTAACACTTATCTCGTAAACACTAATCTAATTGAAAATACAAGATTTTTTTACAAATTTTTCATTTCTCTTGTTTGCTTTCACATCATCTTGGTCGTTTAAATCATTGTTTCTTTGGTCTACTTGGCCTTTCTGGAGGTGTTTGGATACTGATCCATTGAGACAATCGTGTTGTTAGTCCCTTCATTACTTTGTATATGTAATTTGTTTCGTCCTTTCCCTCGGAACGTTTGGATAATACATTTATCTCATAAGAAAACACTATTGTTTGTACCATCACTACCATCTGAATCAGAAAGACCCCATCGTTAGTCGTCATCATTTTCCTGTTGGAATGGCTGCATTCTGCAATCATCAAAAATTGTATCTAAATCATTCGATTCCTTCAATATATTAAATTTATAATTTTATAATTCATTAGTATTCGCTGTCAGCTTATGTGTTCTATTAAAATGCTGTTTCAATTGAATTAAGGTTTTAGATGATTAAGTCTTACGTAACCATACACAACCTGTTCAAAGCCAACTGTTCATTTGAATTCTGTATGAAACAACAAATATATATAAATATTTATTGAAAAAAAGTTTTATTGGGCATTAAATGTTTATAAAATCTTTTCTAGGAATGGGTTTTCATTTTAAAAACCTTGTATTTTAAAAAGCTTGGAGACGCGGAGGATTGAACTCCGGACTTCTTACATACGAAGCAAATACTCTACCTCTGAGTTACATTTCCTTGTTGCATAATTTGGTGATACAATCAATAAACAATGGTAAAATAATCAATTAAAAAAATTATATCATATAGAATCTAAATGTTTTAAATGTTTTTAGAAGACCGAATTATTAATAGTTAGAATTAAAATTGATAACATCAGTCGTATTTACAAGACTGCAATTATATACTGTATTTATGTAAAAGGACAATTTTTATTTCTTATTTTTCAGTAAAAAAATTTTGATTCTTGAATATCTATGAAACTATTACACATATTGTATCTCAAACATTTCAGAAAGATGTTTAAAATAAAGCTCATTTGCTGGCTTCGTCTTTTTTCTTGAAAATTTAATTAGAAACTGTATTGTGTTAAAATCGAAAATATTTTTTATGTGTGAAAAGAACAAGGTGATTAAGAAATTAAGAATAAAGCATTCACCGCCGTATTATAACGTGGGGAAATAAATAAATAAAAAAATATTTATACAGGCCTTAGTGCCCATTTCATTCATGATGAAATGGGATCATTGGATCAAATTTATTTTGCTATACATAGGATTCCATTATCCCCCTCCTTTCCTTTTCTCGCTTCTAATTGGGCGTTTTGTCGTGTGTCGTTCCTGTCTTGCTTGTTGCACAAGTTCATATGGCTTCCTTGCAATAATTATTGCGTTCTGTATTGGTATAATGTTTTAGTTATGCATCGAGTAGAACACATCGTTATGCTCTTTGTTATTATATAATTGGTTTTAATTTTTGTTATGCATGATAAAAGGGATAATTTGGTTATTGTGTTTCGCGAGGTTACAACTTTTCTTCTTTCCTCTTCGATTATATATTATTAGGTAATTTCATTTAAATAAGTTTATTTTTTATTGGTTGTTCATTGTTTTTTAAATACTAATAAAATAATAGTCAATAAATAAACTTTTTTAATTTTATATACATTGTAATAATTTTGACTACTCATTGATTTTACTGAATAACTTAATACATATTAAGTTGTTTTAGAAGGTAGGTGTTCTAGAATTATAAGAAAAGACTTCAACTACCCCATTTTCAGGTGAGCTTATAAAATCTGCTTACCCGAGGCGATCCCAAATAATTTTCTTTCAAATTCTTTTGCACATTTCATATCACTTTAAAAATAATAATTTACATCGACAACTTAATAATCTCAAAAACTTATTAGGTAGTAAATAATTAAGTAACCAAGGCGGTTGAAGCCGTGAGGGCAGTGGGTAAAAATTTGACCATCAGATTGATGAGTTAATAATGACTAGCAAACGCCGAAAAACTCCTAGACATTAACAGCACTTGTTGGTTTAAGATCAGCCACATTCATTTCGACATATTGATATTTTTCCTCAAACGGTTTTTTGTCGTAGTATCGCTCAGTATCGGTTAGGTCGATAACAAGACTTATTTCGCATCTCTTGGCTTCAGCTATCTCAAAAATTGTACTTGGGTGGAAGCGGTCAGGAGGGTCCAGGTTGATGTTGAACTTGTCATCGAGTGACGTTTTGAACGCAGCAAGCCATGAAGAACCATAAATTCATCTGTTTTAAAACATAAATATAAAATAGGATTTTTTCAGGGAAAGAGAACAGTTTTAAATAATAATTAAATTTACCGTCAAGGATCCAGCCTCTTTCTAATCCTTTAGATCGACTTCCTGTTCCGCGGTTTCGCTTCCGTCCTCTTGGTTGTCCGGGGGCTTTTACTCTGCCTTGGCTTTGGGCTGATCGAGACCGCGGGGCGTTGCTTCCCCATGGAGGGGCCGGTTCTTTCCAATTGCCAGCAGTTTCTCTCTGACGATTAGCAGGTTCTCTCTGATGATTAACGGGTTCTCTTTGATGGCTGGAAGAATATTTTAAGGTGAAAATTACGGTACACAGCAGATAAAGATGTATATGGGAGAAAAGAAGGCCATGGGGAATATTTTGATGGAAAAAGCAAATTGCTAAAAGAAGAACTTCTGTAATTTTTTCATTAGTCCACATCCCCTGGTGATCATGACTATATTGAAAAGACAACGCGGAAAAGTATAAAAAAATAATATAAAAATATAAAAAATTTAGAACTACATTGTATTGAAACAGTAAAATAAATTTCAGAATAACAATGTGTTACTTCAAATGAGTGTTACCATAACAATCAAAAGGGTATCTTAGTCTTCTTGTTCAGAAAGAGAATCATTTAAATTATATCTAACGAAAGTGCACGTCTCGCAGATTCAAGAAGTTACCCAGCTTTAGAAAACAGTTTTCCGGATGTGCAGGAATTTGCGGGAACGCAAAAAATTTGAATGGCAAGAATTAATGGTCTAAGGGTACCATCTAGCTGGTTCTAAATTTTATTTTCAAGCATTCTTGATCACCAGCCCTTTATAGGAGCCAGTTTGAGTTATTTTGGTCATACAATAGCGACTTTGATGTCGGCAGAGTTATCAGGAAAGCATTCCACCACTTTATCCTTTATTCCCAAGAGTCAGTGACGGCTAGAATTTACTACTGCAAATTTTGCGCTGTGTGGCTGTTGTCAGGTTTGAACGTTGAAAAAAACACTAAATTTCCGCTGCATCTTTTTGCATATATAATGCACGGTAATAGTTATGTAAGATTCTTCTTTCCCTGACGTGCAACCATCTATTCTTCCATCTATCTTAATCAGGCTTAGAGGTATAGTATAGATGTTTTGTAAAAATAACATTTTTTAAGATCATAAATAGCCTACGGAATTCAGTGTTAAGTTCGAATGGTTCGGTTCAATCGACATTGTTTTTACTGGAAAAGGACAAGAACAATGAGCAAGAGTTCCCATTAATTCATTTGGCCAAGTGTTAGTGAAAGTACTGGAAAATTGGACTGGGACATTTGGGTAAATTAAATTATCCAAACAGTATCAAGATTTTTGGTACAGAAATTTCGTGCTCTAGCCGTATTAAAAGATTCACGAATTTCCACTGAGAAACAGAAAAAGCAGACTTCTCTAAGATATTAAGCTGACCTTTAAATTGTTCAGTTCAAGATGTCTATTTTTAGGAGGAAAACCCGGGAACCGGCTCTAGAAGACTAAAAGAGGCAGCCAAGCACTTATTTTTCTTAATATGATTGTGTATCGACACCGATTCTGATGCGGAAAAAGAGATATTTTTTACTTACGAAGAAGATTTTGTTTTAGACAAGAGGCATGAAGCCCCTTCATTGAAAAAGCATTTTTGAGCTTCATAGATATATTGCAATAAAGCAATTAAAATAGTATCGGGATTTTTATTCCGACATAGGTCATCCGACAATTATTTTGCTTATCACGTACATCTTTCCTTATAAAAAATTCGTCTTTCTAATATACGAAAGGGTATTTTTGACCCGATTTAGCAGTACGACCAAGTCATTGCTATTCTTTTCTGAAGTTTAAACTTCCTTAAGTACTAGAAACTCAAAGTACCGCCGTAACGATCAAAGAGCTAGTTTTAGCTTTTTTTTAGCGAAAATGTAAAGGAGCAATACTCACATACAAAAAAAAATTACAAGGAAAGATTTTTCTTCAATTAGGCAAGGTTCAATCAAGCAAAACGATTCACATTCAAATAATCATATTTCACCATTGAAACGACAACAAAATTGTTTACCTTATTCTAACCTGATGACACTTTAGTGTAATCATTAACTTCGAAAAAAAAATTATGGAAAACGAGCGATTAGATTTAATCGTGGAAAAAGAATTGATTTTTTCGAAACATCCAAGTGAATATGTTCCGAAAAAATCTAAACGTTTAAAGGTATATTTCTTTCTAGATAGATTTATTTTTAAGTCATTTATTTTTCCTTTTTTTCAATTTTGTATTTCAAGCCCTTTCAACAAAATCAAGTAGCTCGAGAGGAAGAAGGATGTTGCACCGAGAGAAGGGAGTTCCTATCATTGTCTGCATAATAATGATTTTTTCTTCGTCTGTACATAGTCGTGTTCAGAGGAAAATACTTGTATGGAGGGTCTGAAGACGATGGATCACGACGGAATAACCCGTGCAATATCTGGGGAAAACAGGAAGTAACTGGTAAAACAAAAGTTAACTTTTTTCTTTCGTACGTGTGGTACTCATCTTCTTGTGTAAATATAAAACAGTTTGTTTTTAGTCACAGTGATCTAAAATTCTGGTTTTTATATGTGAAAGGCATTAAAATCGGTCAATTATAAAAAGCCCACTTTTGATAAACAATACTTTAGTTCATGTTGTGCGTGTTCTGGTTTATCAAAATCCATTTATTTGGGATGGGGGAGACAGAATTTCTGAAGATTGTAATACGTCCCATTTTTATCAGATTTAGATTACAAAAAAGCATACAAAAGATAATTTAAAATAAAATTTAAAGTATGATACATTTACAAAATATTTATTCTTTCATTTTTATTTCTGACAAGATTGTACTTAGAACTATCATGCATTTTAAAAACGTGCAAATTTACGTAAATTGGTCAAAGTCAATCAGGAAAATGCGATCTCGGGAAAATTATAAAAATACAGCAGAAATATGCAGGAGAAAAACAGTGCTTAATTGTTCTTATTATTTTTTGATTTAATATAAATGAAAAGCTAATGAATCTTTTCAATGATTGGATTTGTTGGAACGAAATCACAACCGTATAATTATTTTAAAATGACGAATTAAATACCAAAAATTAATGTATTTAAAATTAATCTCTTTGTAGATTAAAAAAAATTGCTCTTTATCTGATGTTGTATAGCTCTAGATTGTAACAGTTTAGCAAACCAGTCATTTTTCTTTCATGTTTGTACACCGCTCTGTCTTGAATCGCTGAACCAGGTTGAGTTTGTGATGACATCCAATTTGTGAAAGTGATAAATGATGTCTGTTGTGGCTTTTGAGAAAACTCTTAATCTGTATCAACTACTTAAAAATTTATCTCAGAATAAGTCTTAAGGCGTATAAACATTAAATGAAAAAAAAACACGAAAAACAACGATCACTCCAGGACCTTCGTTGTAGCCTAAATCCAATATCAGTTTCGAATTTGAGTGACCAATGTAACCAATCCACTAGTTAGAAAAAATCAAAATTTCAAAATACTGTACTATGATATTGGGGTATGCGTGCGGCTCGCGCAAAAAGGCTTCTTTTTATACTCTTGTTGCAGTTCAAGTCCGAGGGTTCTATTTCCATGTCCGCTGTCTTGACTGTCCAATGTCATGGAGACAAAAAGATGACCCAGAGGATGAAAACAACATACCAATTCGTCAACAATCCCAAAGTTACCGTCATTGTAAAAGGCAAATATTGGAATCATGCATACTGTTTCTTATGCGAGAATAATCCCGAATCATTGAAAAGGAATGAGCAGTTTGAGATAGCCGCGTTTAAGTACTACTGCAAAAAACCCAAAGAAGATTGGCAATTTTATTATTAACCTAAATTATTTTATTAACCTATGAGTGCTGCGACCTAGAAATAGAAGCTGAAGAAGATCAAGAAGTGTTCTAATTTTCTGGGCTGGAACACTCTGAAAAATTGAGTTGAAAGAGACATTCTTTTTGCTGTTGCTATTAGAATTGGCTGGTTAAAATGCCTTGGTCCTTATGTAGGACCCCATACCTATAGTTATTATTTCAGATTTGTGCTGCCCACAGTGAGATTATTTTTTCAATGAATAGTGATGAAAGCCAACAGTGAAATTGCGCTGATAGAATCCCACAAAAGGGATACACTTATTGAATCCCACTGAGGTTCACTGCTAGAATCTTACAGGTACAATTTACTGAAAACAATCCACTGAGAGTTTCTACAAATAAAACCCAACAGAGAGGTTGTGCCTTACTGTATAGAAACTCAAAGAGATCCTTTGCTAATAAAACCAACTGAGAGTTTTTTTAGTTTGGTTATGGTTGTTGACTCACAAAACGGTAAAACCAAAAAGATGATAAGTTGATGTTCTTTTGTATTGTCAAACCTTCTGGAATTCGTCTGCTTTTGTTATTGTTATTCTATCTTTTAGATATAGACAAGTATAGATTGATGGCTTAATGCTACCCTTTGGATTGAAGACGCCTAGCGGATATTTGCAGAGAATGATGCCGTTCCAAGAAGGTTTACATAAGATTATGTTTTTTACAATCTATTGAATGCAAAAAAAAATTACAGCGAACATGATGGCGTGCCTTGCTGTTTTATAATTGGGAATTTGAAAGCTGTTTCAATACTTGGTATTCATTAGTGAAGTACCAAGTAAAGTGTTTTTTTCAATTACAACTATAGTTCAAGCTGATTTTAACGTAATAAAATAAGCATGATTTTCTAAAATACCTTAGTTAGCCTACCAGAGAAGTTACCGGTTTGGGGAGATTTAAAATGATGAAGCAGATTTCTATGCATGGTTTCCATATCGTAATATGCGTTTTTAACTTGGGGGGGGGGGGCGGATTTATTCTCGATTAGATATTTGAAGATTGGCAAGAGGGGTTCAGTGTAAAAAAAATTATGACATAGTAATTTGTGGAAGCCGCAACTGACGATCCTAGCCTCGGGATTATCCTTTACGCCAGTGGTTTCATGAGTGGGAAAGTCTGAACCCACAATGGTAATCCTCGTTCCTTTCATGAGGGATTTTTCAACGCCCATCATTATTTTGACTTTGGGGTGTACAAGTGTATGATCTTTCTTGTCATGAAGTGGCTTCAACATAATTTCTTTCACCTTTTCAATAACTGCTACATAGTCTTCATATTGACCCCGCAAAATGAAAGTAGAAAATAAGCGAACATGTATCACGATTCTTTCGTGTTTGATGAACCCGTGGATGGACAATAATTGATTGAATTGAGAGCGTGCGTGAAAACGTCCCAACGACGTCCCATCTTTTCTTTTTGCGAATAACTGAGATCCAAACTGTTTAAAAAAATAACATTTACTGGGAGGGACTACTTTTATTCTGCTCTAATTACCTGATGATCCGTAACAAACAACAAGTGCCGTTGCTTGACAACTCCTTCCGACATTGGCGTTGCCTTAAAAATAAAGTTCGTTACTATCCTTGTAAAATAAAAAAAAATAAATGTTTCTAAACTGGAGAAAGCTTTAGGAAAAGATTTTTATCCCAATCGGGATAGAACCCAAGGTCGCCGTTCTTCAGCTGTACTCCTGGTTTTACGACCGTTGTAGGTAATCCCTTCTGTATTCTTCATCTTCGTTTAAAGTTTTTCATATTAGTAAACAATTATCTACATGAAAACAATCGAACTGGTTAACTTTAACTTTTTTGAAAGCCTCCAGTCACCAGTCCTCTTGAACAGATTCAGAATAATAAGGGCATGTACCTAGTAGATCTTGTCGACATTAGATATTTGGTGTATCGACTACAGATCTAAGTGTTGTATTTAAGAACTTATTAAATCGACAGCAAATCTTTTTCCATTTTTTCGTGATCTTTTTACATCGACATTGGGTATTTTTGGTTCGAATATAAATCTTTTAAAAGAACATTGGATCTTTTTAGAAAAAAAATATTTATTTTGTTACTTCAAGTAGATCTTTAACAAATAACTTGAGATCTTTACTTTCCGACACAAGTTCAACAATTCTACACTCTACCCTCCCTTTTAAAACATACGACACTAGATCATCTCTACTGAAAATGTCTATTTAGAACCGATGTAGGCCTCTCATACTCGTGTAGTGTTTCTTTCTGCCTCTACGTGGCGCTTGGCACGGTTATTGATTTTTTATTTGAATTTCGCAAGGGTAAGTATCCTGTCAGTTTTACAATAAAAAGAAAACAATAATACCAGGAAATAATTATGAAAGTAATTATGAATAATTTTATAAATGATTTAATGATGATTTTTTATGAATATTGTATCACTTGTGCTGGATCATCTCCGCATAAATAGACAGACGAAGGCAATTCATTCCTTCACGGTATAGTATTTTCTTCTACCTCTACGTGGCGCTAGACACGCATTCATATTATTTTTTTTTATTTCTAGGTATCGTCGTTAGTCAAAGAAAACAAATAAACATTTTCTGTAATAAAGTGATAATGTATAAGCAGTTTTTTATTATGAGTAATGTTTCACCATTACGACTTTGCCTTCTTTAGATCATTGATAGATCTTCTTCATTCGATTGATAATGTATTAGCATATCATTTTATTATCATTAGTATATTATCATGTTGTCATAACTATAGAATATATCTTAAAAATTGATTTTAAATTGAAAATGTTTCAAACATTAAACAAGAAGCGCGAAAGTTGGAGTGTAGGCAACTTTTCAAGTACATTTTTGTTATATACTTTGTGAAAACTGAAATAGATTTGGTCATAAACCAAAACATTCTACATAAAATAAATAACTAATTATGTAAACCAGTTATATACTTAGATTATTAATTAATAGGACGCCGTCGTAAAGGGGGTCGCTTGTGTCGGTGCGTGAAAGGTGGTTTGGACTGTTGATCTTTTTGCGATAATATTTATCGCAATAGAATTATTCAAATTACGCTAAATACAGTTTTAAGAGCTGATTTCTAAATATGCTAATTTAGTTTATGAAATTCAAAAATATTTTCTATTTTTTAAGGGGTGCGCGTTTTGTCATATTGAATGTCAACAGGAAAGCAATAAACCTACTATGGGAGTATGGGTGTATGCTTTCTTTTATCTATTCCACCACCACCCATTGAGGTCATGCGTTTTGAAAAGAAAAGAAAATAGTTCCCTGGGGTAGGCTTCTGCTGAAACTTCCTCCCGCTGACCTTAAAAAGAAAACCGTCCTTTCTTATCCAATTTTTTTTTCTTAATAAAAAAAAATCAATCAAAATATACATAATCAAAATTAACTTTAAAATTGAGTTTAATCGTGTTTTTCATTTTTCTTAAAGTGTTATAACGCTTAAATTAGAGATAGCTATCTTTAGCCCGACAAACGACTGCTTTTACGCAGACTTCGTGTTAAAACACCTACTCAAATGTGTTTTTTATTTAAAATTCCAGAAGAATGGATTCAATTCAACTAAATTTTAAAAATTCCGACTGACGACAGCAGATGTTTCATGAATAGGCCTATAGGGAGAAAAGAGAGAAACATAGTTTTCAGAGGGGGGGAAACTTCGCCCTTGGCACTTTTGTTTTCTTTCTTTTTCTGCGTAAATATATTTTTTTTAATGATGGGACTGAATTGGAGTAATCGTGCCAATTTAGATTGTTTAGTAGTTTTAGTCGGGATAAAACATACAGCTATTTCGATTAATTGAAAGATGTTATTTGCTTGAATTAGGCTACTCTATATATTTAATATGCTAAATATTTCTTTTTAAATGGTGCGATGAATTAGTTATATAAATTTATTGAAAACTGTAATTTTGAGAGTTTTCATTAAATGGCACGCAACCTAAGTGTGAGATAAGCAGCTCCCTTGATCTCTAGATTTCTTATTCTTCATCTTCTTTGCTATATTCTTATTAAAAACATTATAAATAATCAATAAAGATGACTTTCATCGATCTCGATAAGTGGCTAACCCCTTCAGATCAATAAATAAGTTTCCATTTAATATTTTATTTTGCAAAAGAAATCACATATAATGCGGAATCCTAAATAAAATGTCGTCATAACGCGCTTTATATTTTACTAATAAATTGATACTATATTTTCAAGAATCAAGATTCTTATCTGGTTTTGTTTTTGGCTATAGCATGAAAAAATCTTAAAATTGGGCATGATAAATATTTCATCTTCAGGTATTAAAAATAATTATCGCATATCCAAATAGTAAAGTTTGAAAGAGAAAATTCTCGCGATCACGCTTAAACTTAAAACGAAACTTTATTACGATCTTCTTTGATATTGATCATTGATATCAATGAAATAAAATAATGTAATTTTGATGATCGCCATTAGTCGTATGCTGACCTCGTTCTGAGAAGAGCAGCTCCCATAAGGAATGACCATTAACTAGTGCTTAGGATTAAACTAAAAAAATAGGGTGTTTACTAATTCAAATTTTCTAAATAAAAATGATTCAGCGGGAATCAGCGGAAGAAAAACGAAAATTTTTGAAACTACTTGCAACTGTGAAAGTAAAATAAAGTTTTGGAGATAAAAATATCTCTCCTTTGAAATAAATAACTCTCTAGAAAATTGATGAGCTCCGATGATGAGTGATAAGCTTCTTTAAAATGGTCTGTGAGAAATTCATCAAGACGCACATTTAAAAGTAGTACTTATGATCGAATTTTTTTGCGCTATCTCTTTTCTCGGCCTTGCGCGGTTTGTATGAAAAAAAAAAACACTCCCGTACTAAGAATAACGAGATTAATCGATCTATAATATAGATATAGTACGTAGAAATCCTTTTTCGCGTCGAGATAAAGGAATAAAAGCTTTAGGGCTGTAGGAATAAAAAAAAACAGGCCTACATTAAATGGGGCCTATATAGATTTGTGATTGCTATTTTTAAATTATAACTCTGGCTTTTTCGCAAAATCCCGAGAAACTTCACATTTAGCACAACCACTTTATAAAAAGGTTATATTAGGCGGACGCCGTGTTAAATAAAAGTATATCTTTCATCGGAACCCTAGTGATAAGCTTGAAATAGATTTCGGTGAAGACCTATTTTTATAGAAAAAAATTATTTCATTTGATCTCAACCGGGCGTCGTGTTTACAGGAAAATGAATAAATTTATGGCTCGAATCTAAGCTATAAGCAAGCATTATTTAAATTATATTATATACACCTTTGCCGGGGAATAAAAATGGTAATTACCAAGAATTAGACATATTTGTATTTACAGTTTTGTTTAGAATTAACATAAACGTGTAATCTATTGCATTTCTATATATTTACGAATATTTATTATATACCACAGCATTTTTAATTACTAATTGAACTTTATAAACTGCTGGCCAATTAGAAGAGAAATTAAGATTTATAGCATGCTGACCTCTTTTTCTGTGAGGGTGTAAATATACAGTCATACCAAACAATTTCAACTAAAAAAATTATTTTAATGAGAAGGAAAGAGGGTCGATGAACGCACAATAAAAAAGGGAAAAAGTCATAGGTTTTGTATAAAGAAAATTGGATCTATTCAAATGTCTTGAACCTGTTCGTTCTTCATCGAGAGAGATGACCATATGTCTTTTTTATCTTCCGATTCTCAAGTGGTATTTTGGTTATTTTCCCAGTAATAAAACAATTTAAGGCCTGTTTTGACCCTCCCACAAACATGTGCAAGAAATTCTCGGAAAAGATGAGCCTTTTTCACAAATGGTCTCATTTTTTTACTATCCTTCAAATTTTCCATTGACATTCTGAAGGCCATATGTTTTCAATAAGACGGTGACTTCGATATATTCCGATATCGATATATTTGGGATTCAAATATTTTTCTTTTTGGAGGGGAAATGATATGAGTACAATACTCATTGTTTTTTTCTTCGCCGAGCAGTGGGGTCGCAGTTCTTGCTGGTTAATAATCTTCATTGTTAAAGTGGGTAAAAGAGTAAACATTAAAACAACTCTGTTCAAAAACGTAATTAGAATCTGGTAGCGATTAGAATATGATAATAAGAATTGCGTAGCGTAACACCTTATTGGTAAACAAGAATTCGCTTGCTGAAACTATGTAAAATGTTTGTTTAAAAAATATATATATATTTGTGTTTTTTTATATTTGAAATTAATTGATTTAATTTTTTTATCACCAGACCAGAGATGACGGAGTTTGTAACTTTAAGAAAAATTCCAGGATCAACATGGGGCTCATTCGTCTTCGTTGACGATTCATCATTTTTATACTACGATTGTAGTGAGGAACTCGCTGTAAAAAGGTATGATTTACTTAATTAACTACAATATAAAATTCTATGCAAAGAAGTTTTTGTTTTACGGCTATATAACGGCTATAACTTGCGTAATTTTTATTTGAGACCAACTAAACCATCTATACAAATGATCAACAGATAATTTTCTATCGATTAGAGCAATATTTTGTGATCAAAACATGAAGATTTACCCAGGGACTTACCCATAAGATCTACCCATTAATGGGCTAGAGGCTGCTACGTCACTTTATTTTAAAGTTTTATTGTAAAGTAAATTATTTTCCCCCCGCCCCCTCAAATTCGAGAGTAGCTGTATATAGAAAACGGGGGCAAGATTTTTAGAAATATATTTTTTAGCTGATGGGGATGTAACTTCAAAAGCATTCGTAACGCAAGGAATACACCAAAATCCTAAAAATAATGAATTACTATATTATTATCTATTTATATTGATTACTTATGTTCTATTGAATTTTATCAATTTGTGTTTTAAATAATATCTTACTTATTTAACACTTTTTTTTACAAACATTGCTCTTATTATTGAATTTAGAACCTTTCGATGCAGGAAACATAAAGCTAATCTTTCTTCCTGTTCATGCCGAATTAATGAACAAGTGGACGGACGTTTCTTGCTCGTTAAGACTCACAACCATCCTGATGAATCAACCGCTATTCTAATGATGGAATTTCGATCTGAATGTGAGCGGCGAGCAGAAACTGGTCGGATGCGACCAAAACAAATATTTGAAGAAGTGAGGCATCAGTAAGCAAAATAAAATAAACTCGCTTAATGATTTGGAATTAAAATATAACAATCATTTCAGGTTTCCTGGCCTTATTGTTGGATACAATCAAGCTATTGAACGTGGGATGCAGCGGGCTCGTCAAAGAGGCCAGCCTGCCATTCCCCAGAATTTTCAACATTTTGAAGAGCTGCTCGGTGCCCATACTCAGTATAAGTATTACTGCCTTTTATAACCATAAAATTTACTTATAAAACTATAATATATATATATATATATATTCTATTTAAAAATTAAGAAATAAAACCAAGTAAGTACAAAAAGGACTCTCTTCTGTTTATTTTATACGTGTGTATATTTCATCATTGATTACCATTCCCGGAGTACTATAAACGATTCTAATAATAGGAAAACCTATGACGAAAAAAACGACTTCTACAAAGGACGAGTATCCACGCCATCCGGAGATACAGCTTTCATATTCATTTCGATGGCATTGCTTCCTCTCCTTCGGGAATCGGAAGAAATTCACTCTGATGCGACTTTTGAAATTGTTCCGGAGCTTTTTTATCAATTGTTTACTCTCCACATTACTGCATATGGAAAGGTAAAAACAATAAGCAAATATTAATATTTTATTTTCATAAGTCAGTGAAATATTTAAATTTAAATAGGTTTAAGTAAAATTTTTTTAATAAATAACTTAAATTTCAAGTAAAATGAATTGCAATAGCCATCTAAATAGAAAGTTTTATTTTATTTTATTTTTTTTAAGATTTTTCCAGCTGTCTATGTTTTAATGTCGTCCAAAACCACTGAACTGTATCGTATGGTGATGGCCTTCATAGTTAATGAAACTAGAAGAACTGTACCAGGAGATTTTTGTGTTCGACTGATGATTTCAGACTTTGAAGAAGCAATTTTAAATGTTATGCAAGAAACTTTTCCAGAAGGCCGGGCAAGGGGATGCTGGTTCCATTATGGACAAGTTTGTTTCATATAAATTGTTCAAATAAATAGCTTTTAAAAATATATCTTTCAATAACTTTACAGGCAATTTACCGGAATGCGTGCAACATTGGCTTAAAAGTTGCTTATAAGAGAAATAGCAATGTACGAAAGATTGTTAAAATGCTTATTGCTCTAGCTCTTCTGAAATCAGAGAGGGCCTACGAAGGATTTCTGGTAAAACATATCTATTACTAGATAAATTTAAAATATATGATAATATTATTTTTTAAATCCTCCAGCTGATTAGAGAAAAATCTGATGAACTATTAGCAAATGCAACTGAGCGAGTGAAGTCTGATATTATTCAACTTTTTGAATATATGGGATATTGGTTTATGGGCAACAGACCAAATCGATTCTCTATCTATGGGGATGCACGCAGAACCAATAACGACGTAGAAGTTTTTCACAAGTGGCTCAATAATCGTTGCTACCAGACAAGACAAAACTTATGGTCTTTTATCGGTAATTAACTATAAATAAAACATATTTGAACCATTTTAAATTTAAAAAACTGAATTCTCTCTGTAAAGAACATTTACAGAAAATTGAAGAAAATACGCTGAAGGATGTTAATGCACTTAGATATAATAGCGATCTTCGGAGAGGTAGACCTCGCAAAGAATCACAGCGCGACAGAAACATTGCAAGGGATGCATATGACCTCGACAATGGAAGAATCTCTCTTCTTCATTTCTTAGAAAAGAGCTCGAATCTATTCGAGCCAAGTAATGTTAGTTTTATTTATAAACTTACATTTTTAGTATTTAAATGTAACAGTATTATTTGAATTACAGGAAACTTTGCTTGACTTAGAGAATATACGCGTTGATTACCAACATGCTCCAATAGAGCAATTTGACCTTGCAGAGCCTGTTTTAGAAGCAATGGACATTGAAGGACATGAAGCAGGGGGAATGGTACCTCCAGTAGAGCAAGACAATGCTCCCCGAGACCTTGGCGAGCAGGCTCCTGGTCAACAAGAAAACGAATTAATTCAAAATTTTAATGTTGATATTGAACCAGTTCGCAGACGCCGTGGTCGCCCAGCTAGACGGGCTGTAGAACAGCAACAAAGACCCGTAGATGTTCCCGCTAACCTACCACGAGCTGAGAATATTGGGCCAGTACTTCGTCGTCGTGGTCAACCAGCTCTGAATGAGCCTATTCGCCGTGCACGTGGCCGACCACGAAGACCGATTGCCGCAGCTATTGTTGAGCAAGTTCGTAATCTTCGTGGACCAGCTGCTCCAGTTGTCTTACATCGTCTTCGCCAAAGAGGGAATGCAACGGGGCATGCAACACGAGCTACTGAAAATCCTCTTCACCGCCTTCGTATCCGAGCACATCAACGAGTAGCTGTTCAAAATAATGTAGAAGATTTTAATCAAGTTCAAAGGGATATAGTAACTCATCGGAATGAATGCTCTGTGTGTACTCTAAATACTATAAATCGGGTTTTTATTCCATGTGGCCATACGTTCTGTCATGAATGCACGGAGCGTCTTTTGCCACACGGAACTTGCTACGCGTGCCGCAGTGTTGTTCAGCAGACGATTCAACTGTTTATTTAGTTGTCAGTTACTCAGTTAATACAATACACAGCGTGACACAGAAATTTGTAGATAATTTATATTGTATTAACAATTTTATTAAACAAAATTTAAGTTGATAAATTATAAAGATTTCATATTTAAAATTACGAAAATGAAATATAACAATAATTATATATACATATTATTATATTGGTGACAACGAGTGATTTGAAATATTTTTTTTTCTCCTTTCGCATCATTAAGTGCGATTTATTTTATATAATTATTGATCTTGGTGCTTATATACTTTCTCGTATTTATTCCGTACTATATATATATTTTAAATTATATAGCTCATATAGTTTATGAGGAGTTTTTCTTTCTTCTCTTCCTTATAACGAAGTATTATAAGATTGGATGATGTTTTATTCCTAGAGCTAGATTGTCAAGGCTTCGTTTCTTGGTCAGTAGGGTTATTATAGCTAACCTTAAATTGCAGCTGATTTATCTGCTCGCATCATTAAGTGCGCTTTTACTTTTTATTATTATTGGTCTTGGTGAGAGTGAATATCTGATGTCGGAAAACCAGAACTTTAGTCGGAAAACTAAAACTGGTGTCGAACAGATAAGATCTGAATATGCTAATAAGTATTTCTTCTACTTTAAGTAAGATTTTCTGTCGCGCTACCAAGATCAACCATAAGATCCAGTGTTCAACTATAAAGATCTCAAGTAAATAAAAAAAGATCTTCAGTCGACAAGTAAAGAACTCAAAAGGGTTTCTCAGATCCCTTTTCAATGTGCCTAAGATCAAGTGTCGAACGGATCCACTGTCGCGCTACCATAATAAGATGGAAAAACAAAGCTTTTTAGCTCACGTCAATTATAACGCAATTTAACTAAAAATATAATAAAATAAGGATTAATTGATAATAAGTATAATAAGTAAGTAAGTATCTGTCGTTATGGTCAAATTGAAGTAACTCCCTTAAATGAAATGTGTGATGCTTTACATAACTGTGGAGATATGATCACCAACATTGTTTTTTTTGCATTATGTTGGCTTGTTTGCGGCCATGTCTTTGTAAAAAATTGAGAATTAAATATTCCCTCTTTTTGAATACGGGTTTTTCCAAAGATGATCATGGCGTTTGGGGATTTTTTATTTGCGGGTAAGTCATTATTTTTTTTTTACACAGAAACATTGTCTTCCATCATGCATTTTTTACTTTCTTTAAAATAAAATGCATTCATTATTGACATCATTTAACAGTTTCTAACTTTTCCATTTTTAATAACCGCAAGATGGTTATGATGGACGTGAAAAGTTGAGCGGCCAAACCTAGCAAAAACGGTTTCTTTTGCGCCTTTTGGTATGACGCCGGAATTCTACTAAAGTTTCCTTTTAGGAATAAAGAGCCCGAAAGCCTACCGTTATCTGCGCGATAACAAGCTTCTACCTCTACCAAGTCCAAAAAACTCTTCAAAAACTATTAAGCTGTAATGACTGTTAGTCTGGCTTCAATTATCTGGCCCTAAAAAAAAAATAAAAAGCTCTTCCGAAGGTCATTAAAATGCCAACTATGGTACAAAAACTTAATTTGGGAAGAGATGTTCATTGGTAAAGACCGGAAGTGGGATTCTAAAATGCTGAAATGGCGTGGTATTATCAATTTCAAATCGAATATCAAAGAAGCTGCGCGAGCGGGCATGCAGATCATGTCTTAGTCTTATTGTTTGGAGCCAAAAAGATCCAACCAATCATTTGATTCACCTCCTAAGGCAATGCAAACTATGAAAGTCTATCTGGAATCATTCTAAAAGGCATCATCAAGCTTCACAAGGTCGGCACGATCACCAAAGCCTTAGTGCGTTATGGTCATGTAAGCAAAAAATATTCCTTAAGCAGATTAGAATTTGACTAGCTCGGTTGGAGTTGGAAAGGAAAGTAATTTAGGCGCTTTTTGGAATGCCAACAATTAGGTATATTTGTACCACCATTACCAAGGAGGGCGGATCTATTAACACCGACGCCCTTTGGTTGTTGTCAGAGCAAAGGCAATAAAAAAGTCTTTGAAATAAAAGAGCGCTGCTTTTAACGGGAGGGGGGTGCATTCCCTTCCTCTTGTATACCACTGTATTGCTACTTATTGAGGAAATGTTGCCATTGAATTAAAATAAGTTAAAAAGTGGAGCCCTCTCTTTTCCCTTAGCACCATAAAAAAATAAATTTTGGTATATGGCAATAAGTTGCTTATCATAAACAGATGTTCCCATATAATGAAAACTGGCCCATGGGTTCCATATTTAACACAATTTTTTCGCATGAGTCTGAGGTGGGACGGGATCTTAGGTGACAGAACGGTATCCATATCCATCTCCGTGTCAAGTTTGGTTCTCTTTTCTGTCCCAAAAGCAAGCGGATCGAAGTGAGACCAGTGACATGAGGTTGTAATAAGAAATCGGACTGCTGGTAGCCCCCTTTCACCGGAAGCTGTCTGACTTTGGCGTTACAGATGTGGTGAAGATTATAAAGCCAGGTATTGGTCTTCATAATACTCTTTTCAACGTAAAGGCGGCCCTACCAATCTACAAGAAAAGGTTTATTATTGTTGGTCCTCTTTTCTTTTATTTTCCAACATAGCTTTGGCGTAATAAAAGGTTCCTGTCTTATGGTTTCTTTTGCGATACCATCTCTGAATCTGACTAATTGATATTACCTGTATATTGATAAAAAACAGCATATTCTTTGAGTGTTTTGGATCGTGTTGTGATTTCCCTAACTGTTCTAATAGTAATTAATGCTTTATTTGTAATAACAGTTACACAATGATCTATTTTTTTCATAAAAATTAATTTAATTATATATTAAAATGTTGTATATATGTATAATGAATAATTATTTTGAAAAATAAAATAAAATTTTATTATGAATATTGTCATACCCCAACGTGATATTTAAGAAGTTTAGTAAATTGAAATTAAGTTGAAAAGATTTAGACATTTATAAGCATCGTAGTAGAGTGAATTTGTGTGAAAAGGGAGAGGGGATTTATAGAAAATCCACTCGTCATAAGACTATCATACCTTTTTCAATTGTTTCTATAACCCTCTTTCTAGAATCTTTTCAATCTAATGCCTATCGATCTTTATAGAAAGATCGCTCATCGCTTTTATTAATTGCCTCATAAACCGTATATAAGCTACGGGAATTCTGAGATTAAAATACACTCCAGCCTTAAAAGCCACCACATAGTCTACATCTCCGTGTCCTTAAGCGAGCAGGGTGCGACAATATTTTTATTTATTTATTTTTTTAATATGTTTATTTTATTCTTTTTTTTCATTTTATCCTAATTTCACAATTCTATCATTTTAACACATTATCAGTTGCAATACCACACAACAATACAATTGCAAACTACGCTTTGCCAATAGTTTCCCAGTTAACCTGTCATAGCAGCTATTTAAAAAATACTGTACCAATCCAGTATTTCTGGCCAGCCCGGACAGCCACTTTCCTACTTGTGATAAAATAAGTGTTTAATGTTATTTAGCAGCTGGAACTGCTCCATGGCGATCCCCAACTCACGTTGAGAGTAAAATATTTCCCGGTGCTGCACTGCCTACGGGTAACAAAAGTTTCCCTTTCACGACTCAACCTTGTCATTTCTGCCTCCATTCCCACCGACGCCTGTTTTATGAAGTACTATCTGGTATCTTTTCCACCAACCTGCAAAGAAAAAATTACAAAAATTAAATAATAAATAGATAAAAAACGTGTGAAGGTTTATTCATTTAAACAAAACTGACGCTCTTGTTGGCTGTAGTTGAGCTGTGGTTGCTGCTTTATTGTGCCTTTCTGGTTACTTTCATCGGCATCTTTTCTCAGCTCGTTGTTGAGGGATGTGTTTATATCATCGTCACCATAAGGGTTGCCCCGCGAAGAAGAAGGGACAGTAGCGGCAGGCCCATCCTTCCTACCCCAGCTGCCTTACAACTGTTAGAATGTTTTCAAATATTTTCCATAGAATAAAATAATCCTATTAAAATACAATAAAAATTATATACAACTTTGTTAGTGGATTACAATGCATTTTACTTTTGGTAGAGAACTGAGAGCCGTACGTTTGGTGGCGTTGGTTGCAACAACCGGCTGTTGTTTGGGTAGCCTTCTGCTGTTTACACTCCTGATGTTTATACTATTGATGTGAAGCAGTCTTCTTTTGAGACGCAGTTTAAAATGCTTATTCGGTACTAGAATCAATAAAAAAATTAAAGAAGTGAATAAAATAGACATAGAGATAAATAGACAACAAGAATGGATTGAAGAAAGTTAAAAACCAGCTATCGGCACAAATATTTGAAGGGGCAGGATATGTTGCCAACTAGCGGCCAAGTTATAAAATAGCTTTGGCGTCAGAAAATAATATCAACTGAATAAATAACATTTGAAGGCAAAGTCCTCCTCACTGGTACACTCTATTTCTCAGACTCAACCTACCAAGGTTGAGCTCTACTCCCTTCATTTTTAAAAACTCAAAAATCTCTATATAGGCACATGACATAAAAATGAAAAATTATTGAACGAACATTTATCGTTACCTGCTAGTACAGTAATTTCAAGAGAGCGTTCTTCCACAACAAAAAGTGAGGAGAAAACCTCCGTTCACATGTCCAGGTAACCTATTAAAAACAAGAAAATAATTATTATAAGGAAGAAGAGCAGAGAAAGAAAGAAGAAGAGAGGCGATACCATCGACAGCTCCAAAACAATCTGTTTAGAAAAACACGAATTTCCTGAGACTACGCCCGTCAAATCTTAATTTAAAACATCATAAAATAAAAAAAGGTTATCTTATTTAAAAGCTCCAAAAACTTGACAATAATTATGAAAATAAAACTTTCTCGACACCAAAATAGTTCTGCTCACTATTCGATGTTAACAACAAGACGCCTTTAGAATCTAAAGGTCAATTTTACAACCCTCATCCCATCGTCGCAAAGAAAGAAAAAAGATTGATTGAAAAAATTTCCAGATTTTTTATTTAATTTAATTTTTATTTAATTTAAAACAGGAGACAAACATAACAACAACTTTCTCAATCTAATAGACAGAGAGAGTACTTTATATACTAAGAATATGTTATATACAAAAAGCCCTGTAACTATTCGGAAAAGTCTTCTCGTTTTATCAAAAGAACAGTAACAAAACCCTCCAAAGCCGCTGAAAAATCTCCGAATACAGACACAATAGCTAGTGGTGCTTGCCCAGGGAATGAGAAGTAGAGAGCAGCTAACTTTTTGCCCACACTTTACCCGGCACCGTTGACTTCCCTAGACGACTCAAGAGCCAACTCAAACCGGCCAAACAGAAATATTGGTCCAACTCTAATTGGCCGATATATTGGTCAATCTGGTCTCGTCCTAAACACGAAAACAAATTTTAAATTAGTACTGCTACATCATCGCAAAATATTATATACCATACCTTTTCAAAGAAGAGAAACTCTCCTCCATCAAACCAGAGCCGACCGAACAAAGACAACAAACCAGACGATATAGACATTTACCGATCAATATTACAATTTTTGCGTGTGTAACAACACGGCCTGAAAAGCAAATTTTTAGGCGGCCTACATCTGTAAAATAAAAGTTAATCTTATTTCAAGAGACATCCAAAATGAAATTTATAGTAGCCAAAGGCAGAAACTCATGGCACCCAATTGTAAACTCAATCACTTGCAAATCACGAAGAGTAGTTCAGGGAGCTAAAAAAAAGTAATGACCGCGTGTATCGCCCTTGTCCCGAGAACGTTTTTATACCACATTTGCCTCATAAAAAAGAAAATAGTGTTCCCTCTGAACCATGACCCGGAATCAAAGATGCGGTCCACATTTGGTAATCGGTGCGGATGCGGTACTCAAGATCATCGAGGCAGCTCGTCATTGTTTTATATTTGGTAAGCTTATACCAAATACTCAGACCAACTTCTATCTACTTTTCAACTTTTATTGGCGCTAATTCAAAAATGAAAGTAAAAGCTAGCTAAAGTTACAATATCGCCTATTTGTGTTAATATAAATTTCTTGAATATCTAATAGTAGAACTCATTTTCTTGTTTCGTCGTTTTCTTTTCATAATTTAATTAGAAACTGTTATTTTTCAAAAATATAAAACACTTTTCTGTAAAATAAGGATAAGGAACGGACATATCGTACCCACTGAAATATAATACAGTAAAGTGGGAAAATAAATAAATAAAATATTTATATAAGCCTTAAAAAAAACCTTTTATTGTGATGAGATCGAATGTATATTGATTTACCTAATATTCCGTAACGTTTTTATTCCCTCTTTTTGAAATTAAGTCGGAAAATCCTTATACCGTGTTTTCCTCGCTTGTAATTTTCCTCGCTTCTGATTGGGCGATGTTTTGTTGTGTTTGTGGTTCAACGTCAATTAATAGGGCACTCCGCACTCTAGTTATCATATTTATTTCATATAAAATAATGAACAACGAGTGGGCTTTTATAGAACTTTTCATTATTTTATCGCCCTAACTCAATTCCCGTTTAGTATTTCTAGCTGAAATTCTTTTTTGAAAATTGGAACAAAATTATTTCGATTGGATCATTATTACAAGGAATAACGTTTTAAACAGTAACTATAGCCAGACAATATCAAAAATAGGGTTTTTACCCCATTTCGAGTTTTGGAAGAAGAGAAAGAAATTACTTAATGTTTATTTTATTGTAAATGGCTTTATAAAATTATTGTGTTAAGCTTAATTATAATGAAGAAATCGATCCAAATCATACCAATATCTTTGTTTCATTGTATTTTTAAAATAGCATTTCAAATAATTTAAGAACAGCCCAAAGTAATTCAAACAAACAGTCATTTGAAGGTGCATTCTTGGAAAACATGTTTTACTAAGGAATTGAATATGTAAAATCCAGAAATCAAAATTTAATAAAGAGAAATTATTCAAGATCAATCTAAATAGAACATATTAAAAAAATTACAGAACTGGTCTGAATCATCAATGCATCGTCTGTTTTTCTATGAGCCTATGTAAAAGGTCTCGCAAAAAAGTTAAATACTTAAATATAAATAACAATTAAGTTTAAATAAGTTTAAATATGACACTGGGAATTAAAATTGTTATTTTGTGTTTTCGAGAGAAAACACACTGAGCTTCAATCCCATGGAAAAAAAATTTCAGTGAAAATTTTCTCACCAGATTATGTCACAAATATTGAGGTTTTTCCCTCAAATATTTATTTTTTAAAGAAGTATTACACAACCGACTTATAAAATGTAAAAAAATTAATTCATTCAATGGCATTTTTTTCCAACATTTAGGGACAATTTTATTTCATAAAAACATGAGGACTAGGTCACTTCTTATAGTTAACTATTTTTTAAAAATCGGAAGCTGGCTTAGACGATGACATCAAATTAGAAAAATGGTCAAAAATTATTCAACTGTAAGGGTGGAATTTTTCGTATTCTTTTATGAAACGAAATTGAAATAAATATAATAAATGAACTTAATTGAATTTATTTGTTTTTGAATTTTTAGAACTACTCCGTATGTTTTTCATGTAGCTAAAAGATTCAACATTATATGTTTGAAAATAAAAGTTCCATAAGTTGCTAAGTTGGAGGATAGATTTTTTCACGGTTCGTTTTTTGTAACCAACGCCACATTCGGATCTTAATCCCCTACCTAGGCGCCAACTGACAACTCCGCATTCTTGTATCCTTTTCTGGAAGAAATTTTAAATTGGCAGCTTTTTTTACTTTCACGGTCCTACAGTTCTCTTTTTTATTTTGGGTGTACAGGCGGTGCGCTAAGTGTCGGCGTTGCCTTCTGGATGCGCATTGCGCAAGTAAGGGCTTGAACAAAACCATAGCTTCAAACCGGTCTTGTTGGTCTGTATACCATCGTTCATGAAAATGAGGCACTATCCTGTGGCCACCACGCAGTTTCAACCTCAAAACGAATGATGGTTCCCAGTTAGCCATAAGCTATTACGGCGGAGGGTCGGGATGCTAAAAAAAATTAATGTACCGACAGTATTTAATATGGATTTACAGTTTCGGAGTACCTATAATCCACATTTTGTCATCCTGGTTCAAGAGTCTTTTCTTCTTGTGTTCCCCTTTTCCACGAAATGAATGGACGATGTCTCCGCTTGGGTTCTCTGTAAATCCATGGTGAAGAATTCCAGCCGTGTATTTGCGGATATTGCAGCTTATGGCTTTGCCATTTTCTTGGAACGACAAACGTGCTTCAGCCGCTCCACCGTACAATTCTTACACGTCTGCGTTATTTGACTCTGCTTAGGTAAACGTAATTGGAAAATATAACCATATGTTATATGATCTTACTAGCTAGTTTTCAATTTGCTTTTTTTCCAGCAACGTGCTCTGGATGTCGATTTGTGGGATTCTCTTTGACCTTTTTCTTCATCTAGGATATAGTGTTTATAATTGAGATCACTGCATTCATAACACACAGTATGGTTCAAATAATTGTGAGGGGCTCTTAGCTGTTTAGTGCTTTGTGCCTCTCAAGTTTATTTGGACCATACTGTACCTTCTTGCTATTTACATAACGTAAGTTCGCCTTCCTTTTCTCTGATATGCGGCTTGAGCTCTTTGGTAACTGTCGGATGGCATAATTATTTTTCGGTTCCTACAATCTAACATACAAAGATGGGGGGATATAATATGTATATTAAAGTTTGTATGATGAACCTGTGGAACCTGTTTTTTACCTTTTTTTAAGGTCGACCTAGTTTCTTTCTGATTTCTGGAAAAGCTGCAATTTTTGAACAATTTTTTTTGTTTATAATCTAGACGGAAATTGTGATTATTTATGTTCTTATATTGATTCTAAATGTTTAAATCAATAGCTCATTCAACAGCTATGGCCTTTGTAAATCAATACATTAAATACGATAAGACATAAAAAATGGAATAATTATATAATTAATACATCGTAGCTTTATTATATATTTCACTTTTTGATATCGGAGATAAATCTAAAAATTCGAAATTATTAAAATTATTTGAAACATTTTAATTTTTTGGAACGCTGTCAAGAGGAGGAGGAAGTGGGCGACTAGTCCATTTTCCACAATCGGGTGGTGGTGGAGATAGACAGAGTGGCGACCTTCTTTGAAACGCGTTAACCCTTGGCCTCCAGAAGTCTGCGTAGCTCCCTTTCATCATTTTTATACTCCAATTCAATTTTAAGATCTTCGTCCAAAATGCTCTGAAGGGTAGGGGGCTTCTCCATGTCCGTAACGGCCTCTTCGTGAATTTGAAGTTGACGGTGTTCCATATTGACTAAAAGTGTATGTAAGAAGCTGTTGTTTCATCTTAGGCGCAAGTGAGCCTGTTACATATTTTTTTAAATAAACGAGATTGAAAACAATGTTAAATTTTTTTTTGGTATTACGTTAGAGAACAACCCGAATTGAAAATGACGGGTAAAACTGGTTCGTTTATCCGAGGTGATATCCATAGCGGTCTTTGCATTTTGATGTTTGTCAAAATTGACATAGCACATATTGTAATTGAAAGTACCAGTCTTTTCCTTATCCTTGGTAAATGCGTCGTGCATTGAAATTAACTAAAATAAAATAGTAATTTTAAAATAATAATTTAAATGGTTGAATTCTTGTATTTTTGCATACCGACGCCAGAGGACTTAAGCTTTTAGAAAAAGTAAACATTGAAAAAAACACTTGTTGGAACTCGTTCATTGTGACATGCAGCGAGAGGTCAAAGCTACAACTTGAAGCCAAAGCAAAACAATCTTCATGAACAATGTCTCGACCGAGCTTCCAGTATAAATGCGTTCGCACAGGTCACATCCATGACCTAGCATCGTTAAAGTAAACCCTTCTCTTTTGTGGGCTGTGATACTTATCTGACTACACTTTAAGCGGTAGGAAACAGGTTTCTGAATGCTATGACGCGGCACAACATCAATTGGAAATCAACAGTTATGTATCTGCAAATAATAACAACACAATAACAACGAATCTGTTCATATTGACTTGCTCTCGAAGTTAAATTACATTTTCGACATACCTACCAGCTATTATTGAATTTAATTTTTTGAAATAAAACTAACTCTATTTTGTCCAAATTGGAACACAACACAACTTGAAAAAAAACTAGTTACTTAATTTGCGTTTTAGTTTGTTGATTACAAAACCGGTTTGTTTGATAGCTTGCTTAATATCAAACATTTAATCTATAGCTCTCATAGAGAAGAAAGAATATTTAAAATACCAGATAAGTGAAGGCTAGTGAGACTTCAGTTGAAAAGTTGTTTTCAGTAGAGGCAATATCCCACAAATGGCTACACAGCAGTGTAACAACTTTGGCTTTAATAAATGAGTCGTGTTGGCTATGGTGGAGGAGCCAGCTTTAGCTTCAGTAAAAGAAAAAGCGAGACCTTCTTCAGAAAATATGCGTCTTAGTTGGAGAGCTCTTTTTGTGTACAGTATGGTCCAAATAAACTTGAGGTGCACAAAGCACTAGACAGGTAAGGGCCCCTCAAGTTTATTTGAACCATACTGTATGTGTAAGTTTATGTGTAAACGAAAAATCGACAAATATTCATAGTCAAATAAATATATAATAATTTACTTAAAATATAAATAATGATAACAATTTGATTCCATTATAGATGGTTAGGTTACGGTAAGATGGACTACGAATGTGGTAGAGGTTTGGCATTGGAGACCAAGCTTTTCCGATTGATTTTTTGATCGACGAAACCAAGCCTATTCCAATAAAAGTAATTTTTCCGACAAAAAAGGTACGAAAACATGATCATTGGTATTTTCTAAAAAAAATCATATTTTTGTTCTTTCAAAATCTCATCGTCTTAAAATAAAATGTTATTGAAGAAATTGAAAAAGGGTCCGAGGTTAGAGCTCATGCATTAAAAGATTTCTGTCCATTATTTGTGAATTGTCCCTCAAAGCCCTGAATCGTTTTGAATTTTCTTTTTGGTAAATTGTTTGTTTGGTTTTTTAGGTCTTTTTATTTATTTATTTTTTTAGGTATTTTATCGTGGCCACTAATTTAGCCTTCATCCATTCTCTCGAGAGGTAAGGGACTAAAAATCCGTCCGCAATTTTCATGGATTTTCTTGACAGTCATTGATTTTAATTGATTTTCTATATTTTCTTGTATTTTCAATCAACTTTTCTCTTCTACCTCGCAAAAGAACAAAGAAAGGCTACAAGTATGACTTTTCGGTAATTCTGCTCTAGTTTATTAAAAAATAGATTCTTATATTTTATTTTAATTAATGTAAATAAAGAGGAAAGAATTGGATCAATTCGTGCATATCGAACTAAAGCATGGGAAAAGCTTCTATAAAACGATAAAATGTTTTATTATCCCCATGATATTTTTTATTTCTGAAATCTTTTTCAAAATTATATGCATTTCAACATTATTGATGTGTTACATTATAGTAAAGTCACTAGTTTTTTTTAATAAAACAATTTTAAAGGTATATGAGGAAAACTGTCAAAAAACAAATTGAATCAAAAGATCGTGTTTTCTTAATATGTAACTGTGATTATCTTTGAATTTGTAGTGGGAACTCATCTAGAGTTAGATGTATCTTTTAGGTGTTTTTTGCCATGTTATATTCGGTAAACCTGGACTTGGGTAAAACGCTTTAAAAACGTGTGAAAGTGAACCATAATTTATTACAACTGGGTCATAACGATCAATCATAATTGTGACAGGAGATGTATCATCCATTCTAATGTCAGTGTCCTCATCATCTAAAGTAATACTTCATCCATTTTGATTACTTTAGGGGAACCCGTATCATAATTTTTAGCCGTGAAATAACAGTATCCTTTAGAGAACTGGAATTTTAAAAATTGAATGGACAGAAATATTAAACCATCTTAAATACCGTCATACAATGTAGGGAATACGACTGGTTCTGCACCAGCAGGAAACGATAGGAGTGTGAGTCTATGTACAATTTACATAAATTTATACTAAATTTCATAATATCTAAATTTAAAATGTATTAATTTATTTGTTTTGAAATATTCTGGTGAGTTGTTGGTTATCCTTACACATTTTCCTTGATGACAGGGAGAGCCTTTAACTCATAGTTTTTAAATATGTATGTTCCCTTTGATTATTATCACGGGAGAGAGAGAACTGCTGGTCGTTTTAATTTCGAACAATAGATGTCTATACCATCTGTTTTATTGTCGGCCGCCTCAGGTTTGATGAAGGGGGGTTTCTGTTTTTTTAAAGGTATTACATATACAAAGCAGGACTAATAAAAAAAAACGTTTTCTTCTGCAGGGCGAGACCTGATGGACCAATATATCGGTCAGTTGAACCTGTTAATTAGTACTGTTATCAGAGTACTAATTAAAAATTAACTCTTTTCTATTATAGAATACATGTTTGTATTTAAATTGCGTAAAAATATAAGGGGACAAATAAAAATATCGGAAAAATGCTTCATTCTCTTTGATAGTATTTTATAGACAACATCAAACACCTTTTTGGCTTTCAAAAGCTATTTGCAATACTTGCTTTAAATTTATTTGATCAACTCCTGTATTTTTGGACTTTTTCTCTTGCACTTTCTACTCTTGCATTTTTGGAAGAAACCCGAAGATGATTAGTATAGCACTCGCGTAAATTTGGGAAAATGAAATTTACGAAATTAAACATTGACCCTTGAAGTGTTAGTAGACCTTTTATTTTGAATGAATCTTTTTGAAGGTGCAAGTATTTTTGCTGGGAATGAAAGCTTGAATTATAATCTCATCAACCATCTGAGTCTTAGCACGGCGGTGAGCAGAGCCTGGCTATCTTTTCACGTTTGCTGTCAGGAATCCTGTCGTTCCTCAACTAAAGGGTTTCAACAGTAAATTGTCAAACGATAGCTGTGACCCGGGACGAAGGGTAATGATAAAGGATTTGTTTCCGCAATCAAATAATTTTTGAAAGAAATATGTGCGATACATAAAATAGATTTTTTAATTATAAAAAAAAACTAAAAAAACCCTACTCCACTTGTCCACTTGTCTACCCCAACCTAGACAAATGTGTTGATAACCCATAATGTGTGCTAAATACTGGCTCAGTAGGCCAATATAAAATACTACACAACCTATGGCCCACATAACCCATGGGTTGGGCTGGTGAGATAATGCCTTGATTGTATTTTGTTGCTATTTTCTGAGTTAATGGATGGGGAATTCTTCCATTTAATTTGTTTGCTTGGCTGCAGTGATTGCCATGGCGATGTCGGCATATTCAAAATTACTTCATTTGTATTTTTACACAACAGTTATATAATAACGGGATTGCTTATATTCATGAAATGCTACTGAAGAGTGAATCTGAAGAATTTGACACCCCTTCCTCTTTTAATAATGTTTCAAGTTTACTTTCGGTAAAAGAAAATGGGGTAAAAATGATTTTTCCAGATAAGATCAGCCAAAATTTTCAACTGATAAAAAATCTGCATTTAAAAAAATTTTATGAACAAATTTAATTAGGATTCATTCAATGTTATCCTGTAGTACTTGTACTCAGATATGACCCACGGGTTAAAGTGTCCCCAGTTTTCTTGCAAAAAGTAGCTCAATATTATAAATGGATTATTTTTCTGATTTTTCCTCTGCTGATAAAATGTTTTCCTATCAAGTTATTTTAGATTTTTATCATCATTCCCCACCGAGTTATTTATTAGATCACCTATAAGTACAACGCAAAATTCCTCCCATTTAAGCACGGGTTAACAGGACCGCGTTCAAATAAGCATAATTTTTTAACGGAAGGTGGCTTGACCATTCCGCTATAAATAATTTGTTGAGACGAGAACTATTCTTTAAGTTTAATGGAAAATGTTTAATGTACTTTGGATTTTCGACTTTGACTGAGAGACCGGCAAGACCGAGTTCCTAAATTACGTACAAAACAATATAACATTTCAATATCTGGTATCAGGTTCTACAAAGGACTTCGGAGGAATGATTGACGGATAGGCAAATGGTGGAAAAACATATTATGTGGATCGAAAATATTTATTAACCACAAAATTAAGAGCATGAATAAAATTTTAAATTAAACACCCAGTCATTTTCATGAACGACCTGAACAATATACTATTCACATCTAACTATTAACCGAAAATAGAGCTAGCAGATCCATCCAATCACAAGAATCGAAAGAAGAGGGAAAATTGTTTTTCAAATAGATAAATCCCCAGTTTTAAATTACTCTCACGAAATGGATATTATCTACGATCACAAAGTACAGTTTGTTTATCATGTTGGTCCCCTCATTGTTTTTTTTTATAATTTTCTACTTTTTACAATAGTGTTACGTGATTAAACACCCTATGGTTTAGTCCATGGATGGATCAATGAACTCTGTGGTGAATGTATCTCAGTCTTTCGCAGTTAAAGGTTAAAGTTAAAGATCAAACTAATTTGATGCATTAGCTCAATATCATGGGATAACGAATTCAACACAACAAACGAATTCTTTCTTGATATGAAAAATTACGTTACTTTCGACTTGTTTTGTTATATTTTTAGCTTTCCGGAGTCATACTCATCACCAGGGCAAAATCTTATGTGGAGTCTCTTCAGTCTCAAGTTTCATTTTATCTAAGATTTATTTTCATCTAGTTAAGTTGATAAATTCTTTTAATATTTTAAACCCATATATATTCGAATTGAATAAATTGAACGTGAAAAAGTGCCAGCGGAATAAAATTGTGGATGGTATCAAAGCTAGTGAGTTTATATTACAGAAAATGGAAGCTTAAAATGAGAAACTTGATGTTTGGTGCGTTTGCATAACCTGAAGCATAATCGATTTAATGAAAATCGGTTAAAAAGAAAGTTACTTCGGCAGGCGGTAAAAGAATATAATTTGCAAACGACGTGATGACCTTGATTGAAAAGGTATTAAAAGACTCTAAAATGCACTTCGAGTCTGGGCTCTCAATGTAAATGAATGATATATGCCTGAATGCAATTTACAGAACTCCCAAAGTAAATATGAACCCATAACCTGTTGAGACGGATTCAGACAGAAATGGAGGATTATTCGACGGGGAGAGAGTGTGTGGTAAAGTGAGAGAGACAAGAGGTGCATAGAAAGTCAGTTTGTAGGACCCTTTGGCCGTGAGGTTAAGCAACCACGAACTATAAAATTGCTGAACCGAACTACGTTAACATGGAATTTTGCCGATAATGCTGATATTTTAACATGGATTTCACTGGTAGGCCATAATTTATTAAAATCGCTTTAAGTACTGAAGCGATTGCTTTGTTTGATCAACCATCATGTTGCATTTTCAAGCGAATTGCATAACATATTTCCCATTAGTTGTTTTCAAACGTTTTGCTGCTGTCGTTCCATCAAATGTTTTTTGTAAAAATGAATTAAGACATTATGGATAAGAAATTCATGTAGCTGATATGTCTGAACAGTGAAAAAAAAACTAAACAAAAAAAATTAAAACATTATTCATACCAAGCATTGGTTATGGTTGATTTCATTGAGCAAAGCTATTCCTATTTCTTGCGAATTGGTAAGATAGTTTGCCTTTGAGCTTTTCAAATTTACAGCAGCACACCAAGTCTCTCTTCAAAATCCTTTAACCGGCTTTGTTGCATACGAGGTTTGACTTAGGATGGCCGTTATATCTTCATGTTATGTTGATTTTGGGTCCATTTTGATTTTGGGGCGGAGTGCTGAACTATATAATATAAATTAACCATATTTGTGTATATTCGGCGACCAAATAAATATTGTTCAATTACCCACCCTATTGCTTTCAGGAGTATCTAACGATTTTAAACTTTAAATCAATATCGGACCTTATAGTGATTAAATCAAAAGGGTCGTTTAAAATGTTTCGATATCCTCGATAGTTCCTTGCTTGATGAAATCCTAAAATACCTTTAATATATTGTCAATCTCATTCTGGCAAATTTTAAGTTTCACTGTAATATGTTAGTATCGGTGTCTGTAGACTGTAAATTCGACAGGGTTTTTTAGTTGGCCAAAGGGGGGCCGAAACTTAGCCTTTGGCCTAGGGCCCGAACTTTGGTTAATCCGGCTCTGACCGCTTGTCAGATTCCAGATTTATATCTGATATATCCACCTTTAAAAATCCATTGATAAGAATAAATACAAAATTCGGTTAGATATTTGTATTATCATTTCATAATGTTAATACAATGGTATTGAGACCAATTCAAAAATTCGTTTTGACTGAGTCAAAGAAATTTATTTTAAGGGAGACGCCAAAGAAAAATAACAATCCTACGATTATGCGTTTTTCCCACGGTTTTTCCCTTGTAATATACAGGCGTCAAGATTCCCCCAAATCCCTGCCTGGAAAACATATGACTGGACAAAGTCATCAACTCCCTCCTGTTCTTCCGTCTTTGTTTTTGAAAGCCAAACCAGGAGTGAAGTGGGTGGACGTAGTAGTACCAAATGCTAGAGCTTAGCTTGGACCATGCCGGAAGTTAAGTTGAAAGAAAAGATGGAAAATCATGCAGTTTGGAAAGTTGAATTTCGGGGTGATTCGTCAACTTTGTTTCCTTAGTTCAAAAGAAAAACAACAAATCCACATTTATTGAAACACTCATTTACTTACCTCAGTCAATGAAGCCACAGCTGAAGTTTGCTCAATGAACTATGGTGACAGTGTGACACTCATCACGTTGCGATTGAGAACATTTTTGTTATTTTAAAGCGAATCAGAAGACTCCCTTCCCTGGCTATTCGGTATACGGTGCAGAAATGAGCGGCAAGAGTGGTCACTAGTTGAGATTAACAAATACGTCGTGGTTTGGTGGGATGCTCATGTAATCCGGGCTACCTTTGGAGCTATGGATGACCCCCCCCCCCCCTTCGAGAGGAGAACACATTCTTTTATAAATTTCAGATAACATGACAATGTTTTCTCCGTCGGCATCTTGTAAGTGAAAAGAAGGGAAGTGGTTGCCAGCCGACTTTGACAATGTCTAGACAACTCACGCCGATGATGACTGAAAAGAAGGAAAGAACTACCATGACGACGGCAGTGGTACTGATGAAAGCCGTGGATGTGATAGAAAACTTGACGGCGGTTAAAGTAGTTGTGATATGGTGATATTTTTGTAAGTATTTCTGGTGAGTATGTCACTTCCATTAAAATGTGAATTTTTTGCTTCATTGTGGAGTCAGAGCCTTCTCCCCTGTTTCTTTGCCTTTGGATGAGTGACCCTGATGGAATAATGTGATTATGCCAAATAATCATGTTGGTAGACGAATTGGCCTTGAGATGAGATGGGAGATAGGGATAGGCTAACAAAATCCAGAGATTACTCTTACAGTCCTCAGGATTGTCAGGAACGACCACCTTATCATCACTCACCCGACCAGCTTCCTGAGCCTCACAGTGGTTCTTTCAGCAAGGAGCCACTAAATCTGTCAAGCAAGGAAGGAAGTGGATGCGGGAGTAAGGGGGCTGGAAGTGACATAATCACGAGAAATCCTTACACAAATATCACCATATTTGAAATATAAACATTAATATAGAATTAACAAGAAGCCAAACTTTTTCTTAAATTACGGACAAGGACGTGGGTTATTCTATCTACTTTAATACTAAATTTATTATTCATATATTTGTGACTAAAAAATAAAACAATTAGTAAAATCCCGACAAAATTACTTATCGCGAAAAACTGTACTAAAGCTTTACATTCTTTGAAAACTTATCTTTGGTTTTTAACTTGATTCAAATCTTAAATTTGATTTAGTTATTTTTTAGTTTATTATTGATTAGTTTTGGTTATTTGATTAGTTGGTTATTTGATTTAGTTACAAAAATATTGTAAAATTAAAATGTTACACTAAAACACCATTGCCATATCAACGACTTCTTTCAAAATGGTAATCTGTCAGGCGTATTTAATAAACAAAATGTATAAGGGCACTTCCTTAAACTAACATCTTTTTAAAATCTAAAAACAAATATAGATAACCAGATAAGGTAAATTAGTTTCTAGAGTAATTTAATAAAACGTTAAAAATAACAAGAAAATTATCAATCATATTATAGATATTCATGTTTAATCCTCTTTGAATAAAAATGTTTTAATGAACTTTTTTACATACATTTAAATGTTATGTTATGAATGTAAATGTTTGAAAAAAGGTTTTTTTTATACAATATGCTATTTTCAAGTTATTTACAAGTTATCTATAATAAAGACTAATTTAAATATATTTTCCAATAGATACCACCACTTCGAGATGGAGAGATCGAGATTTTTCAGAGATGGAGCAACCGTTTGACCATATATAGCTGTGTTTGTCCCATGTCCACTCTCTAGGGCGCCATGTTTAGACCAGCCAGTAAGATCAAAAGTAGTTTAATACATTTTAATACGTCAGGAATAAAATAATTTATCGAATATGAATTCGACTCCTAAAATTGTAAAACAACTGTTATATCTACGTCCGTCTAACATGACTTTAATCATCTCAAGTTCTGGTGTATAGTCGTGTGGCCTAATGGATAGGGCGTCGGAAGTCCCGCCACGATTAAAAACGTCACAATAAATTATTTTGTTTCTTCAGATAAAACTAATCATACTTATATTTACTTTTACCACATCAATTGCAACGATTTCATCATTTTATTAAATACGTACTGACATGTTATACAGCAGCATAATCTTTTACTAAAAGAAAGGAAGTAGAGTAAGGGAAGTTGCGATTTGCTAATAATCAATAATGAACCTTGAACAATTATCAGGTGCGCTATACCATACGTATTTATACAACTATATAGATGTTGCATTGTGAGAGGAGAATTTTCATAGTTCAATTGCTACAACCAACACAAAAATGCTAAAGTTTCTCTTGCTCATCTTCCTTCATCTAATAATTCCTGATTTTAGTATCGATGCAACTCAAATCATGATCGATAGCAACGGTTATTCAAACATTGTTGTAGCAATATCTCCCGACATACCAAATTCCGATGCAGCTGAAATCATTCAAAATATTCAGGTACTATTTTCAAGTATTAAAAAAGCAGTAACAAGTTTTAAGCGTTAACTTATCTTTATTACGTGTAAGTTCATGACAACGAGAGCCTCAAGGGTATTATTTTATGCAACTGAGAAGAGGGCTTATTTCAAAGATGTCAGAATCCTCATCCCGGATTCGTGGGACAATTTGCTAGCAAATGCCACCACTTGGGAGACCTACTATGTATACATCCTACTAATGATATTATATTAATTGTTCGCAACGAATTATTTTACAAAAATAGGAAGCAAACATCCGGGTAGCCCCACCTAACAATAATTTCGGTGATAGGCCTTACACTGTCCAGTCTGGCGGATGTGGTCAAGAGGGTGAATACATCCATTTCACGGCAAATTATTTGAGGACTCTCCAATTAGGCAGTACTATTGCTATGTTTGGCCATTCTGGTATTAACACATGACATATCTTGTTACACATAATTTTAAATATTTTTTTAAAATAAATAAATATCTAAATTAGACAAGCTTTTCGTGCACGAATGGGCACATCTGCGTTACGGAGTGTTTGATGAATTTGGAAAGGCGAATGATCAGATGTTTCCACTTTTCTACCATACTCAAGGTACCAATGCGATCCTGCCCAACCTGTGTACGGATGAGCTTCCGTCTTTTAGTGTATTGTAAGTATTGATAATTATACCTCAAATAACAATAATAGTGCCATTTAATTCTAATTTTACAATTTCTTTAGTGATGCAATAACTAATGGACTTTGCAAACTGGATCCCTTTACAGGCATTTATGATCAAAGCTGTGCCTACATTCTACAGCCAGATTTTCATCCGAAGTCGTCTGTAATGGCTGAACAAACAATTGATTCCGTAAATTAAACATAATTTTATTTCATGTGTTTAATGGATTTATTTAGAATTCATATAACAATCTCGTAAAACAATCTGCATTTCCAAAACATATTCAAGGTTATGATGTTTCTTTCAAATAAATGTAGGCATCTTTTAAACTATCGAGTTTTAATGCGTGAAAAATAATTAAAAGGTACTATAAATGTATAATAACTGGTTATGCATATACTATACCTTTATGATTGTTGTTTACGCTTTTTGAAACACAGAATTATAACGGGTATTTAAAGCTTTTTATGATATTGAAGTTTTATGAGTGTGAATATTGTAGGTTGTAGAATTCTGTAAAGATGACCAGGCTTTGAGTCACGTTTACGAGGCCCCTAATAAACATAACGCGATGTGTGGAGCCAGGAGTGTCTGGAACGTCATTGCATCTCATCCAGATTTTTCTGACGATCAGTATTTATAAAAGAAAATCATACAATATCTTTTTTAATGCAATGATTTAAAATACAAAAGTACTTAAAATAATTCAGTAACCCACCAGTAATATGGGATATAAACTTGGACCCTACTTTCACTCTCGTCCGATCCAGTAGCGGCTCTAGATTCATCTTAGTTGTGGATGTTTCTGGCAGCATGACGTCTTCCGTAAAAAAAAAAATCCATTATCTAATTTTTTAAGCTGTTTCAAGCTTTATTCAAAATAACCTTATTGAATGCCATTTCAAATATAAAGGAAACATTCTTCTAGTTATTTACTTAATGTAAATAAAAAATAATAGTGTTATTTGTAATTGCGTTTTATTAGGAAATAATTGAATTTTTCTATCAATCATTTGATGTTGAAAAAAACATAAAATGGTAGGAAATAGAAAAATAAAAATAAATGGACATTAAATTGATTAAAATGCATAAAATATGATTTACAGTGTTTACATACAGTTTAGGAATAATTTTATTTATAGAATCGGATCGGAAAACTTTACGAATCAGCCTATAGATGGATCAAGTACGACATCGGGGAAGGCAACCAACTAGGACTAGTCCAGTTTAGGTAATATTAATTCGATTGGTTTTTTAAAAAGATTGGAAAATACTAATATCTCTGATCATATAACAACAAATAGTTCTACTGCTACGACGCTAAGTGAACCAGTTTTAATAGATGACGATGCAAGCCGAGAAAAATTAATCGCTAAGCTGCCAAAGACCGCTTATGGAGGGACGTGTATTGGTTGTGGCCTCCTCAAAGCCATCGATGTATTTATAAATATAAAAAAAAATTTAAATTAATTTTTTGTTAATTAAATGTAACTAATTCTTAGGAGCTCAGTTCTGGAGGGAAAGGAGGGGTCATTTTACTTATGACAGATGGAATAGAGACGGATCAACCGTTAATTCAAACTGCCATTCCTCAGGTGATCCAGTCTGCAGTTCGAGTTGTTTCTATAGCTTTTGGGTATGCCCATCAGCTCTTTATTGGTTTTAAATTTTGCGATATTTTTATGTATTGTGTTAACATACAATCAAAGGAGGGCGGCTGAAAAAAAAAATTGAAGAACTCCCATGCTAACCAATGGATTAAGTTTCTTTGTGGATGACAATGATGATAGTCAGGGATTGAGTGACGCCTTTAAAGGATCTATGAACTACCAGCCTGCAGTTACAAGCGACAAAGTTATTGCCCTAGTATATTACTAAAAATACTCTTTAGCTGTCAATGCCATCAATATTCTACCTGATTTATCTTGTGATTAGGTGTACCAACGGCAGTTTCGAAGCGTGAGCCAATCCATTTCGGGGGACTTCATGATTGACGTAACAGTTGGCAAGAATTTTGTTTTCCGTATTGATTACAGTCTGAGGAGCTACCTTCAATCTGTTGAGCTAGTCTCTCCCGATGGACAAGTCTATAGCACCTTGGATTATGACGATGCTGCGAAAGTAGCTTTTCTTAAACTTTCTAAAGTCATGGTAACAGAAATGTAAACGAAAACTTTTATTAAAAGACTATTTAAACCAGCAAAAAACATATTACTTGAAGATCGGACGGTGGTTGTTCACTATTCAAGTAAAAAACTCCAAGAAGAATTCAATCGCCGTAACAGTGACTGCTCAAACTAGAACTTCCGGAGCGTTTCCCATAACTATCGAATGCTACGTACCTGATGGTAAATGTTATAATAGCTCTTATCTTTTTTGAACCAGGTCAATTTGTTTATCACTTAAAATTAAATCTCAATAAACAGGAACAGCCATTGAAAATGCCACGAGTAATCCTGTCAGGATTTTAGCCAAAGTGATGCAAGAGAGCAATCCAATTATAGGAGCCAATGAAAAGTAAGTGTCAATTAAATAAAGCTGAATAAAACTTTATTAATCAATGTAATTTGTGTGAAGAGCTTTTGTAGAAACGCCCACCAGTAAGATTATTGAATTGGATTTACTTGACAACGGAGCGTTAGCCGATACAATCAAAGATGACGGAATTTATTCGCGCTACTTTGTCACGGCATCATCATCCGGTCGATCCACCGTAACCTGCGAGGCTTCGGGTACAGGATATTCCTACGTAAAAAGCAGCCCAAAAGACATTTTCAGATCAATCACCTTAAACTTCTCCGGTAATAGAAAACAAAAGATAAATTTAAATTTTTAATTTATTGGAATAGTTTAACAAATCAATTTTTAGATAGGAGAGATGCTAGTTCTGACCAGGAAATGACAGGCGAATTTACTCGTATGGCTAGTGGCGGTTCTTTTAGGGTAAATATAAGATTATATTTTCAAAACTGTTTTAAAACTATTTTGGGTCAAAGGTGGCGGTTTCCGTTCCTATCCAGGATCCTTACCCTCCTGCCAGAGTTTTAGATTCGGTCATTGCAAGCATAGATAATCTAAATAAACACTTTAGCCTCCAATTCACTGCACCTGGGTCTGATCTCGATCCAGGAACAGGTATAAACAGTTTCCATACGCGTAAACTAATTTTTAAATAGTTTTAATGCACATTTGTATTGAATGAAACAGTTTCATCTTACGAGATTAAGTACTCGGCTATGTTTGAAACCTTAAGAGAAATCAACTTCGTATCTGGGAATGCTACCATTTTCCAAGAGGAAGACTTTGTCAATCTTCCACTTGTGCTCGTCAAAGCTGGAAACATCCAAACCATCAATTTACATTCTAATAAATTGGAAAGAGATGCGACTTACTACATTGCATTAAGAGCATTCGATGAAGCTGGAAACGCAGGGCCCCCATCTAACGTTGTCTCAATCTTAATACAAACCGAATTTACGACTGGTTTATCTAGTAATATTACAGTGGCTATTATTGTGTGCATTATACTGCTGGCTATGTTGATCCGCGTGATCATCTGTTTTGTTGTCCTTAAAAGATACCGAAATTCAGAACTACTATCCGATAGCACTACAAATAAACCTTATAAGTCTGATTCTTTTTATGAAATATAAATAAATATTATATGCAATAACAATTTGATTCTTTTTAATTCTGCATAAATATACGATGAATATACGATAAAAGAGTGAATTCAGTGTGACGTTTTTTTTAAATTCAATGTCACTAACATGGTGATACTGTATAAATCGGAAAATTTGACCGTTTTGATTTTTTGGCATATCTTTATTTTCATTCTTAATTTACCATGACACTTCGCAATTAGTTCTTGGTATATCTATTTTAATACACAGTTTTTAAAATTATAACTGTGGCCTAGCCCTAAAGACCTGGTGAGAGTCAATTTATAAGACAAGACATGAGAAAGACAAGAGACGAAGAGAAAGGCTAAAGACAAGAGAAGAGGCTATACCATATATCACTAACAAGAAAATATCCCTTGGCAGTTGGCACTCCTTGAACAAAAATCTATAGTTATTTTGCATCTAGTTTCTGTTCAGGTCTTTCTCTCACATTCAACGAGGCTTTGTGTAACTTTTAGATTTGTAAGCCTTTATGTGTTCCAAAAAAATTAAACAAGTTCAATGTTATCCCAAAACCCGTTTAAAAAAGTGCGTTACGACGTCAAAAGTTAATTATTTAAAATTTAATTTATTATTTGTATAGTGTGGAAATAAAAATTAGTTTGAACTAAATTTAAAAGTCGCATAATATTTCTTACTTAAATAATATTTTAGATGCCAATTTACCAGTCTAAAATAATTTCATAAAGTAAAAATTAAAACAAAACGGTAGAAATTGGAAAATAATGATTTCTGAAACTTTTATTATTATTTCGAAGGACAAAATATGATTTTTTCCCTCAAAACATGTAATTCTCCTAAACACATTTACTTAAGAATAAATCACTAATTCTAAAAAATATACATAACATCCAAAAAATATTGTAATGGAAAATATTTAGGTGGGTTTCCGAATGCCCTAGTTTGTTCAAAAGAATTAAGTGGCAGTCGTAATGGGAATAGTCCTAAAGAATTTTTTCAATTATTTTTTTATTTTTTATTATCGTATTTGGTTAAATTGTTCATAATATAAATATATCAAAATAAAGAGATGGTATTAGAAAAAAGAGAAATCTGATAAAAAAAAATTAATGAAGCTGGAAATATTCTTACCATATAAATTAAAGTAAAATAAAATGTTTGGTGAAAGTTCGTTATTTAAAAAATAAACTGTTGTCCAAACGGTTTTTATTTCGTGTCTTGCCTGATAAGCTGCCTAGCTCTACTACTGTCGTCTGTGCAAACAACCTTGAATTTGTCTGCAAACTAAAAACGCTGATACAAGAATAAACAAATGCCACCAATTAGAAACGATATTGAATTATGGCTTCCAAAAATATGAAACTTTGAAAACTATTGGTTACACCGAATTTCGGCAATTTAGTTTCAGCAATTGCATCACATTGGTGTTACAGCACTTTGCAAGATCTCACCTCTCTATGAGTTTGCTTTTGACATAGCACAATGGGATAGCCTTCACCTCGGAAAGCAAAAGTGGGCCAAGCACGTAAAAACTCATCAAGCATACTAGGTTTGTGATTCTCAGGCAGATAAGACGGGAATGTCAGCCCTCCGTATCGTTGTTGGTTCCCAGATATTACATTTACTGGTACTATACAACGGTAGCTATTTACCTGCTCATTTACAACCTTACACATTTCTCCAAAAGGAAATTGTTGAGCAAAATATATGTGAGATTCAATTGACTTGAAAAATTTTGGAATTTTATCGCACTGAATGGAGAATAAAGAGTCTTCTTAAAAGATTTTTTATTTTCAATTCTTAAATTTTTTTTCTTTTGATACTTAAGAACTATTTCAACAATCATAAGTTTGCTTGAACAGTGCTTGAGTCCAGTGGAAATCGCATCCGAACATTTTCTCTAGAGGAAAATATTCGAGGCCGCTTTCCAAGTGGTTTGCTCATAGTCTATCATCATCCTCTTAACCTCTGGTTTACCTGGAATCCAAAAATTTGAATTATAATATAAATACAAGAATAATTTAAATATGTAATTTTATAGTGACCTAGAGTTAGCTTCTTCACTTTTCGTAGTACTGTTTTTTTTTGTATTTGGCATGACGATCTGTCATGAATGTAAAAAGAAATGGAACCGACTTTATATCCACGTCTCTTCGGCTATGCACGATTCTGAATGTGCCATCAAAACACCATAGCTTGGCAATTTTAAACTCCAATACATGTTGATTGGGAAAAATTGAATATGTTGCTTTGCGTGTCTTTTCAGACTCGTACTTTTGTAAGAGGAAAATATTCGGGAAATTGCGCTTTGTCTTTTTGTCTTTTCCGACTCTTACTGTCTTAAGACGAAAATCTTCGGATAGCTTGTCTTACTGTTAATCATACAGGATTTTGAGCTTTATTTTGAAAGTCGCTCTGCTCACTTTTGGATAGTTGAATTTCCAACGTTGCTTGCTTTAGGGAGCTCTGCATTGTGATTATTTTTCCCCTTCTCTGATGTAGATTTAGAGAAAGAGGTTAAATTTTCAATACAATCATTTTTGGCTTCGGTGTAGATTCTCTTCTGTAATCCATCCTAGAGATTGGGTTCATATGCGAGTTGACGGATAAAAGCGTATCTATTAATATATTTATATTTTTTTCGGAAGGAAGACTAAAATGAAAATGAGCTTACTGGCCAACCTTTCTAAATTTTCACTCTACATTCCTTCTTTTGCGACGAAAGTTACAACGATGTATTATGGAGCCTCCTTTGGTTCCATAATACCAAAACTGAAAATATAATATTTAATTAATAAAGGCTAATTAATAATATAAAGTTAAAGATTTGATCTGGATGTGCATTCGGACTCCTAATAAATTTGAGAATGGGCAATCTAGGGACGCCGTGAATGAGGAAATTTAGCAAGTTATACCGTTGGTGACGGAGACTTTCCTGCATCAGCCTAAAATACCTATGTCACCAATGCGATATTGACGTCAAGGCATCGCAAGAAACGTTCGTTAACAAGGAAGCGACGATGACACCATATAGTTCCCTTTTTCCGGCCGAAAGCTTCATCCATGAATTCCATATAACTGTCTGAAATATCCGACGATTTGGAATTCCAGACGGCGAAACGGGATGGTGGTGAAATGGTGGTGGTTCAGGAAAGGGGTAGTCGCAGTTGAAAGCAGTCATGGGGATAAGCTGCCAGATGATATTTGGGAAGCTCCTGACACCGACTTTGTCTCACCTCCACTCAAATCATCGGCGTCTTAAGGGTTTGGTAAATATGGTTTAGGAAGATGTGGTGGAGCCTGTTGGTTTTGTGGTGGTGATATAGTGTTGGAGGAGGTGGCGGACGATGTTGAACTGTTATTTCCAACTTGTCCCATTCGTCTAATCCTTGCATACTGTCTTCTTCTTCCTCCTTCATGCCCTTCTTCTACTCCTCTCTCTCTGAAGAAACCGGTGACGTCCGGAGAGCTATCGGTAGTTGAGACTCTGCTAGAACCTGCCTCGTTATTTTGGCGTTCCTTAGATCCCTTATCATCATCTCCAGAGAAGAGTGGGAAGATGCCCGACAGATTGGCATCGTAATATCAGATCTGGCAAGCACATGAGAGCTTTGTGTCCCAATTGATGTGGCAATGTAACCAGTTCACAGAATGTGAGACATGCCTTAGACAGTTCCAACAGCAAATTGATTTTGGGTCTGATGATTTACAACCAGCCACCAAGCTTGGAGCCACCAGCACTTCCACTTGATTCTAGAGCCTTCCTTGGGCACTTCTGCTCGATTTCAACCTGGATTTGGTCCAAGTGTCCCATCTCCTGACCTTGATCACCAATTCTTTTAAATTCTGGAGGAGTTTACCATCATTGTGTAACAGAAAGGGCTCACGAGAACTCTAAAATAAATTAAACCTGATTCGCTCGATAGAGCATGGGATTGAGTCCTCCACCCAAAACTCTGCTCGTCCCCACACAGGTATAACTTTAACAGTTCAAACTAAATTATGTTCAGCAATCTAAGATGTCCAAGTGGATATTTCTGCCCCACTTCCATCTCAATCTTTAGCCTGAGATTTATTAGCAATAATTAAACTATTCTTACTTGGAATCGGATAGTAAAGTTTTCCATCAAGAAAAGTTTAATCCCGCTGGTTTTGGTATGGACAAAACAAATATAATTCCAAATATAACCATTTATTTTCTAGTGTTTGACCATAACTCTTTTTACCATAATTTTTTGTTTTTTATTAGTTAGAAATGTGAAATACACGGTGCATTTTTTTCCCAAAGGACAAGGCAAACTACGGCAAATAAGTCCTCAACTGCTGGGCATGCTATCTTGGTTTTGACACCCACGCAGAGGCCAAAACCTCTTTAGAGGTAATATCTTTGATAGATACTAACTTAACTGAACGTTTCTAAGGAAGTTGGGCTGACCCACCTTTTGCACCTGATCTCTCGCATGTAATTTTTTTCAAAAATTGCAAATAGCAAGGCTTATAAAAAAATATTTTAAAAGAAGGCGTCAAACTTGTACTCATTACTGAGTTGTCATAAAAGTATTGCGAATTTATTCATTTATTTCACTGTTCACATTTTTTATTGATTTTTTTCATTCATATAATGTTAAGAGAGTGTAATGAATGTGTATCCAGACTCTTCCCGACCGGACATTACTTGATGCATCGAGACAAAACCGTTTTTTCAGATTTCAAAACTGAGGTTTAATTTTTTAGTAAATAAGAAAAACTGGGGATGTATGAGTTTAAATCACATATTCTGGAGAAAGCGTATGATTTAATTTTGTTTATTTTACACTATGAAATTTCTGTTAAAACCATCGATAATACTGTTAAGGTTTTGCATGCGAGACTTTCTACGTTGTATTCCTATACCAATAAATGGATTCAACATTATTTTTGAATTTTTAAAAACAGATATTTTCCTATTTTAAAATGTTAAGTCTATAAAATGGTTTTATGCTAGAATTTTGATGTTTTTAAACTGGGTCAGTCTCTTTCATATCTCAGACTGAAAGACGGTATTTCTTGATTCTTTTCATGGTTTTAAAACCACGATTTTCTGCTTTATAATTTCTTACTAAATGGCTGGATTTTCCAATAATTGCTGGATCGGAGGAAACTGTTAAGCCTTATACCTTCATCAAGAAAGCACGACTACTCCTAATTAATCTGTCACATTTCAGTCTCGTGTGTTAATCATGAATGTCATTTAGAGTGTAAAATTCCGAGTTCATTTGAATTTGGGTAATTATTTGAGTCCCAATATTCTCTTTTTTCAGGTGTGTGCTTGATGCAATCTGGTTTCTCTTAATTGCCCCTTTTATGTAAGTGGTGCACAGGAATTCACAGAGTGTGGATTTATAGTCACCCCACTTCGAGTGTTGTGCCTGAGTACTGTCAAATCTTAGTCAAGTATCGAGTTCAGGTATTGCATATCCATTCCTCCTGATTATGATTCCTAACTAGCCTCTTAATATTATAGGTCTATTTGGCCCTATAAACCTGTCTGTATATTTGGTAGCTATATAGACCAGTCCCCCACAAAGGTATTTTGCATATTTGTTTGCTATCGTGTTTTGTTATTTATAAATATCTCTTATTTCAGGAACCTCCCAATATACTAGTTGAAAATACAGCCGGAAAAAAAGGCTCCATAGTTTCCATTCTCAGTCTCTTTAATCCTCATTCGGCTTAGCCAAAACATTATTAAATATGTGATAGAGAAATATTTTTCTGTATCACAGTTTTTTTAATATTTACAGTGCAATACTTAACAGTGAAATAATTTATAGTATGGTATGGAGGACGGTTTTAAGTTAGTCAAGTGCACCATTTGTGGCAAAAAGAATTTCCCTCCAGGAGCTCCAAAGGTGTCAGCCTTTAAAGTGAAATTGGACATAATAAACTTTTGGAAGATCAACAACATCTATTATGGATACCTTAAAGCCGATTACTTTTTATGAAGTGGACATGCAGTAAAAATGGGGCCTTGAACAGGATGCTGTACCGATTAACTTGGTTGATTCAGACGGTCAGCCAAGAAGAGGAATCAAAAGACGACGCAAAAGAAGTGACTGCTCCAGTAACGGCAATGCCTCATGATGTAAATTCAACGTTGGGCAATGATGATGGTCTCGACGAACATACTGGCCTTTCCTCATTGCCCAAAACGGATATAGAATCAATTGTTTAAATGGTGTGTTTTATGAAACTTTTTATATTTTTGTTCCTTTCCCTAATTTTTATGAGTAATAGAAGATGAAACAGCTGTTGATTACTTCGGTACCTTGGGTACATGGGATTAATCAGGAGAAAAAACTCCTACTTTGCCTTTAAATCAATATCTGATTCTTATCTTCGGTCTTTTTAATATTTCATTGTTTGATACACTTTCGCATATTTTTATGACAATTATGTCTGGTTGACATAGTGTTTCTCCTAATAAACCTTATGCGTTCCCCCAAAAATTATACAATGAGAAAAAAACATTATTTTTTCTACACCCACTTTTTTTTTCTTTTTTGATAATAAGCTGTTCCATTTACCAGATATAAAAAAGGTTGAAAACTAGTGTCTCGGAACTCTTTTGGTATCGTCGGTCATCAAACAAGAACAACTATTTTGATAGATTTTATTCGCCTTATTACAAATGTCCCTTATTCATTTGTTTATAATTTCATTTGAAAAGAAAATCCTGTTTCATCAACGTATCCCCTTGCGGTGACATTTGGAGGTTGTGCGAAAGCACCAACAACTCTTACACTCGTACAAGTGTCAACTAGCACGGCAAGTAGGCAACAAACCGATCGTTCTATGTTCGTCCTTAATAATTTTTAGTTCGACATAGTTCTACGTATTCCGGAAGTCATGAAGATGTACTAAAATTAAAAGTGACGACAGCTTTATTCCATCGATTCTATTCACTAAAGAGCTAGAAAAAACAGAACCCGCAACTTCAAATGAAGGAATTACAGAGCACTTAACTGGGTATAAACATGATATGCATTATCATTTGATTTTTTTAAAATTTATAAACATTTATAATTTTACTAGGAACGTATTGGTCTGCGCGATCGGTAACTACAAAATGGTGCGGACGTGTTTCGTCGTTCCACCTTTATTAACGTGTGTCCCCCAAAAATTATTGACTTTAAGTTGTGAACGCATCTTCATCATCACAATTCGGGTTTGCATTTGAGTTATATCGATGATTCCACCGGAACGGAGGACCAGACACACTGAAGAGACACTCAAGACGGGAGAGGAGAATCTGGTCCACCTTGTCGAATGCAGAGCTTAAAAATTGAAATTATATCGAATAACAGGTGGCGCTAACGTTTTTCTGGTTGAAATGATTGTTCGTTCAAGGCTTGAAAGCGCTGAAGCATTGGTATGTATGATCACTTTTTTTCGTACAAACCAAACAGTCACCCATTGTTCTAGAAAGTAAATCAAACATCTTTAAAGCAAGTTTTTTGTTTTTACAAATCTTTATAGAAACTTGTCAAAAACCTTTTTTTAAAGACATACTACTGTTCGAGAATGGTTGACGTTCACACGATTATCCAACTAGATTCCAAAATTTGTATTTTTGACTGTCTATTAACATTAAATTTCTTTTAATAGAAGGTATCAGTACCGTGATTTTGATCGCTCACGTAGAATACATGATTGAGCAAGGTAAATTGCTGAGCACCACTGTTTGATTTTGCTTGCATCTTGATGTGGGCTGCCTTGTGCTTGTGCAAAAAATTATACACCCCTTCCTCTTTTTCGAATATCGTTGCAAGTTTACTTCCGGTAAACAAAACTGGGGTAAAAATGATTTTTCAAGACAAGATCATCCGAAGTTCCAGGTGATAGTATTTACAGGAAATTTAAATATTAAAAAATAGATTGAATGAAACCACACTAGAGAGCTCAGATAACTATATAACAAAATTTGCCAGTCAATTTATCTATCTATACGTCGATGTAGGAGAATATTAGAATAAGATATGTATTTAAAAATTGATTGAAAAAAGCCATTTCCGTTTTAACCTATCTTTAAAAAATTGCGATCTTCTCCTCGGTTTTAAATCCTCAGTTCATCTATCTATACGTCGATGTAGGAGAATATTAGAATTAGAAATGTATTGAAAAAAGCCATTTCCGTTTTAAAAGTTCTTTAAAAAAATTGTGATCGTCTCCTCGGTTTTAAATTTTCATCAGTTTTATTTCATTTAAGTTTTAAATCCTCATCAGATCAGTTTAACGATAAAAAAATATAAGGGTAACCTTGAAATGTGATTCAAAATGAGCCCTGGTAGCACGCCTAATCCGGTGGACGTCCAGGGGACGTCCGGTCGTCCAAATCACGTACGCATACTTTGCGTCCAGACTGGACGTGTATAGGATATCCCATGGACGTCCATTCCTGGATGTGAATTTTTCTTTCTTACCCTGAACTGAATTCAGTTCAGCATGCCCGTTCGATCGAGTTTACCGGCTTCTTTACCGACTATTTGGCCGGCCGCAAGTCTGATCGAACTACTACATTTACCGGTTGCTTAAACGACCAATTCGAACTGTTTTGTCTACCAGCTTCCCGTAAAGAACAACATGCTTGATTCTTTTTGCTAAACTTGCAGAAAGCTTGCGTGTACTTGAATTCTGTCTTGGATTTAAAGCTGCGCTAAACAAGCACGCGCTTGCTTGCGCGCAGCTTGCAAATAGTAAAGATACATTTTAGCGTGCTTGCATTAACTGGATTCTTTCAACCACGAAAAGTTCAAGCTACTAAAAGCTAATCTCAAGTATAAAATAACGCTACAATCGCTCATATTTTTTATTATATTATATGTGTATGCAATAATATAATATTATAAAAATCATTAAGAATAAAAAAAGAATACATGGGAATTTGAACGTATACTGGGTATAATGAACTGCATGTCGAATCGTGACCGTGAACGTCCAATATAACTACATCATAAGCTACGTAAAGCTCTCCCGGTAATCAGCAAATAAGGCATTATTTGTTTTAATAACTAGATGCATATTTTATTATTCGACAATGTTGGCGATCTAAAAATTGTAGAGCACATATGATGTTAAATCGTATATTCTTGTTTTAAGAAATTTGATTGCATCAAACTTCTTCTTTTAAATATTTGATTACATTTATTTATTCGTGATATATTCACATCAGAGCCCAATACCCCCAATAACTCTCTCATCAGTCTTCTCGCTCAACAGTGACAAGAAAAACCAAATAAATGCAAAGAATATTGATCTAGGAGGCCAAAGAAAAACTTGAAAATAATCAGACCTCTCTTTACCAACTGCCGTTACTTTGGTCGATTTAAATTCGGCGAACGGGATTTTAAGGACTGAGAGTTGAATGCTGATTTGTCAGACTCATTTATATTAAATTCATGGAAATTGCTATGCACCTGGGTCTCTACTTTAACTGGTATTGTATTTAAAGAGATCTAAAAAGTAATTGAAAAATAAATTTAAATTAAAATGAAAATACAGATTTAAAATAATGAAGGATGCTTTCTAATAGTAATAACGAAACTCATAAACTAGCCTTCTTGAAAATTTGAAAAAGTCAACTTCTTGCTGAATTGCAGGATAAAGAAATGGACGCAACGGGTTCTGTATAGTTTAATAAAGCGTTTGCCAATTTGAATTCTATCTGCTCTTGAATAATTTCTTCAACAACATCGACAGCATTCTTTTTTTCTCTGGTTCGCCAGTAAGAGCTACCTTCAATACTTTGGTTACTTCAACTATACAGGCATACAATTATGTTCATAATTTAATTTGAGTTTCCTGGAAAATATATGTTGGAAATAAATACAAATTTTATTTGAAAGGTTGATGTCTTAATCCCATTCGAAAAACTCTGCAATAAATTGTGTTGGAATATTAGCGTCCTGCTAATTTGATACAAATAAATGTTGCGCGGAATAGCTAATATAATAGAACCCCGCTTTCTTTGTGCACTAGCAGACGAATCCCACCAAAATGTCTTAGAAAACGCATGTGACACACAAGTCCTCCGTAAAGAAATTGGAATAAAAATTGGTTTACTTTTCAAAAATAATTTTATTCCAAGAAAAAATTGTAAGACTATCAATCGACAGTTCTAGGAGAATCTTGTTTATTACATTCAGTGTTTAATATCGGTAAGAGGTAAGTTTTGATTATAGGTTTCCCACAAGTTTTACTCAGCCAGTTTGATAATTTGCTTGTTTTTCTTTTAATTATCGTTGTATAATAGATGCAGTGTCTCCTGTGTCTAGAATGAATGGGCTATTGAATTTTGTTTGTGGGGAACCTGCATTAGTCATGTTGAATTTTATTTTCACACCAGTTCGCCCAGTCACCGATGATATACTTAGAAATACTTTGAACCTGGCAAAGTCTAGATTTTTGCTGGGCAGGCAGTTGATTATTTGGTAATTATTACTCATAATTTCATTATATCTTGTTTTCTGCTAGATTTAATAGCATGCAATATTAATTATATAGGTGGTCTGACAGCAGCAGTAGAAGCACTGTGGTGGTAGTGTGCCCTTCCTATTGTGACCGATTGAGCCCTCCCTCTGACTGTGTCACACGAAGTAGAATATGTGTGATGATCTCTGGTATGGTATGTCTTTAGATTATATTAATTTATCAATAATTATCTCTATGGACTAAACTAATTTCTTTGTATGAATAGATAACAATGATCAACTCAGGAAAAAGGCCATGGCAATGTCCAAAGATAAAAGAAAGTTGGGCGAACCAGCTTGTCGTTCCTATCCAAGTGAACTTCAAATTAGGTAATATTTAAAAAAAAATGTTTTTTATGTTTGGGAGCTTTCAAACTCGATATTGTGAGAGTTTTCGAATTTCAAGTTATTAATAACACTAACAGCATTTCAAATATTCTTTGTAAACATGCATTAAAATATATTATTTTCAATGATTACAAGTTAACTTATTAAAATATAATTTTTCAGTAAAAAAAAAATTAAAGTATTTATGAAATTCTTTAGGAGAATGAGATCAAAGAGCTCAAAGCTACGATCAGTCAAGTCTGCCCAAGTATCCTGGATTGCTGGTAGTCACTAAAGGTAAAATGTAATTTTTTATAACAAACTAAATTTTCAAAATTAATATGTTCTTTTTTCTTATTTTTTTCTCAAAATAGATTTTTGATTGAAAATATTGCCTCGTATTGTTGTAAATTGCTCTGGAACTGCCTTGAAGAAATGAGAAACTCCAGCTGTACCGCCTGCTGATCTATTATACGTTTTCTTTTTTTTTATTATACAAATAGTGCCTTATTATTCATATTGATCTCCTTATCTAAGATTATGTACTCTTGTTTTGGGTTCCCCCAAAGACGGGTTAAAATAAATGCGGATTTTACTCATTTACTCGTTCTTTGATTTTAATACAAAACTAATTTTAAATGCCAGATTCATTATGCAATAAGCGGTTAGCTAGTGGGATTCTAGCAGGAAAGGTAAACAAAATCAAGCTTGACTAAAGCTAGCTGTAGCAGGATTTCAGCGTGGCCGAGTTAGCTATCGACCAAGTTGCAAAGAGCAAGCTAGTACAAGTTTGAAAATAGTAGGGTTGAACGAGTGACTAAATAGCTTGCGATGTGAAAGTAAGTGCACGCTGCAAGTAAAAAAGCCCCTCAACTTGCAGTAAGCTTGCATCAAGCTATATTTCATGTACGGGTTCCCAACCGGCGCATTTACCGGTCGTAGTCCCAATCAAACAGACCAGTTTGCAGGCGCGTTAATCAGTTGATTTCAACCCCAATTTTCCGGCCGTTTTCCCGACCAAATTGCCTTGGTTTGAGTGTGTTTTAAAAGTTATTCAGTGGAGCAGAATCACTCGGCGAGCAAAAAGCACGCTTTGCTATCTTAATTATATCAGCTGCTGTAATGTGCATGCGCATATTTATAAAACTGAGGTCAACAACAGAGTATTGGGCTATTACACTAATGTGCGATGGTTATGGTATTACTGAAATAGGGAGAACACAGTGATAATATTGAAGCCCGTCCGAGTACCTTATCGGTTGAAAAAACGGGTGAACTTGACCTCAATGTTGATATTAAGGAGCATATTCTCTTCTTTGGTGCGGCCGTTGCCGGTCCTTACATGACCATGCGCCATTGCCGGTGTTCAAATGACCAGAACCAAGTGGCATTGCCGGTCCTTAACAAAACAGAATCATGCACCATTTCCGGCCTTCAAATGACCAGAACCAAGTGGCATTGCCGGTCTTTAAATACCCAGAATCAAGCGCCATTGCTGGTCGTTCAATAATTAAAACTAAGCGCTGTTGCCAGTCCTCAAATGACTAGAACCATGTGCAATTGCCGGGCTTTAAATGATTAAAACCAAGTGCCATTGCCGGCCCACAAATGACTAGAACCAAGTGCCACTACCAGTCTTCAAATGACTAGAACCAAGCGCCATTGCCGGTCCTCAAATGACTAGAACCAAGTGCCATTGTCGATCCTCAAATCATCAAAAGCAATCACAATTGCCGCGCGTTAAATCCCCAGAATCAAGCGCCAATGCTGGTTCTCAAATAATTAAACCAAGCGCGGTTGCCGGTTATCAAATGACATTGACCGGAACCAAGCGCTATTGCCGGACTTCAAATGTTCAAAACTAAACGCCATTGCCGGTTCTAAAATGACCAGAACCAAGCCTCATAGCCAGTCCTCAAATTACCAGAACCAATCGCTATTACCGGTCCTCCGGTAATAATAATAAAAATAACCAGAATCAAGCGCCATTATCGGTCCTCAAAATACCAGAGCCTTGCGCCATTGCCGGTTCAAAGATGACCAGAACCAAGCCCAATTGTCGGTTCTCAAATTATCATAACCAAGCGTTATTGCTGGTCCTCAAATGATTAAAACCAAATGCTGTTGCCAGTGTTCATATGACCAAAACCAAGCGTCATTGCCAGTCCTTAAATTACCAGAAACTTCTATCAAAAATGAAATAAACAGTTTGCAAAGTAAACCAAATATTGTATTGCATTTCTAATTGCGGTTTTCCGGCCAATAAGGAAATACTACTGCAGCTTCAGTGGTGAAACAAAAAAGGAATCATAGGCATCTGACATAGGCACTCTTAACAATTTACATGAAATCCAATCAAATGACCAAACGAAAAGATTATGACTCAGGCTAGAAGCAACCATTTCACCGATAATTGACAATTGAAGTGGATAGTCGAAGAGTGATTGTGTGGTCTCAAACTGACGACCCACAATGTAGGGCTTGCCGTGAGAGCGAATGAAATTTTCGATAATCACGACAGATCTGTCCTTCAGCAGCACGCAGTTACTCGGAACTCGGTTGGAGAGCTCCCAAGTCAAGAATTTTGCAGTACGGTACTGTTCCGCTGAAGAAAAGGCCGGGATGATTGGTCCAAAATGATGCAGGTGATTGAGGGTGACGAAGGGAAGCCTGATGATTGGTGGCGGCTCGCTTAAAAGGTTCACCTCCCGCTCATGAACTCGTCGCACGGCTTGTTGTAAGACTCTTGGACCAGGACGAACGTCATTCTTGATGAGCTGGTTCTGATTTTCAAATGGGAAGCAGCTAAATATGTCCAGGTTACCGTATTTTTCAACGTCCCTTGCCAGATGGATAAGTACGTGAACATTATATGAGACGAATGATGGCCCATAAAAAGTTGCACAACCTTTCACGAACTGTTTCAGAAGTTCTTCGGCGTATCTTGAATATTGGAGGCAGAGATTTTTGTCAGCCAAAAGCTTGATTGCGACATGAAAAAGCATAAAATGCTTGTACAAGGCATTTGGCAGATAAGGTTGAAAAGCTACGGCTGCAATGTACAGCAAATGGAGCCTGTGCTCAGTCGCTTTGTAATGCGGAAGATCACTAAGCGAACGCGTTTTTCTGGCAAATTCAGGGGGGATAGAAATGCTACACTCTTGAAGGAATCTGGAGATTTCTTCAATTTCTTGTGCCGAGAGTTTAAATGCACCGTAACTGGTTGTGGTCCAAGCGACGAGGAGTTTTTTCATCACTCCAATGCATACGGCATGCATATAATCAATGGGGATGTCTGAGATCATATCTCCAATGATATCCTCTATGATGGACCTTCCTTTTTTGTTATGATGAAGGCGTTGAAAACGCGAACGGAACTCAGCATCCGTCCGTAAATCGCTGTTCACTTCCGGGTAGGTTACCCGTCCACCGCGGCCGCTGTTGGAGAACACATATGTCCCTCTTGTCTTGCATTTTGGGCAAGCGTAGTAAGCGTTGTGTGAGACGGAGTTTGTGACAAAACTCCGAGCTGGAGCATCACAAAGAAGGCCACCAAAGTTGACTTGAAATCTTCTTCCGCCGTAGACGATCCCTCCATTCTGAGCTTGACGGAACTCTTCAACAAATTGAGAGAGAAAGCAATTGATATCTTCTGGCTTGTTATACCCGTGGTACATGCCAATAACGAAGGGATTGGAGTCACGAGGACCCATCACCAAACCCAGTATAGGCCAAAACTGGCTACCACTTGATTTGGCCATTGGGACACCGTCAATGTTGATTTGTACCCGCAGCTCTTGAGGGATTTCAGTTTCTTGTAGTACAGAAAGAGAGCTCTTTAAGCCACTGATGAGCCCGAAATGATAGTACTCCCCTGGAGGTACCTCCCTTAACGGTACTTTTCCACGCATAGCATTGAGAAGAGTTCGGCTGTCGCGAGGGAAATAGGTGAGCCCTAAATCATCTCGAAGCCGCTTTTGAAGATCCGTCAGATGTACTCTAGGTAGTCGAATTTTTGTGGCCCACTCTTTGATGCTCTTCATCCCGGTTTTCTGCTGTGCTGTATAAGCACCATCGTCCTCTTTGGAGGAAGATACCATCTCTGGTAGGATACCAGCTAACCCTTCTTCAGCATCGCCCTCCGGCAATCGCCGCTCATCGCCATCATCAGAGAAGTACTCATCGTAAGAATCGTGGTCGTGGTCCGACATGAGCTCCCGAAAGTCCACCTCATCTTCACTTCGGGGTTCTTTATTAAAATACAGATCTTTGTTAGAAACCCATTAAAACAAAAGAAAAAAATACCGGTGATTTCCCGATTCACTAGTTATATAGTCCATTTTAAAATATCCCTCTTTCGCGCCATCAAGTGGCGCAAGAAAAAACCGTTCTTATAACCGAAACGTTCTTATAACTACTAGGCGTTGTTATAACCGAGCAGGTACTGTACTCAGATTCAACGTTTTTTTTTTATTAATCAAATATGGAATTTTATAAACACTGAATCAGTGTAAAATAACTTTTGGAAAAATTAAGTTAAATTAAGATAAATTAAGTTAATTTCGTTAACTTTTAACTTCACTCCAAAAGCGTCATTTTTAAATTATTAATTTAACTTTTGCAAAACCCAAATAATGGTACTTCATGGTCGTTAAGTTAAGTTATTTTAATACAAAAAAGCTTGAGTCTCTATAACGTGGAACAAGGACCAAAATGTAGTTTTTGTCAAAACTGCTTTTCAATGTAAGAGACTTATCGCTGCTCTCCAAGTTAAAATTAAACTTGATTATTCTCTTCATTTAATATTAGCGTTTAAAATTATGGGTCAGCGAATTTAAGTTCATAAATTTCTCGTCTTTTCTCTAGTTGAGCGAATGTATCGTCTTTTGAAATTGAAAATAATTTAATTATTCATGGCAACTAAGAAAACGCACAAATATTTTCCTTAAGTATGATTCAAACCATTTATCAACCCCTTTTCCATTTAAAATCTTGGTTAATTTTTCCAGAAAATAGCTTAACTTAACGGCAAGTTTCATTTACTTGACGACTTAATTTCCAAAAAAATATACAAGCGTTAACTTAATTTAATTATCTGAGCTTTTGGGCTCATTTAATTTAACTTGGTTTTTACGCAAAAAAATTAAGTTATGTTACACTGTACTGATTCTAATCTAGAATTAAAATTTCACGAAATACGCGAGATTTAAAATTGCGCACATTGATAAGAGTTTCAACGATTTAAATACACTAACCATATAGTCGAGGATCAGGTCTCTCATTATTGACAATGATAGGATCACCGAGCATGGGCTGCTGATAATCGTTGGCGTCAGCATAGTTGTAAAATGGAGGGTCTTCTATAGCTTCACCGCATCCATGATAAGCTGGGCGACTAGGGGAGGAAATAGATTGACTAGATTCCTCGCCTGTAATTTATATGGAAGTCAAATATAAAACACGTTTAATCAAATGAAAAGCGTAGATTTTCAGCATTAACTCCCCCAGCTACCACATTTATCGACTAATTAAGTGCAAAGTAGCTCTAATTTGTTTTGAACTTAATCGTATATTTTTCCTCATCAAATGTTTAAGTTTGAGTAGACTGTTTATAAATCTTTTATTTGAAAAAGTTTCACTATAGATGCAAAATCACATAGCAAGTTTTCCTCAAATCTAAAGAAAATGGTCATATTACCACGGGCAACATTTAATTGATCTCCTCTTTTTCGCTTCGCTGCTGCGTCGGCAGCGACTTCTCTTTCAACAGCCACTACAGCATTTTTTGCACGCCTTCTGGCAGTTCGATCGCACCCCAGAACCTTTCGTTTCTTAGATTGATGAAATGGGTCATCATCTCTTTCCTCATCGGAAGACTCATTTTCAGTTTGAAAATTAGCGGGTCGTCTCCTAGGCATCTGGAAATTTAAAATTCTTATTGATGTAATCTTAATAAATTACTAAATAATATTACCTTTTTTGTTATTCAATTCTAAAAAGAAAAGAAATCAAACGACGATAACAGAGAGAGAGCTACTTATTCCGACAGAATAGAGCTTCCACGGAATAATGCAACGGTGATTGAATGCGACCGATGAAACAGCGCATGCCTGTCTGGGTGTCCTAGTGTCCGCGATGCCGGATCTGTCGCAATGAGATGCCTATGACTGAAAAATATTTTAAAATTAGTATTCTATCGGTAATATTTATACGCGAAAGCGTTTTATTTGTAATAAAGCGTACAGATATATTATACGCTGTCGATGTGGACAGCCGAAAGCTGTAGAGCTAAACGAGGTGGTTGTAGTAGGTCAGTCGGTGCCAATGTAGTTGGAGCGCCCAAGCCGAAAGAGTTTAATGTTAGGGCACAGCACTTTCAATGCTGTAAGTGAAAGTTTTTCAGGAGGGTGTCAAGGCTTGAACCAAACCGGAACAGATTGGCACTATTGAAAGGGAGTGGGGCAGTAGCAGGAGCTGCGTGATTGGAGCAGTAGCAGGAGCTGCGTGAGTGGAGAAGTAGCAGAAGCTGCGTGAGTGGAGAAGTAGCAGGAGCTGCGTGAGTGGAGCAGTAGCAGGAGCTTTGTGAATGGAGCGGCACCAGGAGCTGTGACTCTTCTGGAATAGATTCCAGAGAGTAGGATGTTTGAATACACTGGATCGTCCAGTTCAGCCACTTCTTCTCTGTTATGGTAGCCACTGCAGCCCAAGATCCCGTTGTGGTACCACACACCTGGACCTATATGGGGGAAACAAAATTTAGAGTGGCTTCCTATCATTTGATTGTGGTTAAGTGAGTTCCATACTTTCGGTGTCGGTAGATAGGCAATGTTTTATTCTGGGGGTAGTTACGACGATTTAGTTCTCTCTGTTTTCATCACGTAACAGACGCTATGACGGAGATTGAAACTGTTCTTGAGAAATATAAATATACTATCTAACCAACACAAGGACATTCACTGCCATAAATTTTCGGTACCGGTAGAATTAAGTCTGAAGCAGCGTAATTAATTATACTTAGCAATTTTTCAATATTTGACAGGAGGCAGGAAGTGCACACCATGCTTGTTTTTACGATGCTACTGCCACCTGCAGGTGCTACAGCTATCAGCTGTTATGTAACTTTTTTAAAAAATACTTATGAAAACAATTTTTTGCAATATTAATGATTTATTTTATAATTTTTTTTAAAATTAAATTTTTACTCAATAAGTAAAAAAAAAATAGGAAGAAAAGTAATTTCACATTGCAATTGGCAACTGCGCATTCACACTGATCCGTAGTCTGCTAGACAAGCGCCGCCGGTGCGGACGTGCGGTGGAAGTGACGCGTGCGGACCTGACAGTAAACAATTTTTGGCGTGATTAAGCTCGCTTTTCTTCTCTTTTTTTTTCAAAACTAACAAGATCTAGCTCAACTTGGTCTTTCAAGCAATAATTTAGTGAATTTCTAATGAACCTTTTGCAATTAAGGGCTACTTCATTTCTGTGTGTGTACCTCGGTGTGTGTACCTCGGTGTGTGTACCTTGGTGTGTGTACGCTGCGTTTTCTTGTGAATGCTTAACAATTTGCACTGTCCACACCCACACATAAAATATATATCTAGAAAATGCAATTATATTCAGTAAGTAGTTGCTCAAAATTTCTTGCATTACTAGTTTCGTGGAATACTTTCATAAATGCTTGTCCCCTAAGGAGGAAAGTCAGCAGGTACCAATGCTGTGGCACATTGTGGACATCCTGAATAACAACCGTGTTGAAGTTGTCATTCTGCCTACCAACTGGATCTCTGGTGACGCTGGAAGCTGTGTGTGGCCGCCTGGAAAATCTCATCTCACTGATGCAGCTGTGAAACATTATCATTCCCCTCGTAGGAACTGGAAGCCTTTCAAAATAATTAAAATCAGAGCAAGCTATGGTAATTATAAAATTTAAATTTTTACCATGTAATGTAGTCTGCCTAACAATTTATATTTTTTATATTGAAAAGTGCCCTACGAATCATTTAATTTAATTTTTTTTTCTTATAGGAACCTATGATGAAGCTCGCAAGATATTACCAAAAGCCCAGAAACAGACAGATATCGACACCACCACTGAATCTGAAGCTCAAGTTGATGGGCCACGTTCCTCGAAGAGAAGAAAATTCGAAAACTCAAAATACCCTAAACATGTCCAGCAGCCTGTAGGGTCGTCTAAAGTTTCAACAGAAAAAGAAATAGAAGGAAAAGGGGGAGAAGAAGAAGAAGAAGAAGAAGAAGAAGAAGGAGGAGGAGGAGGCCATGACAAGCCGCACGGCCAACGCATCCCCTCTGATATCGACGACGACTCTGAGGAAGAGCACCGGGACCAAGAGTATAATGATAGCCCACCTACTGTGCCTCAGGGCCTTACAGCAGAGCAATTATTTGGTAAATTTGAAATATTTGTGCTCTTATTCACTTATTAATGGTTTTTTGTGTGTGTATTGCCAGGTCCTCGTATTACGGCAAGTACCAACGTACAAGTACATGTTGATGGAGATCAAACAATGTTAGCTCCTGATACCGAAATGTTATCCGACAGGCGGTTCCAGACATTTCCTCCACACGTACCAACCTCCCTTGATCAACAATTTGCAGTGCCATCCGATGGTTTGATACCTAAATTTATTTATTATATTAACCTCAATCATTTAACTCTTGATTTCTATTGCTGCAGGTCACCTTGTTCATCACGGGATTCAATATAGCCCAACTATTCTTGACGACTATGTGGCAACTCGGCACGGAAGCCACCTTCATTCGCTTGGATCGGTCGGAGGCCGCCAAGAAGGATCGTCGCACGGTCAAAGTATCAACGAGAAGGGACCCGACTTCTTCGGCCAACCGGATCAAACTTACGGTCACGGTGTTGATCGTAATCCTCCTCCACATTCTCAGCAGCATCATCAAGTTGTCCATGGCCATCCGCCACTAGAGCAGCAGAAGTACAATCAAGGTCCTCCTTCACAATCTCAGCAGCATAGTCAAGTTGTCCATCGTCATCAGCCACCAGAGCAGCAGCAGTACAATCAAGGTCCTCCTCCACATTCTCAGCAGCATCGTCAAGTTGCCCATGGTCTTCCGCCACCAGTTCATCAATTCCAGCAAAATAACTGGCAAAACGACCTAGAACCCTATGATCCACGTCCGCCGGGAGGGCCTCCTCTTACTTATGTTGCTCAACCTAGATACACAGGCCAACATGGACACCAACAGCCACCTAAGAAAAGACCTCATCATACTGCTGAACTTCATCAAAGTGCTGGAAGTGACGAAGATGGTAATAAAATAGAAATCGGTTTTAGATTCAAATCAATAAAAAAAAATTTATCACACATAACAGGTCAACTTTCGGTCGCTGAGAAGCGCATCATTTCAAAGCTCTCTAATTTTTCTCTAAAATTTAAATAATATATATTATAATATTTTTAAAATATCTCTAAAATTTCAGATAGGCAAGAGGAACAAGACCAACGTTTGACTACACTATCTATGGCTCTTCAGAGCCATCATCAGATCGACGATAACGAGATGCAATCCTTTAAATCAAAATTGCCGATTGATAATGTAAAAGAACTTGAATTATTCGAAAAGAAACTCAAAGTTGATAAAGAGGAGCGGATGAAGCTGGTATAGCTCTTATATTATTTTCTCAATTTCTTTCTAATTTATACAATTACATTTAATATTTCTAGACTGCGGTAGTAGCCTTGCTTGGTGGAACGGATTACCTTGATGCATGTCAGCGGGCCTGGGAGAAAATCCTTAGTCTCGAAGCTCGTGCTGGCGTCAACTTGCTCGGCCTAAAACGCGATGGGGAACAGAAATTCGGTCTAAAGGGAAAAGCCATTACCAAAGCAATTTTCGGTTAGAATATTAAATCTCATTGTTATTATTTCAATATCTAATAGCTGTCTATTAAAAAAATATTCAGATGGTATTCGCCAAGTCCCGAAATTCAGGAAGGCGACGGATGCGGATCTTGAGGCGGGAACGAAAAGAGCCGTCCGGGGTGCCCCAGAAAAGTACCGGAAATTTCTTAAGGAAAACCCCACCGTTATGATGCCTCCTCAAAGTGTCATCCGCCGCAATAATACCCAACGCTCAGCTCTGCAGCCTCCACCAACCAACGGACAAAATCGTGGATCCCATCGGTCGGACGGTTGTGATCCAGCTAGTGCTAGTGTTAACGATGGAGGCGTTAACCACCGGTCTTCCAGCAGCAGCAGCAGGCCGGTAACAACCGGGAAAGGAGCCCCCACGCTTCCACTTGCTGATCGTCGATCCCATCGGTCTAGCGGTGGTGGTGCAGCAACCGCTGGTTTCGGGGACGATAGCGCTAAAAAACGGGCTCCCACCAAGGGAAATGGAATACCTCTCCAGCCTCAACCTACAAACTATTTCGATACTGGTCGCCATCAGTCTGGCGGTGGTGGTGCTGGCGGCGGAGGTGGCGACAATCGGGCTTCCACCTGCTGCAGTGGAAACCAGCGCTAGCTAACTTTCATTAAGGTAAACAGACCATCTTGGATCTCTAATGCAAAGATTGAGTTGAATAATTTATTTTTCTTCTGTAGGATTTCCGGAAGAATCAATCCGAGAAACATATTTGAGTTTGAATTTTCTTAACATTACAGTTCAACTGGGAATTTTATTTAAGTAATGAAATTCCCTTAAAGCTGGATCGGACCTGAGGTAAATAACATCGTTGCGTTAAAACTTTTGAATTTCGATTGCTTTCTACAACTCTAATTTTCAGTTCAGGAATCCCTCTTTGTAAGCAGTGTTACGACCAGACTTTCCATCACCGACGGCTCCGCTGCCAACAGCCTGGTTGCCGTGCAGAAAAGTTTATTTTTTCAGTGTTTCTCTTCTACTTTCAGTAATTAGAGCTTGTGTGTAGTGTGCGAGTGTGTCATTTACTTGATGTACCACAATACATTCATGCTAGGTCTAAAGGTTTCTTTTTTATTTATTTAATTTAAATCCAATAAGGTATACCGATCACCCATCCATTCCACGTCCAAACAGAAAATTTCCAATGCATTAGGGCCGTATTTTTCACTCATCCAGCGGACGTCCATGATCGGACGTCCCTCATGCCGGACATTCGGATGTCCCTGGGACGTCCGCCGGATTTAAATTTAGGACATCCACGTCCAATTTTCTTAAGTCCGCCGGACGTCCGTTGGACGTAATTTTGCTACCAGGGAGAGAAGCTTTGAAAGAAAATTGGGGAAGATAAAAGAAAAAAGGTTCCTTCTTTCTCCAGCAATGGCATATTTCTCAAAACGACGAAAAAATCATTCGATTTTTAAAGAGTACAAGGGAAGTGCTGTAATTTCATCTCTGAGGCGAAAATGTCCAAGCAGTACAGATATTTATTTGTTTACTTCAATCTCGCATCATCTAAATTGGAATTAGACAAAATAAGACGTGAGAAATTTATTTCCTATGCCTGTCTTGGTTAAGAGAAAATATATGTGGGGACGGCTTCGAATATTTGACTGAATTCCTTGCGCTCTAAGAAGAACTACATTCCAGAGAAGGACCTTAATGTAGCAAAATTAAAACACTTTCATCATAATCATTGCAAATTATGCATCTCCAATGAATAAATATAAGACCAGCAGATATTGACCCCAAAAAAGTTACACCAGTTCCTATTTACAAGCATTTAAGGTTTCACAAAGAATTCTTGGAATGTTGCTATAATGATTTAATCTTCGTTGGAAGCTAAAAAATTATGTTAATGCCACACTAAGTTTTATCTGGGTAAGAAACACAAAACAAGAATAGTCCATCTCTCTTTGGCCGTGGAAAAACGCAAAAAAATTCGATTCAGCTAATGAAGGAGCAAATCGACCGTCAAGTACTGTGGATTTTTACTTTGACTGTAAGACCGACCAAGTTTCTTAATTGCGTACAAGACAAAATGGAATATCAATATCTCGTATCAGGTTCTACACAGGACTTGGGAGGAATGATTGACGCAGAGGCAAATGGCTACGCTGTTGAGATGCTAAGATCAACGGAAAACATGAACCACGTATTCAACCTTACTGAGAGCGTCACCAATGGAAAAAGTATATTAATCAAGTGGAAAGAACTATTTGTTTTCCTGCAGTCAATAAAATTGGAAAAACACATTATGTGGATCGAAAATATTTATTAACCGTAAAATCAAAAGCATGAAAAAAAATTGAAGCTTACAGCCATTTTCATGAACGGCCTCAATAATATACTATTTACATCTACCTAGTAACCGAACATACAGTTAGCAGATCAATCCAATCACAAGAATCGAAAGAAGAGGGAAGAGTTTAAAGTTTTTTTTTCAAATCCACAGCTAGAAGATCTCCTGTAGAAAAGGGGTATCCCTCGTCCCGGAAGGTTGAAGTATCCTCCCCCTTCGAATTTCTACCTGCCTAGTAGCGAATCTGCGGGTAAACTTGGAACTTTTAGTTTTGCGCAGGCGCAGAAAAACACGCGCAAGCGCAGAAAAACTCGCACAGGCGCAGAAAAACGCACGCAGGCGCAGAAAAACGCGCGCGTCGCACACAAAGAAGAGCTTCTCAAGGTTATCAACAGGTTCGCTAGTTGGCAGGTAGATTTTTGAGTGGACGGTACCTTCAACCTCCCGGGATGGTTAGAAAGTAAGATCCGGCTCCTTCACTATTTCTTCTAGTCCCCAATTTTAAATTACTTTGCAGAAAAAAGCACTTTTAAATAAAATTTTTACACATTAATTTAATGGATAGAATAAATTGGGATATAAATATGAGTGAATGAAAGTAAACAAAGTATACATTGAATAATGTAACTTCTAATAAATTATATTTACAATATTTTCATATAAAATGATAATTTTAAATTTATCTCTAATGAAGAAGTTTAGCTATATAATCATGTGATGTTGCGAATGTTTCATATTAGCCGTACTTTAACATTGCTAAATAAAAAATGGGTTTTTCAGAGTATCCCAGAATCGGAGTTGCGGTCCTCATCTGGGTGCCATGTAATTACACTCATTAAGGCAAGTCATCATTTATAAATATTAGGTAAGTATATACCAACTACTGAGACCAGCTTCCAACTAAATTGTAACTCCTATTTGAGCATACTAAAAAATGAAACTTTAAATGGAATAACGGTTATCTTTTTTAGTATCGAATTCTTGAATATCTACGGAACTATTAAACATATTGTATCTCAAATATTTCAGAAAGATGATAAGAGTAAATCTCATTTTCTTGCTTTGTCGTTTTGTCTCTCAATATTTAATTAGAAACTTTTATTGTCTTTGGAATAAATAACCATCTCAGGTTGTTTGATTCCGGGAAACTTGGTACAGATGAGCACCAGGATCGATCGTTTATTGCTGGTAAAAGTTTTCGTCGATATTGAGAGGTCTTTGTTAAAGAAAGTTTAAGATTTTACAGCAGCATAATGCTACAAAAGTAGCATCGATAAAAGAAATGCTATATTTTTATGTTTTTTAAAATCATTATAACTTCATTTAATTTTTTATTAAAGTAATGGAGGTGTTCCTTACTTGTGCCTTCATGCATTCTTAAAAATTTTGAGATATATACTACTAGCTGGCCCGCGTGACTTTTAATTTTGCATTGACTGGTTTTTCTTTAATGTATTGTTAATTAATCATTAAAATACAAATGACCAGTTTAAACAACTACATTATATATTCCAAATTGGACCGTATTATTTGCAGTGTTATAACCCGTAATAGCAACTATTTTACTTTTTTACTCAGCCAATTTAGTATTTCTCAGGCGGCCTATACGCCCACCTTCGTTCCAGGGCTTAAAACAGGTTTCTACATAACTATGAAAATAGTTTGAAGTTAAGTTTTGTTCCCTGAAAGACATATATGCAAGTTAATCACCGCGGCTTACGGTTACCGTTTAAAGCAATATCGTTAATAAGCTCTTCCATTTATTCCTCATATACTTAAACTACACTTGCAAGTTAAAAGTTCAACTGTATTCTCTAAGACCCTCCCCCTAAAAATTTGGACCAATCGAGAACTTTTGGCCGCCGACAACTTTTTGTTTTATACATATTGATATGCTTTATTTTAAATTCATAGACACATTTTATTTCATTATTTAACTTTTACTTGCTTCAATATTAGTTGATAAATAAGATCAATAAAATCAGGCCACCTGTAATTTTCGATTCGACTTTTTAATTGGGTTCAATTTTTTATTAATTTTTTAGATGGAATAAAAATTAAATCATAATGCGATTTATTTTCAAAACATATTGAAGTTTTATAATTGATAGACTTTTACGTGTTTCTATATTATTTTATAAATAAGCTCAGTAAAAATAAGCAATTAACCTGTAATTTTCGATTCGACTTTTTCATTAAGTTTTTAAAAAATTATTTTAACTTATAATAGTCAAAACAATAAATGTAACTGGGTTGTACTTTTTTTGTTACACGCCGTATATTTTTAGTATGCCCTTATTTTATATCATTTTTATCCAAAGTTATTTCAAAATTAAGAGTTCTGTGTTGAATGGGTTTTTGAAAAAAAAATATGTTTAAAGAATATAGTATCATTAATTATTAGATGTTTCATTATTTAAAATTTGTCATCGTAAATACTTTAACACTGGGTTTCTGAGTCAATAAGAGTTTTTAGGATTCTAATTTAAGGAACTCGTGTAAAAAATTAAATCCGAAAAGCATGTTTAAAACGTATTAAGAATTATTCTCGATACTATTTTTGACGCTGAATCCGGTGAAACCATGAACGAAGCTGTAGCATTAATGGTTCATGAGATATTCTAAGTTTCAGTTCAAAAATGAAAAAAAAGAATGAAAGAAAACTTTAATTTTCGGAACCCGTTTTAGACATTTAAGCAGTCAAAAGATAAACAAAAACTACTTGAACTAATGGGAAATGTGTTTTCTCTGAGCCCCTTAAACCGTTTTATACTACTTAACGCCATTACGTTGAAAACGACTTTTTTCTCAGGTTCAAATTTTTTTCCTGTTCGCGCTTTTTTTTCACAAAAAAAAACGCCTCTAGCGGGTAATTAAAACTTTCAATGTTTTTTTTAAAAATGAAATAATGGTATTTAATCATTGTTGAAAGATACATTATAGTTTTTAATGCAGAAAAATCAATTAATAAAAAGTAAATGTCGTTTTATTCACAATAAAAAAGTAAATATCCGCTTTGAGCGCTGGTAATGCACCAGAAATTAAGGCGCGAAAATGCGAAAAACGAGTCCTTCAATTAAAACTTCAAGACAATGCAAATGTTATTCAGATATATCCTTTTAGGCGCAAATTAAGGAGGTATTAATCCTTCGTGTAAAGTAATTTTATTTAAGGAATCACCCTTTTAATTTCCTGTTTTGGGTTACCGAAGTTTATCACTATTTAAAATATATATTTTTGAATTTGGACAAGCAATGAGCTTTATCTCGAAAACTGTGAAAGATGGAGACTTCACTAATCGATTAAGCATGGTTTTCCGGTTTTAATTAATACAGTGCCGGCCCGTTTATAAGACTTTTCTTTGGCTTATAAGACCATCGCAGTTATAAGACCACTTTATCCTCGCTTGGAATTCGGACGTGAAATGAGGGTTTTACGGACGTACAGTATCTTTCTCACCACCGCTAGGTTTCGGCACTCTTCAGCAGCGCCGTTTCTAGCCGAACCGCGCAGCTTCCTCTGTCCTTGACTCCTCCCCATCCGAGCTAAGGAGGTGGCTGTTCCTCGTACCAGACTTTCAGTCTGGTTTTTTCGCTCGTCGAGAGATGAACAATACCAGAAAAGGGAAGCCTCCCTTCCCCTCTAGTTGTATTTATCTTTCCACAATTTGGAGAATACAGAGGTCATGAACTGAATGGAAGCGGCCATTTTGTTTGTTTATTTTCCGGACCCGTATGATTTGTTGCATCAAAATGAAATGAAGACAAAGTAGGGAAAGAAAAATTGTAGGAAAAAATGTGGATATTGAATCCGCACAGTGGACACCCAATAATGCTGGCAAATTACTCAAAGAAGAGGCATGCCAAAAATAAGTCCCAAAACAAAAATGAACGCAATAATATACCACAAAGCTAGTCAAAATGATCTCAATGACAGCATGGCAATCCTAGCAGCAAAGTCAGGCAGTGGAGTGGGAGCAGCCAACACTTTGACAATTTCCCCAAATAAGGTAGCAAATCTGAATGCATTCAAGTAGGTGCGAGCATTCTCTGCAAAGTGACCGGAGTTATCTACCAATATGGGAGCGGGAGGATCGTTACCGTCGGCCTTCTTCCTCTTCCAGAGGTTCTCCCAGACCGTCGTCCTCGTCACCAGCTCCTTACGGATCGCCGTCCTCGTCACCAGCTCCTTCCAGACCGTCGTCCTCGTAACCAGCTCCTTCTGGACCATCGTCCTCGTCACCAGCTCCTTCCGGACCGTCGTCCTCGTCGCTGTAAAAATAAACTATCAAAAATAGTTAAAATACGGAATCAGTAGGAATCCTTAATAGCTTAGTAGACATGAGCAATGACTTCGTGCTGAAAGTGGGGTCAATTGTATAGATACAGTTCTGGTCGTTAAGTTGGATTGAAGGGCCAGGTGTGCATGAAGCCGCACTATTGGCTATATCACTTTATAAGGAAATATAAGCAGAACATTTGTATAATGTCTTGCATCTCTATTCTTAAAAAGAAAAGAAAAAAAACAGTTAGTTTATTCAACGCTTACGATGTGATGAATTGGCGTTCCGCGTTCGTCGTCTGAACATAAGGTAGAACTTGGCAATCCTTGTCCCTTTGGTAAATAAAAAGTGTCCAGACCCTTTCCGTATTCTTCAAACACTCAATAACGATAGCAGGCCTATTCGTGGAAAAACACTTTTTTGTAATTGATCATGATTACAAATGTTCCTTTTTAAACTAAAAATCAATATAAAAGTAATGGGAATAAGGCCATATAATTTACCGGGGGGTCGTACGTTTTGATATTGTTCGCTTGCTTAAGAGTAGAGATGTAATTTGCTGTGAAATGGATATAATCTCCAGGATCGCCACAATTTACCCCGTCTTGGAGTCTTGAAATCTAATATCTTATAGATATTCATTATATTATTGAGAATTTTAATTTTAATCGGAAAATAACTTATTTTCTGAAATATCTACGCACAACAATCTTCTTAAATGTGCTTATTACGTAAAAAATGTTGGGAAACTAGTACTGAATCTGGAAACTTATTCATTATTCTATTGAGAACAGCTCATTTCCTATCCCTTCTCTTCAGTGACACTTTAATGTCTTTAAATAATATTTTGAAAATGTTTATATGGTTTTTTTGATGATTATATATTTTTTGTATAATAATTGATTCAAAGCGGTGACTCATTTGCATTCAGGCGGGCAGTGACTTTGAATAAGCACAAAACACTAGACAACGACAGCCACTAGACAGCGGACTTGGGCAATAGGCGGTTAACTTTTCCGAAATAATCATCAACCTCAAGGATAAAGTCGGTGGTGTGATGGGCATAAATGGTATCGTTCGGAAACAAATCAGTAGAAGAAAATGGGAGGGTATCTTCTACAGCAGGAAGTGCCGAACAACTCCCCAATTTAAGGATGAGAGGGATTTCAAGACAATACTTTATAAATTTGGGTGCCACGAGAGTCGTGAAACTTTTTATTCAGAAAGACAAGAAAAGGAGCAAAATGTCCGCGAATAAAGTGTTGTTCCAGTTTGTTGTACAAGGTTATGCGACTCTTCTTCTCCCACCTCTTCTTCAATTCTTGGTCAGGATTTTTGGCGTTGAATTTGTCAACATAGTGCGTCACGTACGGGCCGAAGTAATCAATCACATTCTTACTGAATCTATGTATGTTGTCTTGTTCCTGGATGACTAATAGGGTCTGTTTTCACCTCCTGAGCTCTGAAAAAAAGATAATATATACATACGCAATACAAATTACAAAATCCTAGTAAATATTTATGAGTGCAAATGTAATTACATTCATTGTTACGAAAAGTTTCGGCTTTCAACTGGGTAGTTTCTAAAAATATTTAGATGCAATTTGATTTATTACTACGAAGAGAACTTTTTTTTTTACTCTACATACCAGCTCGGGCAGCAGCAGTTTCCAGTTTTAACTTAATGGGATAATGTTTTAAATAAAATGGGAACTTTTAATAAACAATTTAATTGCAAGTTCCCAGTTTTAAATTGTTGGTCTGTAATAGTTTAACCTACCTTCAGTTTGAAGAACATCAATTCGTCAGAGTACCAATTCTCCTCAACGTTTACTCCTACCCCATCAACATCAGAGTTGAATACTAAAAGATAAGTTACAAAGAGAAGACAACTTCATTTTCGACATGATGTCGACAACAAAATTTTATACAAAAAGTAATAGAGAAGAGAAACTTCCTTAGCTTTTTTATTTAAATGGCATAATCACTACTATTGAAACGAACACAGTTATTAATCGTGTAAATTATACAATGCAATGTAGGCAAATACATTATATTATATTTTATAGTAGAGGATTGTATAAATCCGTGAATTTTTCCATTCGCCCAGATGGGGAAAAAACCTAGGAGGGGGAGAGGAATTTTTTAGAAGAAGAAAAACCTTTTTTGATCCCTTGATTTCGAGGGAAAAGCTATTTTAATAGATTTCATGGAAATGGGGACCTAGTTCACAAATGAATGTCTACTTTTATTTGCATTTTAAACATTTCGTCAATTTTGATCTCGTTAATAACTTAAATAAACGTATACAAACGGAATGTTTCATAATTTTTATCTCAAAATTTTCATTTATTTTAACATAACATGTAGTTATTGGTTTGGTGATAATCGTTTTAAAGAAAGAAATAAAAATTTTTTATTATGTTACGCCCCTATCCTAGATCCATGATAATTTCTTTTATATTTCATTCTCCTTGAAAATTAATTTTTGGTCACGCTGTGGGTCAATAGGGAAATGAACAAAAAGTAAAAAGTTTCATGAAACATACCAGTGTATTCAGCGTGAAAAACTTAGCAAAATTGTGTATCATATTGTGTATGAAATAAATGTATCTTGGCTGTAAATCGACGCTAACGCCGGTGTGTAATGCACCGTACGAAAAACGGCCTTTCAGCCATCTTGACGATTAAGACAGACATTTTAAAGAAAAGGTCAATTCCGCATTTTATAAAGAATTTCAATTTTCTATATCCTGGTGTATGAAGATTGGTTCTGTGGCAAGTGTGGAAGTGATCCTTCCTTCAATATGTCTGTCTTAAATGCCAAGACGGCGAGAGGGCTGTTTTGCATCCCGTGCGCTACACACCGGCGTTGAGGTCGATTTCCGGCCAATAAATACATATTTCATACACAGTATGATGTGAACACGATGATATGCTGCATAAAACTTTTTTTTTGTTCCTTTCCCTATTGCTAGATACTTTTTTATTTACTTATTTATTTTTTTAATGGAATGTAGAATACAATCTTTGAACGCTAAAAGTATATTTTTCTATTGTTGCTTTTAATGCGGGAACCATACCTGTAATCTAAAGGTATAAGATGCCTAGGTTGCCCCAATTTGCACATATATTTTTTAATGCCCTTTAAGATTGAGGTGCGAAACAGTATCAGTATGTTGTGGAATTTTGGAGGTCCCGTGGGAGAAAAAAATATGCCATTTTAGCGTTCAAATATTTCTGTAGCCTATAGTTTTAATTATAAAAGTCATTTTTTTGCTATATGTAGTGTCATGATATGGTTCTATTATCAAAAGTTTCGTTTGATTCAAAACTATTTAGAGGTCGTGCGCAACACTTTTTCACTACATTTATTCCCTGTATTTCGGAAAGTTGCAAAATAAATGAAAATATTTATTTGTAAATTGATAGATCATTTATTTTTTGACTAGTTTATTACATTTCTATCGTTAATGTCAATTTTTTTACTCTGAAAAAATATTTACTTATTTCCCAACTAAACGAAAATCAATATCGCACGTACAAAAAAATGGTTTATATCATCTAAATTTTCAAAAAAAATCATTCCAAATTGTTGTTAAACTGGTGGAAGAAAGAATAATCTAACAATTCACAATTAATTATTTAATTTGGTTTCACCCTTTTTAAATACAGGAGGTAAACGAAAACACCTAAAAGATCGAACATTTAAAAGCTGGGCGCAGCCTGTAAATATTAATGGAATCAAATGAAATTTTCAGGCAATAGAACCATATATACGCATAAAAAAATATATGTTTTAAGTGGGACACCCTAAAGATGCCAACCTTTATTAACTTGCTCCCGATAGAGAAAATGATTGTTCTATTTTGTTAAAAGTAGTTTTGGAACTGTATTTAACGTCCTCCTATCAATTATGTCAACAAACCAAAAGTAATACAGATCACAATTTTTACTAACTATGACATCGCAAGCCGTTAATTTAAATTAAAAATCAGCTTTTTCGATTGTTTTAAATATTTATTATTAAGCTCTTCCTGATACGCATTGTTACCAAGGTATTTAGGTAATTCCTCTTGTTCGTGACCGGTGGTAAACTACTAGATATTTTTATTTGGTAAAAATATTGTAGAAGAGTGCAAGATGAGTTACAAAGAGAAGGCTTAACCTGATTTTCGACATGGTGTCGACGGCAAAATTTTACTTACTCAAACTTTAGTGCTGTAGTAATAAACAAAAGCGGTTACCTTGGCCTTTTTATATGAATGGATCACCTATTCAAATGAATGCAACTTTCGCACCTGTCATAAAGTCTTAAGTCATAAAGCGCTTAGAATACAAACAAAGTTTTGATATATTGACCTTAATTCATTATTCCAAGTACACACAGGTTCCAAATCATTCGTATGATAATGGGGATATTCCTAAAAGGGGAAAGTAATTTTTTTTAAAGTTTAGACCCGTATGGCAATCCATTAGCGCTATCTTTATCACTAGTATGTGGAAATTAGGGTATATTTCATAAATGGCTCCTGATTCTAGTTTTCGATGGGCATATCTCTACAATGGGAAGGGATTATTTAATAAGATGCAATCTCGGTGTAAGTACACTTGGCGTTTGATTTTTTAACGGAATGGCGCAATCTTAATGATTTTTTAAAGTTGAAATACATTTATTTAAAAAAATACTTGTGAAATCATCAGCAAACAGCTGTTGTTTTATTAAAAATTATATTTTTTAACAGAAAATAATCTTAATAAAATATTTATATCGTTAAGCTCTTATTCCCACCTAATACGCCGTGTAACGATGCTTGTTAGTCAGATTTCTATTGGCCGTATTCCTACGGTCCCACCTGATACGCCCGGTAACGATGTTTGTTAGCTAGATTTTTATTGGCTGTGAGCAGTGATTGAGACCTGGATGTTTTAACCCAGAAAATAACTTTAATTCACGTTGTTGGTATATTATTAGACACAGTTTCTAAAACTCTTCATGGGGCTACAATTCGTAATTCAAATTAAAATATATTGCTGCCTCCATTTTAACTTCTCATTGAGCTTTAAATTGGTGATGTGAATATGTTATATATTTTTTGAATTTTTATTCGTAAAATAACTTAAGTTAATTATTCGTAAAAAATAGCTGTTGTTTAGGGACTAGCTGTTGTTGGATTTTCAGTAATGTTTCGCTTCTTAACAAAATTTTAAATCGTTATAAATGGAATGATCGAAAGATCTAATCGATAGAATTTTGAACGGATTTTCTCCCTTTAATGACATAGTCCTCGTTCCATCTAAAAACATAAAAGGGCAATTGGCTCAAACGGTAAAGCGTCTGTCTCGGGTTCTGTCCAACCATGTTCGAAATCTGTTGCGTCGATTTTTTTTTTTAAATGCTCATGCAACAATTTAATAATGTTAGATTCATGTTATAATAACAATAAGGAAACTCTTCATGACATGAACTGAAAGAAGATCTTACGCACGGACGCATGGACGAAATTATTGATAACTATTGTGTCCATAACCTGTGGTCCATAAACAATATGTCAATTGTCATTTAGCTTATGTGGTATAGAGCTATGTCATATCTCAATCTACCGTTGCGTGTTTGTAATCAGTAGAAACTATTTTTCGTAATTTTATTTTATTCTAATTAATTATTTTTTAAACATTTTTAGTGAAAATATTCGGATGACATTTATTACTATGATGTAAACCTAGTTCCACAAGAGTATCTTTCGTTATAATTGGCGTAAACCACCAAACTTCAAATCCGCATTCGAATCCCTTTACTCATTTTTTATTATGACAATTTTATATAAAAGAAAAAGTATTTAAACTGATAATTAATGGAATGATCATAAGATCTCAACAGAATATTCGAAAGAAAGTCCTCGTCCCAGATTGATCTTGCGCGCCATTTAACTTGTACGTCTTAACCATGTGATCTGCTGATCTGTGTTCAAATCCATCGATGTCTTTTTCTAAACACTTCTTCGGCAAATTTATTTTTAAAATTAAAATTATACTCGTTTTAAAATTTTGATAAAAGAAATTTTATATCAGTTTTAAATATGTTAATAAATATAATGACCAAAACATGACGTGAATATGAATTTTAATTTTTTAATTGTAGAAAATGAGAAAATAATAACAACAAATAGCACAAGAAAAAATGTTATATAACATTAAAGAACATATAAGCAAAAGAGGGGAAAATAGGGGAAAAAAGATGAAAAATGCGTTTTTTAACTACACTGAAGTATCTTTTCAGGTGGGTGTCATCTGTAAACAAATTAAATTTTTTGAGTCAAGGAGAGAAATCAGGCTTCGGAATTTTTATCTAATCCGGAAATAATAAAAATAGGGAAAATAATATATCATTTATTGTAGATCTTTTTGCTATGAAAAACGCCTCTGACTTGGCCGTCGATTTTTTAAAACAAAAATATGACTGTAAAATCACTTTGAGTATCATTTAAAAGGCCGTTTCGTTCTCAATATGGCTCCAAAATAACAAAAGTCTATATGTAAACACGAATAGTTTATTGAATATTGTTTCTCAGGGTTCATGATTCCTACATAATAAAGGAAGAATGAGTAAATACATATGAGTGGTACACCAGTTTTTAATTACCAGCAAAGTTTGGAATGTGAGCTGAACTTCACTAGCAATCAACCAAAGATGCAATTCTCGACTTAATCAATCTAGAATACAATAAGGGAAATATTTAGTTTAACTGAAAATCACAGGGAAGAAGAAATGAAGTACCTTTCAAATCAGTCGCAGACTGAAATATTGTGTCTCCGTCTCAATACCAGACACAAAGAGTCTACTATTGACCCAGAATCTCTGCAGCTATCAAATGCACACAAATATGACATTGGATGACGCTTTTGTGAATCAAATGACTAATACATACCTGTGTGAGTCCAAATACAAATTTAAACTGTAGCAGCAGCCACAAAGTTGGTCTGACAGAGAAGATCTCTCGCTTACGAGGAAAAAACAATAGGAAAAGGAACAAAAAATGTAAAAAAATATGCAGCATATCATCGTGTCCAGCGTAAAAAACTAAACAAAATGGTGTATCATATTGTGTATGAAAAAAATTTATTTTGGCTGTAAATCGACGCCAACGCCGGTGTGTAACGCTCCGTACAAAAAACGGCCTTTCAGCCATCTTGACGATTAAGAAAGACATTTTAAAGAAAGAACCACTTCCGCATGTTGTAGATAATTGCAATTCCCTATCTCCTGGTGTATGAAGGTTAGTTCTTTAGACAGTGCGGAGTTGATCGTTTCTTCAATATGTCTGTCTTAAATGCCAAGATGGCGGGAGGGCTGTTTTGCATCCCGTGCGCTACACTCCGGCGTTGACGTCGATTTCCGGCAAATAAATACATATTTCATACACAGTATGATACACAAACATGTTCAGTTTTTCACGGTGAATACGATGATATGTTTTATGAATTTTTTTACTTTTTTGTTCCTTCCCCTATTCTCTGAAATCTGAGTGGAAATAAAGAAATAGGCAAAATAAGAAGGAAGAAAATATTTTGATTCACTCATTTCACTTTCAACGAAGATACGACGACGAGTTTGAACTTGACAGCTATTAATAGGAAGAGGGAGGCAATATCGGCCTTTAGAATTGCCAGCGCCACCACTCTTCACATAATGGAAACTGAATAAAACAAATTAGGGGTTCTTCCCATTTACATTCTCCCCCGATACCGTATGCGCGCTGGACCTCGACGGTTGAATACGGCTGCATGAGACACAGGCGCTGGATTCCGCGGTTGAAGATTCCCTTGTCGAATTCCACATCGACGGCCCGTACAAGCCCGCCATCTCCCAGGTAGACTTTGTGAATACTTCCGGTTGCCCACTGACCTCTAGGTAGGATTTTGTTGATCTCCATAACGATGTCGCCGATCTCCATATTGCAGATAACTTTCGTCCATTTATTCCGGCTCGACCAATTCGTTGGGTATTAGAGGACAAAAATCCTCTGGATCAGAAGAAGCGTAGGTCAACGGCCTTGAATTAATGAGGCCGGCAATCTCGAACAGTAGAGGGCGGAAAGTATTCTCGGTTGGGTAGCGCAGTGCACTCTTTTCTCTGTCCAGTGCTGCATAGACCATTTTAGTAGATCTGACGAGTTATTCATGAGCGCCACCAAAATGCGGTGTTCGTGGTGGTTGAAAATTCCACTGTATTCCTTCTTTTTGCATGAATTGGTTTGCTTCGGCTGATGCGTGTAACAGAACAACAGCTTCAAGGAGTCCACGTTCAGCTCCAACGAAGCTGGTACAGTTGTCTGAATACATCTGGGCGGGCTTACCGTATAACCCAATGAAACGTCGGAAGACTAATAAGAAGTTATTAGCTGAAAGTGTAGTAGATAGATCAAGGGAAACGGTTTGCGTGACAAGACAAGTAAATAAAATGCCCCAACGCTTCTTAACCCTGTTCCGTGTTTGAGATGCTTCGATATGGCCGAAATAATCACAAGCAGATCGGCTGAAGGGAGCTTATCGGGCCGCTTGTCGGCAGTCTGGAAGGTCGCTCATCTGTTCCCATCGGTCCCCATCGGTTGGACTGCTGCCTGGACGGATGCATCGGGGGCAAAATCTCTTGACTTTCTTAACGGCTTCTCTTCCTCCATTGATCCACAAGTGAAGCCGAATGTGCGTCAAAACAAAGTCTGTTCCAACATAAAGAAGTCGTTCGTGCATGGCTTCGAAGATCTTTCGGTTGAAAGGATGTTGACCAGGGAGTAGTGGTGGATGGTTGTGGTAAGCGAGGTCTGCTCGTCCTATACGGCCGCCAAGGCGAATTAATCCATCATCCCCAATAATAGGAGTCAACAAATGAGGCTTCGAGTCAGTTTTTAATGGCTTGTTCTTCTTTGGCTGCTCTAAATCAGCTTGAAAACATTCACGCTGGCAGCGGCGTAAAATCTCAAATCAATTTTGTGGTCTATTGTTTTCTGGGCGACTTTCATAGAGACCGCATTTTAAGTTTAAAAAAGAGTACCATTCTACCTTTGACGAGATCTATTAATCACTATTTCTCAGAATTAGACTTGTTTTAGTATTAAACGTTTATCACTTGCAATTGTGTGTAAGCCGTTTTTGTCCTTATCCTGTCGTGCCATTCTGTCCCATTCCTTCTTTGGGCCAACACTTGTACCCTTTTGTCCTAGATTTTCATTAATTAAAGAGCAGTGATAATCTTCAAATTCAAACCATTTAGACATCAAAGTATAAGTAGACAATGGATGTTGTAATCTCTGATAATCACCCAATTTATCTTTTTCTTAAAGGAAACAGTTCATGGGTACTCTCTTAGATACATTCCACAGAAACTCAATCAGAAAATACAGATATAGTTTTTTTTATTTTTGACTTACCGCTTTAATCTAGAATGATAGCTCTCTACGGAATTGTTGGTTCGAACGGAAAAAAGAATTTATCCACGACTTTGATCACCCAAACTTTCCTTTTCAGCCAGTTCTTTTCAAAATACTCAAATAGTGGACGGGTAGGACTATTGCTGTCCTTTAATGTTTTTTCCCATTGCATTAAAATTTCAAGGATTGAATCTGCGTGGAATAAATTTAAGAGTAATCATTTTCCTGCAAGTTTTTTGTATATTTATGTTTGAACGGTAATACACTAAGGGAGTGTGATGGTTCCTTGAAGATACAACTTAATTCCTGAATAATAGATAACAAATAGTACATTAAAATCATTATAACCATTATGCTTGAAATATGTAAATGGGTTTATTGTGAGAGTGTAATGTTGGCTGAAGGAGCTACTTGGTAATTTTGGTCTGGACAAGCCACTTGGTAATTGTTGTCTGGAAGAGCTGATTGTGAATAAGCTTTCTTATCCAGATATCTCATAATCTCATATATAGCTCTCTTAGAAATGGACCTTGATTCAGACTCTACTGAGCGATTCCTCTTCCTTCATTCTGATGAAAATAGATCGTAATCTAGTGACACTCTTGGATGTCTCCTTCTCTCACATTCTTCAAAATTGTAAAACGAAATCTATAGAAAGCAGTTATACTCGAACTACCGCCCACCATCAACATACACTGGAGATCTTTTCGGGATAGATTACTTATATTTTGAATAATAAAAGCTTCCATCACCAGAAATGATTTTCAAGACAACAGTTTGGTTATGCTCCACAACAACCTGCTGCACTTTGATAAGATTCATCTCGACTATCAACCAATATTAAGGCAATCTAAGCCATTAACCAGTTTATTTTCACGTCCCAGAGTACGAAGCAGTCACGGTAGAATCCCGAATAAAGGGAAACATGCCATTCCAGACGTCCAGGAATTTTTACTTAATAAAAAAATCTGATTGAGAGCATATATGAAATTGTAGTGGTGGAGGAGAAGAAAGCGACACTTTTATACCTCACTCAAATTGTACACAAGCAAGGCTTAGAGTTTGGCCTTGCTTTTGTAGAAAACGACGAGCTCGAATATAATAAGCGTTTAAAAAATTTTCACGTTGAAAAAAAACTTGGATGTTTGGGAAGCAAAATGCAATGCACAGATTGTGATAAAAAAAGAAGAAAAAGGAGAAAATAAACCATTTTATTTACAATCTATTTGTTTTGTTTTTATCAAATCTTATTTTTTAAAGCTATAACTGCATGTACTTAAAGAGTGCAGGTTATCTTAAACGTTTTGACGATTAATGTGATCTAGGGAAAGTATTTTACTGAGAATTATACTTCTAATACTAGAAAAAAGGCTTCCACTTCAATGAGATAACACAAAAAATCGAATAATGTATTTTGTTAAAGTTTCAGGTCATATTACCGAGCATATTATTCGCATTAATTCCAATCGATGACAGTGATCTAATTCAAATGTTTGATCTCATTTCCAAATTTCAACTTCATAATTTTTCGTACAACGTACAAGTGAAGTTTAAGTAAGAATAGAAACACAGATTTTTGGAAATGAAAAAATATCAAATGGTAACGCAAAAAATCTTTTATTTAACTGGCGTAAAAATATTAAAGAATTGTACACTGTCCGTATTTTTAAATGGAAGTTTTAAAATAAAATAAAAACTATTTAGTGGGAAAAGTTGAAATTGGAGTGTTGGAATTTAGTTTTAAAAGAAATTATTTTTTATACATGATTCATTACCAAAAGAGACATTTACGATTGTTTTTTATCATTATCGATTGTTATTATCGACGATTGTTATTATCAAATCAAAATCATTTAAAAAAAACTAAATTGTTTCCAATATGTTCTTTTTTTAAAAAATAATTTTTTTCCTCTTTTGACTATTTTTATAGAAAATCAAGCCCCAAATGACATTTTAATATTAATATATTTCCTTATCGTTCATTAAAAATTATTAGCTTGCTTCATATATTGTCGCGTTCCAAAATGCTTGTTGTATCAAAAGAGGGCAACTGCAACTTTGTATAATCAGAAGATTCTCACAGAACCTTCCAGAAGGAAATTTAAGTTAAACGGATTCCAGTTCATCTCTCCTTCTATGAAGCAATGAGTAAAGAATATAGTTAATTAGTTATATATTTTATATTTTTGTGACGTAATCGTACCTTAAACATTTATCCTGTCTCTTCTAAGAAGATGAGAAAATTACATTCATTTTGTGTAAGTAGATCCTTAACGTCTATAAATAAATGCGCTCTTCTAGTAGCACTTGCCGTTATATCTCTTCGATATTCTTTACAAACGCCTACATGTGGAACAAGTCCATCAGAAAGCTCGAATCACCGCCGTACCATCACATTCCTCCGATTCATTGACAAAATTCTGATAATCCAATTGAACGGTAACGAAGCCGCGATAAACCAACTATTCCGACATGGGTGGCACAACCGACGAGAACAGCAAACCAGAAATGATCTATACCATCGACAAACCGAGCCCAAGAGCATCTTTTCTGGACCTATACGTCTACTTTAACCCTTACAATACGATTGAGACGGAATCTTATTCCAAGACCACCACCACCCAGGTCTTCTTGTACTACAAGTTAAACCATCCGTTATAATGTCGTAACTCAATTCCACTCGCACAATTTATTAGACTACGACGCATCACTACCGACCCTTGCAAATTTGAAATGGAACCCCGACGAACCATCAGAGCCTTCCTTCTGAGGGTTTACCCACTAAATATCCTTCGAAATACCCTAACAAGTACGTAAAATGGATAGACGAGTCCTACTTGTCCTCATTACAGAAATAGAATTAACCCCAGAATTGGCGAACCCCGGTACACATACCAATACAAGTAACGATACAAATACCAACCTTAGCATCGATACCAACACAACTACCAACACCAGCAACAGTATGAATCCCACTGAAGACCAGAATTTCAATGAAAGGAAAAACCAGAGGGATCGGCCAAAATTAGCCCAACAGCGACAGAATAGCCGTCTTGTAATGACAGCACGAAGAAAGGCTTCAAAGAGAATAATACCCCCGGATGAAGAGCACACAATTTCAGAAGAGAAAATCGGTGAACGAGCCCAACGAAAAAACCAAAATAAAGTCTTTAGATTCGTTTCCCTTTACTCAACAGCCCTCGACAAGAGTGAATCCCGCAAACTCTTGAAGCAACTAGAGACAATCTCTTCCAGAGTATCTTGTTTGCTTGTTCTTCGGTACGAGAATTCTTAATTTGTCCAGTAAACATGTTGGCTATCGGTTGTCGTTTTGTGTGTACGGTCATGATTGTACTGTCGCGGATGCCCGCATTGTCGGGTGGACGATTTTGACGGTTGTCTCTAGTTGCTTCTAAAGTCAGCGGGATTCACTCCCGTCGACAATATTAATAAATGAGTGTATTTTATAGCATGTTATCTACTACCGCTGTTTTAAATACACTATATTTTGATATTACTATCATTTATGTAAACTGGAGCAACTTTATGAAGGTTAGACTATTACATGTAACGTTATAAATTGGAAAAACAGGGTAAAGTTAATTCCAAACGGTCCATAGTCAAAATTGACATTCTGAAAATGGCTAGTGGACAATCAAAAGTGAATGAGTGAGTTCATTTTTGCTCATTCGCAAAACCTGCAGTATACATTTTAGTTTTAATAACCCGAGATAGGGTATAAGGGATAAGGGCACCGGATGCTTGAAGATCCATCGTATCGCGCCCAAGATTTTGTTGTTGATATTTTATTTTATTGTTTAGGTTGAGCTTTGGAGATTAGACAGGCTGGGTAGAATGTTCGAGAGATATATACGATATTATTTTGTACTATTCTTTTCCAGCTTAAATTCAGTTTACTTTGAAGATACAACTGTCTAATATTTCATTTAGACAATTTTGGTCCTTTGTCCGCTTCATTACTGATTGCACCCGGTGAAATGCACAACCACGATGAGGTTTCCCAGGGACTGTTCAACAATTTTTCAGAATACCGTTGTAAAGTGCGACACGAAGTATACAACCTGAGAAGCGTGCATCAGTTTTTTATGAACTCAAAAAGAACGATGCAGTCCAAAATGCAGTGCTTAGTCCTAAAGGTTAAAAGAAATGGAACTTGCTCATATTTCTTTATTCGTGTTTATAATAATATATCTTCTTTATAATAATATTAAAATTACTCCTGTAAAACCCGTAAGAAAAATCTTTTTTGAAAATTGTCTTATGCCGGTGGAAATTCCTAAGCTATTTGGTTTGAAGCGGACGAAAGGGTCTCCCTGGCGCCCCCTATTCAACCACCTTACTGCTTTAACCATCTCTATAAATGCAGTGTTCGGCATTTATTTCATTAATACTTCGCAGTTTCGTTTTCCAAATTTTGAGAATTTCGTTTTCGTTAGTAAAAACCCTTCGTTTTCATTCGTTTTCGTTATTTTTTTTTCTAACTGCACAGCACTACCTACCAACAATGCCGACAAAACTTTTTCCCCTTGCGCTTCCACTTGACAAAAAACTATACAAAATATAGATTTTGACGACCTCCGAATTTGTCGAAATACATGTTTTTTTTATTTAAAAACTTTAAAAATCGACCAAAAACGATAGGAATTTTTGAAAATGAATAATTTATATTATCTTATAAAATTATTTATTATTATTAAATTATTCTTCATCTTAACTGATTTCCATTTCATCAACCTCTTCTTAAGGTTCTTCTTCATAACTGCCATCACCTAAATAGTCCTTCATGATGATATTTTGTCTTCCGCTTCCTTCAACTAACACCGTATCAATCATCTCATCGAGAATAGCAACATTTTGGGCAGGACTCGATTGGGCAGTTAGTTTCGTTGAGCCAAGTTAAGCGCGCTAAATAGCCTCTTAGTTGCCACAATCGACGTACCGAGTCCCAACAAAAAAGTGATAACTTTACAAGCAAAAAGCACCTTGCAATAACTTTTGACGGAAAGCTGCTTCACTTCTTCTAATGTATCACAGCCAAATGTTGCTGGACTCAGTCGGCTATGGCCCCATCACTCTTTGTCTCATTTTGAGGCATCCGAAATCTAGCTATAGGAGAGAACCTTAATAATAAAGAAGCTAGAGAATTGGACTTCAAAACTCGTGCATTGGCTGGCTCAAATAGCTTCATAATAGAAAAAACCTTACCCTAATGCTAAACCGCTCCTTTATCTGCTTGATTTCCTCAATAAAAAACTTTCACTGCGTTTTACGGCGAATGGAGGAGAAGTTTTCTTCCATGCCAGCAAGGTCTTCGTCATGAGTCATGAATTGGGGTTGGATCTCGCTGGTAAAGCTCAGTAAAGTAGGTTATCAGCACATCACATTGTTCAAGGACCCTGTCGATAGCATATTGTTATCGACGATGCGAGTAAGCCACCTGTAAATAAAAAATTGAAAACTATTCATCATCTTTTGGCCGAAAAAAATACATGTTTTACCTAATTACAGCTGGGGGTATGAATACGTGGTTCGCCACTCTGATTTACTTCTGGAAAGTTTGGAAATCTGCTCGCTTTTGAGGGCTCCAATAGAACGTAGTGCGAATCCCTCGGACAACATCTTCCAGGAGTACCAGGACTTTGGGCAGCTTAATCGATGCGTATTTACTAACAACTCTTCTTTTTTTTCGTTAAAGCAAGACTAGATCCATTCTTTGAAAAATGGATATTGTTTCCAATTCGGCAGGAAATTAGATTTAGGTCTCTTCTTGGTCACATTGGTCTCCTTCTTTGTAATTTTTTTAGATTTTTTACTTATCTATAATACATTAACTGATTTATAACTTGATTTAACGTGTACAGCAGATATATATATTTTATAAGACTGATTTTCAATAACCATAATTATATCATTCATCTTATTTTCATTAATTTTAATTGAATTTTAATGTTTTGCTTATGATTAAAACATCTATTAAGTTAATGAATATAAACTTTATATATTAGTATAAAAAGAAAGAGAGGATTGACTGCAATTACATATAACGCTATTTTAAAATATAATTTATTTTTAAAATTTTGATGTGAGACCACAATGATCTTCTTCCTTATTTGTTGTACCTAATACCGTATACACGCTGGAGTTTGACGAGTTTTTTTTACTTGAAACTAACTTTTTATAGTTTAGTTATCGGTTCTTATGTCCTTGTAGGGAAGGTTTCTAGAAAAGTTTTATGTATAATAATTTAATAAGCTCAATACTAACTCAATAAAACATGTAAAATGTTCAATATCAATCAGTTAATATCTGTCTATTTTAATAACATCCGTCTTATTTCTAATAACATTAATAATGGAAAGGGAATAAAAACCGTCAGAAGCCAAAAAATATGTCAAACCTATGATTCGGACTTCATATTGGGGTTTTATTTGAATTTGTCCTTGAAATTTACTATGGCTTACATTTAAAAGTAGAATATCTCATTTCATTGAACCATTTCAGATTAGAAGCGTATAACTTGAATATTTGTTACTTTTATCATCCCATTGTTACGTATGATTCGTTACCATATTGATGGTGGATGTACCATTATATCATTTTTGAAAAGCTTCTGAGTCTGTTCTTTTGAGTCTGTGTTTTTCAACTGCAGTATGCACAATAGTGGTTTTAAGTTGAAATCAAATGAGCTAATGTTCATCCTCAAAGAAAAGGGGAGATCTTCAGAGAAGAAATTGTCATTGTTCCGGCCATGGCAGAGAGGAGCGTCTCACACCTGTTTGCTAGATGATACTAGCCATGAATAGTTTAAATCAAATAAGCTGATGTTCATCCTCAAAGAAAAGGGAAAACATTTGTTGTTTCTTGAGAGCAGGCTTTCGTTAATGCTTCTTTAAAATGTTTTGATAGGCAGTTTGTTGATAGAAAATGTTCATTTTTAAAAAGCCTATCCACATTTAGAACAAAAAGCTACAGCCCCCAAACAAGCTCTGAAAGAATCCTCTTTTTCTAGCTCCCCAATTACTTTGAGTAAATGCATTCTTAGCTTTAGTTTTTGAGTTCTCCCATCCACCAGACAAAAATTGGGTTTGTCAGAGTGAGAAAAATTGGAGGGAAGGAATAGATAAACAAATTCTTTACGGTAGTTGATATTTTTTTTAATCGTTCTAAAACGAAATAATCTTCGAAGTTATTTCTGCTGAGGTTCACGTAGGACTGAATAGCCCTAATAAATTGGAATATCTACGGATTCCTTGGTCACTCTGATTTCTATGATAAATTCTAGTTCATTATTTCACCAAAGGGAATAAAATAAAACTATATGTAATAGAATAACTTTATTGATAATATCTTTACCATAGTGGAAACCACTATAGTTTATCACTCTGGAAGAGGTGTAGAAAATATAAATTTAGGGACTGATGAAAATTCTTTATTGGAAAAGTATTAACACGGCGTCCGCCTAAAAGCGGTCATTTTTTTGCACAGAGGTTGCGCAGAATGTCAAGTTTCTCGGGATTTTGCGCTATTGGGTTTATCAAAAAAATTAAAAAACAGAAATAAAGAGCTAAAAATTCTGCGTCGTAAGCTTTCGTGCTCAACAAATTTTGATTAAACAAGCTAAAGTAATAATTTTTCAAACTTAATAATTATAAACTGCCTATTAAACATAGGCCTTCTCTTTTTACTAACATACAGCCCTAAAGCTATTCTTTTCTTTTTCTCGACGAGAGAAAGGCTTTCTTCTGACCTTGTCCTTGGGCAACTGATCTTTTTCTTTCATTATAAATTTATTTTTTGATCAAAATTTCTCGAATCGAATTATAAAATTTGTTGTTAGATGTATCTCGTCATTCTGATTACGGGAGTGTTTTTAAAAAATTCATACGACCTCCCGCGCAAAAGCCGAGAAAAGGGATTTAGCGCAACAAAAATGACCGCTTTTAGGCGGACGCCGTGTTAATTGCATTTCGTAAATCCCTTATAATTTGAATTCTACAATTTTATTGAAGATAAAATTAAATTTTCCTTGACTCTCAAACAAATGTATACTGGCGAGGGAAAACCTCCTAACAGGACAAAGCTGCCGACACAAGACTTTGTCAATTTTATGTCATTGATATATCTCTCTTGGAGATTTCTCCAGTTCTTGTTATTTAGCCGATGGTAAGGATGGGGGAAGGATGGCGAAGGGAATATAATGCCTACGTACTGGCATTGTTTCAGCCAGATGTAATATTTGGTTTTCGGGGTCCAAATTGAGTATACACGAGATCCTTATGGTAACCTATTGCTTGTGGAGTTAACTTATTGATTAGGGAGCATTGAAACTTTTTTTATACCTGTGTGGAAAATTAAAATGAAGAAGTGAAGAATATCAGAAAAAGTATGAGTTTGGGTTCAACGTAACACCCAGAAGGAAGTGATATCGCGTTTGGCCCCGAAGAAGATAAACGGGATCGACGAGTCTGAAATTCCAAGTATGAACCCTGCACCAATTCTATTATCCATTACTTAGTTTACTGTGTCTTACATGAGTAATAAGAAATTTCTATCGAATTATATTCTTCTTGTTAAGGAGCAGTGAGTATTTGGGGGGGGGGAATTGAAGGAAGAGAAAAAGAGGTTTTCTATTTTCTTCGCCACAACTCTATAAGTTAATTAAGATATGAATTTTCCCAGTTACTATTATCACATTGGATTACTGGAAAGCGTGCAATTGGATTTATTAAGAAATTTCAAACAAATTTCTGTGAAACTGAAATCATGTTATATAACATAACTCCCGTAAACTTACGGGCATACCGGCATGTTGGAGTCCACCAATCTTAGAAAATTTTAACCCGGAAAGCGGAGCCTATATAAATTTTATTGAAAAACCGTGGAGTGTTACGAAAAAGGAATTGTAGGATGTCAACCACCAGAAAAAAATCTTAAAGGCTACTTCCAATTTCTTGTTCCAGTAGGGAGACTTGTACTTCGTACGCGGCATGTATCCAGAAAAAGCAAGGAATACGAACACGGAAGTGGTAGTCTGTACACTTCAGGTGGATAATAGCAGATTTCTGTTACTTGTTGCATTTGATAATTGTTTTATCGATGTCATTATGTTTTGTCGATCAATAAATGAATAATCTTAAAATATTTTCTTGTTAAGAATGGAAGCATCGTTTTATGTTCACGTTTGATTGATAATCCAAAGGGAAGTAGAACTTAAAGTTAGTCGGTTCTAAATGTCTCACTTTAGGTATATAAAACACCATGTTTGTATCCAAGTTCCAAAAAATGCAGCATCAAATTTGGACTCAAATTTATTAGTGGGACGTTATCAGCATTAAGTTTTAAATATTTCTGTTTCACTACAAATTATCTGATTATTGCCAAATTTTGAAATATTGATGTATCAATTTATCCGTATAACTAGTTTGTAACCTCCGTAAAACACCCACTGGCACTTCAACGAATAAGGACACAATTCATACTGTTCCATCATATCCTGTTTAATATCACTGCAAGTTTTACCTTTATTTACTTCTCATATGAACGTTGAAGCTCAAAAAGGCGAAAACATAGTTCAAACAGGGTTTGTGATTAATCAATAGCTCAGCCACTATGGAAAGGATAGGAAAACAAAATACTTTTTACAATAGTTTTTTAGGGTATCATCGTGGATATAGATTTTTTTTCTTAGACCTCCATGTCATACACGTGCAAAACTGAGAAACTTGTATTGTGAAGTGTAAATTTTCAAACAAGTTCAGACCTTTTCCGGGCGATGATCAATTGATCATTAATCCTTCTTACACATTCCAACAAACAAACATCCTAACAACTTTACGTCTTTTGGTATGGAGTACTATCAATAAACTTTTTTTATTCCTTGGTTACTATTATGATCTAACTCACGTGTTTAACGTATCATGTTGGTAAAGAGGAAAAAAAAATAATGTACAACTCGAGTGGCCTATATCTATTCAGTGACTTTAATTGTTTTTGCCTTGACTGGAAATGATCTGGGAGGATATAAAAACTTGTAGAGAGAGCCAAATACCTTGCAAAAAAATCAGTTGAATGCATGTTTGAATGGTGCTAGAAACCGCAAGTAGCTTCTGTCGACTATCTTCATTTCTATTTTTTTTTACATTTCGAGCCATTTTTTTTGCCAAATACTTGCTGTTGGTGCGCTGGCTACTAAGAAGCTTGAAGTTCAAGAACTACATAAGATCAATGTATTCATATATTACTCTATAGGGATGTTCACCCTCCACCTGTACGTCAACGGACGACGCCATTTTCGAAGTTTAAAAAGATTGCCAAAGGATACTTTTTTAATGGCTGCTACCATCCAGCTCTTTCTTTCTTTTTATTTATGGGCGCAAACGGTGCCATCTGTTGTACCAAATATAAAAAAGGATTTGCTCGGTTTTTGTGTCGATAGTGCTTTAACCTACTTAAGATAAGTATCAGCGGAATATAAATAAACATGTAATATTTTGATTGTGTTAACACGGCGTACGCGTAAAACCGGGCGTTTCTTTACATGGAATGTCCGGGTGAAACAGTTATTTTGTCGGATTTTTGCGCTATTGGTCGAATTAGCATAAAAGTTATACTAATTTATAGAGAAAAAAATTGTGCATCGAACTGTGAAATTCTCGTCTTTCTAAATTATTTGAATAATAAGTTATTAATTAAAAAGTTAATTTTTCCCGAGGCACTTTTTTTCTTGCGGGTGGGAAATGTGACAAAGTGGGGTAGGCCGTTGGCTATTGCTAAAACATTTCCTCCCGCTGACCTTCAACGAGAAAAAAAGATCTCCCTCCTTTTTTTTATTCAAAGTTTTTTTGCAAATTAGGAATTTCCCATTAAACTATACATAATTAGAATCAGCGTCAAAAACTGAATCCACCCGTACTTGAAATTTTATTTAATTAATTATAGCGCAAAAGTTAGAGAAAACGCTTCACCCGGACAAAAATGCCCGGTTTTACGCGGACGCTGTGTTAATTCCGAAGTTTCGAAGTTTTTAGATGGTACTCTTTTAAAAAATAAATAATTAACATAATTCGTTCTTAAATTCGTTTTCAACATATATTGCGTTCATTACGAAAAATTTCTATTTCTGAATACTAAAAAAGTATTTCTATCCTTTCAAAATAGAAATTGATTCATACCGTAGTTTTTTAAATAAAAATTTATTAGAAATGTTCATTCGAAATAGTGTATTAAAAAGTTTTTTCCTAAAAATAAATTTACTGAATTGGTTTGATTAGTTTGAAGGTAATCAAACCCAACGAAAAATAAATTAATAATCGTCGACATAGCAAACGAATCACAAAGCAGTTGCTCAGAAAAATCGTAATTCGCAACTTTATTTCGGCTATTCTTATTTTTAATTTTGTCTTAATTATTTTATTGTTATTATTATTATTATAGATTGGATATTTTTATGTTTTTGTTTAAAAAGGCGGGATTTCTCAGACAGAATTACTTTTAAAAATTAAAACTTAAAATTTTGGTATGTTATTTTATAACTCAAACATTGAAAGTAGGAATATTTAATAGATTTTAAGTTTACATTCTTAACCAAATTTAATGTTATATTATCCTTTCAGGGTGAAAATTGTTAAAGGAATTACCTTTCAATAATTTTGCAATAAATCAAAAGCGCATATTTTTTTTACATTTATTATTGGCAAGTTGCGATCGAGCTTACAACCAACAGGAACTCTTCTATCTTATATGAGAACATTTTCTTATACCACAAAAAAGCTGTATATCATTCCATGTTTCATACTTTCAAAATTATATTTAGTATCTAAGAGTCTAATTTTGTAATATTTTATATTCTACTCTAACTTCTGTCATCGAGTCGTTTGGTATTCTACGAAACAAAAATACATTTTAAAGTTTTGTGCCGTAAAAGCTAACTAATGTAATAATAATTTTTAATGAAACCAAACTCTGTGTCTTGAGCACTAAGTCAGGCGCCTTAATCTTTTGCGCAACTTATTTGAATAGTTTTATCATTTGAAATTATACATAATGTAAAAAATATAATTACAAATGATTCATTTGTAATGATATAATATAATTGTAAATAATATAATTACAAATGATTCATTTGTAATTATATTATTTACATTATAAAAGAGATAAATGGTGTTTTTTTTCGTTTTCAACTGACACAAATTATATCCTCCATTATATTCGTTAAACAGCATATCAGCAAAAAAATATGATTGTAAGTATGGAACCGCAAGTATTATCTTGCGTACCTGTCTTCATTTTTTTTCTAACGCTCAAAAATCCAAATATAATTAAATTGTTTATTTTTTTATAAATAAGATTTTTCTGAGAAAAGTTAATCTATATTCCGTTATATTCCATCCCTTAACTTACCCTGACTTATTGAATCATATTTAAAAAAATAGAATTTACTCATTTTTAATTGATTTCCAATCGAATGAGAATCAATTGAGGTGTTTCTGTCTCATCAAAGATGCATTTGAAAATTGGAGAAGCGGTATTAAATGGTACAACAAGAATTAATCTTGTTTCGGTTTTTCTAGAAGTTTTGCGGAGAACAGAAAGAACTACAAATACGATGGTCTATACCTCATGCAAATGTGCATTAGAAACCCATTTCCACAAATTGTCTATGTAATTATTTTGAAAGTGGACATTTCCTTGATGTTGTTAAACCAACAATCCTTTAGAATGCAAAATGTATAAAGGTACCGCGAGCGAAAAATATGTTTTTTTAGCAATCAAAAATTTCGGTATCCCCTAGTTTTCTTCTTAAAAATCCTTCTTTTTGTCCTAAGCAGCGTCATGCTATGTTTCTGTTGCCGTTTTTTTTTATTCAAACAATATTTAGAGGTCGCACGCATCTTTTTAATGTTTCGCGAGGTGAAAAACATAATTTTTACTGCATTGACCTCCTATATTTCGAAAATATACAAATTAAATTCAATATTTATTAGCAAATTGTTACATTATTTACATTTCTACCATTTAAAAAAATCATCATTTTGGTTACAATATTTTGCGATAAAAAATATTTATTTACTTTAGACATTAATATATGTTAAAATGGTATGCAAATAAAAAAATTTCAGCGTAAAAAAATTAGATAAATGATAAAAGTTGGGTAAGCAGATAAAAGTAATAAGTATTTAACAATTCACAAATGAATATTGATTTCTTTTTTCAAAGTATAGGAGGTAAATGTAATGAAAACTTCTTTTTCACGCCTTGTGAAACATTTAATAGTCAATGTATCAATTGTCATTAAATGAATTTGTAACGGACTAGCGAAAAAATTTAAGAACTAAAACTGATGACGATGTATCTGTTTTTGCAACTCCAATGAGGACATAAAATAATACGTGTCGTCAAAAAAAGATGAAAACTTGTTTTGAAATTGCTCATGAAGATGTGAGGTACTTTTACTAGAATTCGGTGAGTATAGGAATAATAGACAGGTTTGTGTAATGTAACTTTTTTACGGGTAGGCTATATAAGTGAGTAGGTGGTGTTGCTAGATCGTAATAAATTAATTTGTCTGGTTAGGGCTTATTACGCTAGTTGTTCTTAAGTCGTGCACATAAATAATCGATTTATAGGGGAGATGTCTTAGGGCTAAGAATATTTCAAAAGAAGCTCTTTCCATTTTTAACCTTTAAATCATAGGTTCTTTTGGAAGTGTGGTATTAAGTGTGATACTGTACTGAAAAAATAAAAATAATTGTGTAATGCACATAAAAAAATAAAATGTGCAACGCTGTAAAAGTGTTTTGGTGGAAGTTAAATAATGTGCGAAACTTTGCATTTAATTGTGTCTTCTGCTTGTATGATAGAATGTAGAATAAAACTCGCAGTACGGAAAACGCTTTTATTTATAATCTTAAACCTGACTATATAAGCATATAACAGTTTGAGTTCCAAAAAACACAATCCGATTGAGGAGTTTCGTGCCTGTTACGAAGGAGCGGGCAAGAGCATTACAGGTGAAGCTTGAGATGTTGATAAAAACCTTTAAAGATCATAATAGAGAACACCATATTCTTTAAATCGCTTAGCCTCGTCTACAGAGGCACGCAGATAAGTGTTACGGCAGGTGGGTTTTCCAACACCGAACCATACTCCAATTGGGAAAGGTGTTAGTTGGTCTCTTATCATCCCAAGGATAGACCAAAATGTTGTTCCATTGCTGGAAAAGAGCGGAAGTCCATCCATGTTGATCATTCTGGAATTGGTCTCTGAGAGTGCATAGAAGATGAAAGTAGTTTAAAATTCCTCTATCAAGACTGAAGTGATAGTAAGTTTCCCCAGGCATTTTCTGGATGGTGACTGTTCTGTGTGTCTTTAAGAGCGTTGGAGAAGTTGGAGAAGTAGGGCGAAGTAATATATGTTTCATATATACCTACTGTATATTGTAACCTACGAGAAGGATCCCATAGAACTTTTGGCAACGGTAATTCTAAAAAGTTACTTAAGTAATTCCAGTTTCGTCATTTAGAATTAAATCAAAGCATTCACTTTTATTGGCAGGATGAATATGTTTTTTTGTTAATGATTCTACCTACTATCCCAGACTTTAAATAAATTTCTTTAATAATTTTCTTTTAAAAATCTTGGCGCTTCCATTTTCTCCATTATTTGTTAGAGTGTCACTGGAGCAATCTCTTCTAATTTTTCTTGTTCTAATCCTTTGTTTTTAACTTTGCTAACAAAATGCATCTTATCTCTAATTGTTTATTATTGGATTTTAAAATACCAGTCAATCAATTTGATGAATTGAATTTGAATTGAATAGATAAAACAAAGTCTCTACAGATAATACTACGAATTATAAGTGAAATAAATAATATTGAATAAAAAACTCAGAAACGACAGGTTTGTTTGTTTTAAACTTGTATATTAGGCTACATGTTGCATGTTTCCAACTTTTATGATTCTTTTTTTGCTTTGAACTTCAAATTTACTTAAAAGATTTACTAACAAAACCTGAGTTTTACCAAATTTTATTTTTCTATAGGCCGCTCCTCTCAAACTTTTGACGTCAAGTAAATTATGCTAAATTAAACAGGCATTGATGGTTTCGTTTACATTTCCAATATCAAGTTCCATCCTTTTCATTAAGATTCCGAATCGTGCTTTGAGTTTTCCAAACGCATTTTCGATTACTCTTCTGGCCCTACTGAGACTATAGTTGAACAGTCTTTGAACTGCATCTTGTACACCAAGGGGGAAATGTTTCATTAAAATGTTCAATAAGGGGAAAGCGGCGTCTCCGTTCAAATGAAGAGAAACAGTTATATGGTTCAAGACGGATCCAAGGCGCGCTAAGGTTCGACTTTGATTTTGCAGAATTCTATTTAGCCTAGAGTACTTGAAAATAAAGGCGTCGTTCCTGGTGTACCAATGTTGGCGTACGTGAAACGATACTTCGCATCGCAAATAGCAAGAAGAATTACGCTGTAATATCCTTTATAGTTGATGTAGTCTACAGCATCCTTTTTCGGTGGGATGATGGGGATTTGGCAGTCATCGACCGAGCCAATACAACAGGGATACTCCCAGTTTTCATTAAAGTCCCTAGCAGTGCGGAGCACTTCTTCATCTGACTGAGGCCATTAAATTGCATTGCTGTATCTTGTATAATCGCTACCGAAGTAAACTCGTACTGCATCTTGTGGAGTGTGAACTTGCCCCCACAGAAAAGTTGGCCAATAACTCAGAGCTCACTAGATGATGCAAGTCTAAAGAGATCGATTGCGACCTTTTTTTCGACTGGAATATTGGTTCAATAATTGTTCTGCTCATCGATCAGATATGGATGGAGATCAACAACGAAAAGATTGAATGTGTCTCTTCTAACTCTAAGGTGTTCTTTAAATCCATCTTCTGACAACTGAGGCAAAATGGTGTCGTACCAATGGGTTGGTTTAATAAGACTTCATGGGCGGCAGAGTAATAATGTTTACGTCTATGCGCTATCCCTTCAGCTAGAAGCCGAGAGAGTAATTCCTGCATGCTGGTTTCGCTGTTCTAGTACCATCATATTTACAATCATCATACCAATTAATATGACGAAGAAAAAGGAAGCAAAAATTATCTTAAAATAAATAAAAAAGTCACTTCTATAGCTGCTAGCGACATAAAAATATATGAAAATACATGCAATAACACGATGAAAATTAAACAGAAACGAAAATTCATCGTTTATTTCTCCTTTTTCTATTGAAGTTCAACTCGAAAGTATAAAAACAATTCTGCTAATGTTTTGGTTAAAAAACGACATCGGTGGACCAGACTTTTATCAACTAACATTTATGATTTATAGCTCTCCTTGGTGCTTCATTTTAACCAACAATTCATTTAAAACTCGATATTATCTTGGTATGGACGATATTTTAGTTTAAGGAACTATAAATTTTGTCACTTTAAACCTTAAGTGCGAACGCATACTAAACCTGGTATATAGTTATAGCAGTTTAAGACGAAAACTAAACTGGTTTTGCGTTAAACTCGAGTTTAGCGTTATACTTAAGTTTAGAGGCCCGGTGTGAATTGGGTATTATATGTGAAAATTTATACTTATTTTAAAATATATGACTTTTTAAATTTCATTTTTTAAGCCACAATACTCGATAAATAATATTTTGAACTCAGGAATCTATTTTAAGTAAAGTAAAAATATACGTAAAAATTCATACGTAAAAAATTCTTTTACGCCATTCGACTCGAAATTGAAATCCGCGTCGAATGAGGTCTATTTCATGATCCTAAACATAATTCCGGATTTAGACAACTTTCCGTGTCCCACCAAAATAGGGGAATTTCTCTCTCCGCGACTCAGAAATCGCTTGTTAATAGTTTAAATACATTAGTTAGTGTTGGACATCGAGACCTTCAACACTTGGGAGAGAAAGGAATAATAAATCTGTTTCATATATCTTACATATGAAGTAAGTGATACCCAACGCTTTAACCTCTAATTTTTTAACTGGGTTGTATAATACTATAAAAACCCAATAAAATATTGTTTTCATATTTTTTTCTTACATATTATTTTATGGATAGAACAAACCGGGATAATACGAGTGAGAGAAAGCCAATACAATGTTGAAATGTGTAGCTTCTAACATATTATATTTTAAACTATTTTGATTTGGTATTTTAGTTGGATATTCTAACATGTTAGAATACCCAACTTAGAAAAGCCATCATGCATGATGGCTGTATTTTAACATGATTAAGTATTGAATGGGTTTTTCAGAGTATCCCGGAATCGGAGTTGCGGTCCTTTTCCGGGTGCCGTGTAATCACAGTCATTGAGGCAACTCATCATTTTGCAATATTTGGTAAGTGTATACCAACCACTGAGACCATCTTTTAACTACTTTTCAACTCCTATTCAAGCAAACTGGCAAAAGGAGCTTAAAGTGAAATAATGCTTTTTAGTTTTAATTTGAAAATTCATTGATAATCAATGGATATTAATAACTCTGTATCTCAAACCATTTAGTAAGATGAGTAAAGTAAAGCTCATTTTCTCGTTTCGTCGTTTTCTATTCAAAACATTTATTTATAAATTGTGATGTGTGAAAATATTTGTTGAAACGTTCTTTGAGAGAATACGAGGGATAAAATACAATAAAGTGGTGAAATAAATAAATAAATTGGCCTAAATTATACCTATCATTATGAATTTATTTCGATACACCTAAGATTCCGTAACGTCTTTATTCCCCCTTTTAGGAACAGGTCGGAAAAATTTTATACCTGTCTGTATTTTACCCGTAATTTTCCTCGTATCTGATTGGTCGGTGTCTTGTCGGTTTTATCTTTCTTATAATGTCGCTCTTGCCTTTCTTGTTGCACTAATCCATGAGCCTTTCTTGCAATAATTCGCTGGAGTCGTATTTGGTTTAATTTTTTAGTTATGCATAGAGTTATACATCGTTATACTCTATGTTATCATATCATTTGTTTACCATACACTCTGCATATGATAAAAAGGCCAATTTGATTATTGTGTTACCCAAGGTTAAAAATTCTTCCTTTTCCCTTCGATTATATATTATTACGCAATATCATGAAAATATGTGTATTTTTCATGAATGTTCGTCATTTTTTAAAATAACCAATTAATAAACTTTTAAAATTAGCAGTAGTTTTAAACTTGTAATCATTTCGATTACTCACTGATTCTATAGAAAAACTTGATACTGTATGTACATGTTTTAAAAGTTTTTTTAGCAGGTATTCTGGTATAAGGTTATTAAAAAAAAGGACTTCAACTACTCCTTTTGAGTTGACCTTATAAAACCTGCTTACCTGAGGTGATCCCAAAATTTTCTATCTCAAATTCGTTCGCATGATTCATACTCCATCACTTAAAAAAGTAATAATGCATTCGATAGTTGGTATTATGAAGTAGTATGAACCATTTTTATGTTTAGAATTTCAAGATTTATAATGTTCATTGACTCGATAGTGGATTTTAGGAGTGAAATGAAACGAAAATCGATATAAATTCAGTGGATCACTCTATAAAATTTCTACCACCTGTGGTAGCTGCAGGAGAGTGTGGGTATTTAATGTGAGGTATGGTCTTTTTCCAGGTGTAATCCATACGGACTACACATACTAAAATTGGATCGATACAGAGAAGATTAGCATGGCCCCTGCGCAAGGATGACACGCAAAATCGTGAAGCAGATCCCATTTTTTTGAATTAGTAGTGAACGATCCAGTTGTGTAACAAATTTCAGCTCGTTATCTCTTGTTGTTTACGATATACAGGTGATTTAAGGTTCGAATGCATGAAATCTGAACTAAGGCATGAGAAAAGTTTGCTGCTATCAAAACCATCTTTAAAATTTATTCCAATTTATTTATATTATATGATAACAAAGCCGGGAAGTCTGCTCTGAGTCTCTAAAATTTAAATTCGGTTGAAAAAATTTAAGACCCCGTTTTATTAACTTTTATGAGGGCCCCAGATGAGCTCATTTTTACTCATTCAGATAGTACTTCAAATTTGGCGCGCTTCTAGCGTGAAAGTGGAAGACGCTATCTAGCGGTCAAACTAGAAGACTGTTCTAATACCATAACATAATATTATGCCATTCGTCTTATTTTCCTTAATTCTGGGCGTTGAGAGACGATCTCAACGAAGGTTCCCGTAGGGATTTATGATCGCTGTATTTCAAAAAAATATAATTTTGCAATGTATTACAATGCATTAAAATGTTGCTTTAAATTCAAATTTAATTTATAATCAGATCAATAATATCAAATAATAATTTACTTAATGCAAAAACATTTATTCTTTAATATTAGAAAATAAATCTATTTTGGAATTCTCACTAAAATTCCGGCAACTCTTAGCGTCATAACTTCATTTAAAATCTACAAATTGAATAATTTTACTTGACAATTAAATACAATAAATTTTTTAACATTTTCAACAAAATTAAATATAGTAATCGCCATTGTTGTGATGGAGCCGACTATCGAAATTTTAATATAGAGATTCAGATATTTTAGAACTACTTAATACAATTTAAATTCCCGCGAATGTCATCACAGCGTTGCCTTCCAATCCATTTTTTCTAAAATAATAAGAGCAAATATTTTTTTCGTATGTCTAGACTCTAGAGCTTAATAATTTTGTTGCATCCTTTTTCTTTCTTTTTTTTCTATACCTTTGCGACAATATACAGTCTCAGTTGAACAATTAGCTTTTATTGTTGTGATCATCACGAAAGTGGTAGTTTACTAGCTTTTTTGAAGGTTTATTCGAACGCGCGCTCTTTTCATTGCAGGGTTGCCGTTTTTAAAACCAGGTTTAAATAATTTTTGAGTCATTTTTTAACCGGTTAAAAATGGTTTTTAATGCTTTACTACTATTTTATTTGTTGAAAACGATCTGATCCTAATTATTTAGAAGGTTTTCAATCGACTTCAATTTATTTTGACTCTTAAGAAGTTAACCCTCTGGTTTGATCATGTGATATACGTGTTTAAGTCGATTACTTGGATACGGTTAACTATTTATCTTTGAGTTAAGTGCACACCAACTTTGCCAACATGGGCAAAAAGACATCTAGTGAGACTTTCGAGAACTAGGGTCCACCATATAATGAGAAAAAAGTCTGTACAGAATCCCTACGGGAAATTATTTTCCTTAATTCAAATTAAATATTTATTTTAATTGAAGGCATTGGTCTAAAGTCCAATGCGAGGTTCCCGTAGGGATTTTTTTTAAATATTTAATATTCAAATACATAGGGCTAATTTTGTTTAATCAATTGCTCTGCAACTAAAATCATTGTTGGTAAAGTCGGTTAACATATTTAAAGGGGTCCCTTCAAAGAGTCGGCTGTGCCCCCCTACGGGGGTCCCACCCGACCTTTGAACGTCCCCACGCAAGTTTCTTTTGCCGTATTTCGGTTATCATGTTCTGATTTGAGTCATTTAACTTGTGGGTACAACGGCAAGCATTTACTGCTTAAAGGATGGTTAAATTAATAACCATTTAGGAAAGGGAATAAATTGGAAAATTCTCAATCATTTGAGACCAAAATCGTGTATATTAAATTATGTTTATTGGCATAAATATTTAAAACAAAATGTACTTTAAGTGGCTTACCGTGTGAGCCCTGTCTTTGTGGGTACGACGGACGTCATTTACAGTCGATATGTGATCGATATTATACATCAGACTTCCCTGCAGAGAATAACAGAGTAAGACTAATGTTGTGATTGAGCCCATATCCCATCCTTTATTCCGTAATGGGTAATTTGACTACCGCTACTTTTTATCTGTAAATGAATAAAACTCGGTCATACCTAATAGAAAATCCAACTTAGAGTAAATTGTTGCCTGTCAAGTGTATGTTTATTGACTTAATAACTTATTGACTTATTGACTTCAACCAATAATTTGTTTGTCAGTGCAAGACTTTGTTGATAACGGTTAGTTATTAAGAGGATCAATACCCAACTCGTCCTATCATTTCCATAATTAATACGAATGCGAAACCAAAATTCCTACAACTAAATATCCCATGTTCAAATTTACCGCCGTTTATATGTTACCAGGTGGCGCCACCAATGCACCTGATAGCGTTACCTCATTATTTTAAGGCCCCAGGGTAAAATTATGCAAAACAATCTAAGCAGGCTATCCTGGAGGAAATTTCCTCCTCTTTCGATTGGTACCCCTCACGCGTTCACGAGAAGCACACAGCGGTCAGCCATAAAGATATAAAATAGCCCAAAGCCATCTGTTGGGATCCAGTGAAGTCTAAAGGGGTCCCCCAAAAATGTAACCGTATCAACGCCACCTGTATGGGTGCATCGAAACTGGTGATTAGAATCCCTACGGGAAATTTCACAAGAATAAGAAAATTCATTTACATAAGCTTAGCATTTACATAGCCAGAACATATTATTAGAAAAGAAAGAGGATTAAAGACATTTTACGTAATAGGCTACTAGTATGGAATAATGGAATTTGGGTTTGAATGAAAAATAAATAAAATAGAGTATTTAAAAAATATATTAATGATCAGATTTTTTTTTCATAAAAATAATTTGTTCACAGTTATCCCACATTCTTATTTATAATTGAAAATATTTTGCTATCTTTTAAAACAATTGATTATCACGTAGTTTTTTGTTTCAAAACATCAAACATTGCTATTAGAACAATTTAGAAAATCAATGCACGATCCACAACGATTGAAGCACGCTCCACCGCTTGACCAGCATCCTTGGGCGGCCTCTTTACATCCACACGCGTTACAAATTCCACCAATCCCCCACCATATGAGCGCCAAAATTCCGATTATTACAACAACGATGAACACGACGAAGTAAACGAATCCCTTAAAATTGTTTTCGTTGCTTGATGATGCGGCATCAGGTTTAGTATCCGGATGAATCAAATCGTCAGGATTGTTTGTGATTATTGTGACTTTTGTGTCGAGCGTTTCTTTATTCTCTTGATTGGTTTCGATAATTGCTGCTGGATTAACTGTTGGATCGAGCGTTTCTTTTTTCTCTTGACTAGTTTCGATAGTTTCTGTTGGAGTATTGGCAACATCAGCAGGTAGACGAGGGCTATTTGGTACTTGACCGTTATTTGTATCCTCGTGGATTATCTCTAGTGGTCGGCAGAATCCAGATTGAAAGGCACTAGTAAGGGCAAACAGCAGCAGAACAACTTTGGTCGGGCAATTCATTTTTCTTATTGGTCATTATTGAGAGGCTTGGAAGTTATATATATAGAAATTATTCGCAGATTGTTGAACTGCAATTGCTGAATTGGGAAGTAAGTTCATATATATATCAAATATGATAGGAATTGAATTATATGAATGATCTGTGTTGACTTCATGTATGAAGATCAATTAAAATGGTTATTCATAATCGGTATTAAATAATCCCGAAAGCGTTAATCATTTTTCAAGTAGCGGAACAGAAGAAATAATAATAAAAAATATATATATAGGATTGCTGAATATCTAATCCTATAAAATACATCGTGTCGACTTGCATATTTATACATGTATCTATTATACTGAATTTTATATGAAGCTGCAATCATTCAAAGTCGCCTTTGTTAGAAAAGTAAATTAACTTATCATTACTTATTTTGAAACATCAGAAATTATATAATTTTATATTTTTTACATTTAAAAAACAAAAGAAATAATAAAAAATGTACATATATATTATCGAATGAATGAAATTTATTTTAATTATAAGAATACAATAAAAGCAAATAATTAATTACCATAAATAATTGTTATCATACACTATTTGTTAAATACCGGTAGTTAATTTGATTTATTTGATGGAAAAAAATTATTTTAAAAAAAGATTCATCGAAAGTCAATCCTTTCTAAGAATGGATTCTCATTAAAATTTGCTTGAAAACAAAACTTTGGAGATGCGGAGGATTGAACTCTGGACTTCTTACATGCGAAGCAAGCACTCTACCTCTGAGTTTCATGCCCATGTGTTCAAACAATAGTATACAATGTATACAGAACCTATCCAATACCTTTAGTATCTCTAGTAAGTTTTGGCGAAGCCTGTCGAAGAATAAGAAATGTTGCTTGTGAAGTCCGTCAGCCTTTTCCTAGATTCTTTTGCAGGGAAGGGTCCGTCCCTTGTCAAGAATGCTTGGTAAAATACACAGGAAGGGATGAGTTTTGATATGCATAGTGTTTTACGTAATCACTGTTTGCACTTTGAATCAAGAGATTTTTCTGTAATACAGGTTATCTAATCAATCGCAAAGCGTTTCATGGGAAAAAATTACAAAGATCAGAGCTATTTTGAATTGGGGTGATTTATTTCAGGTTATATAACCTATAATAAATCATATTGTAATCAATCGCACAATGTTTCATCAACAATAAGTACAAATATCACCAAGTTATCAGTTAACAATTGTTGACGGTGATTTAGGTTAAGGTTTCAAAACACATCAGCCTTATTATTTTTAGCATCTATTAGGAAGCCGTCAATATTTTCCCGCAATTGCAGTGCCGTCTTTTTGGGCAACAATGACTGCCGGATGGCGCAATGTGACCCAGTGACCCTAAAGTCGTCCAGAGAAGAGAATCAATAGACGTAGTTGTTTTCGGTGGCGAGTTAGTGTAGAGGCTGCCGCTGATGATGCTGATTGCTGCCAGTTGACCCAGATTGTCGAGAAGGACGTCCACTTTTTCAATCGTCTTATCTGAAACTTGATTTTATTCTCCACTTCTAGAAGATTTGAGATTGGCTGAACTACGAACTGGGGAGGCATTGAGTTCTTCAACACAACCTCTTTATTTTCCTTGAGAGTTTCCAAAGTTCCATAGGTTGACACACACTAACACTCGCCACTGGAACCAACTTGAATTGCTGATGTGTTTGATGTGTTTGAAGCTTCTTGGCTGACTTGTGGTTGCAGGAGCAAACTAAAAAGAGTGCTCTTTTTGTTCCTCATCTTCTTGTCTAAATCTTTGTCTTGTGTAAAAAGAGAAATATTGGTGGTTCAATAGGAAAATGATGACGTACAAACTTTATTACTTACCCTCTTGTCGGAATAGCTTTGTTCAGAAACATCATGGACTCCATCACCCCATGAGGGGCTATTTGAAAAAGGTTGCACCTTCATCAAGGGAGCCCAAATCTTCTTCTTTCGGTCATGGCTTTGTTCATTGATGAATCTTGTCCTCAGCTTTATCTATTGAGCTGCTACCCGCTCAGCAGATGGTTCCAAGACTGTTTCAATTTCAGCAAAATCATTGCGTTTGATTTCAGGGTACTTGTAATTATTGTTTCGTGGGTTGAAAAGGACATCCTATTTTTGCAATTCTTGAAGGAGCAAAGTATTTGGGCTCAAGGACCATTCTTCTCGTTTATTTTCAAATTAAAAATAATTTTTTACTAAAAATATTTTATGTGAATTTTGTTTCCTTATTTTTCAAAAGGCGAAATAGTATATATTGTTTTTTTTCTTTAAAAAAAACTCAAAGTAGTTCTTGTTTCGTGGGTTGAAAAAGACATCACATTTTTGCAATTATTGAATGAGCAAAGCATTTTGGCTCAAGGACTGTTGTTCTGGTTTTTTGAAAATTCAAAAACTTTTTTATTGAAAATATTTTATGTGGATAGTATATCGTTATTTGTAAAAGGGGAAAATAGTATATATTGATTTTTGAACTTTTAAAAACGCTGTCTGTAGGAAATTCTAAATCTCAGTCTTCAACGAAAAGTCAAAAATTATTAAAGATATGAAGTTGCACTCAAATGACATGAGCGCATTACGCAAAAAATCGCGGAATACTTGTAGATTGTCAGGCAGTGAACTGGGCAAAGAAGGCGATCTTCTAGTTTAGTAATGGTAATGTTCTTAAAGGCTCTCGAATGTTAAGCCTTTCTCGTCCTGCCAAAAGAGAAGGAGGCACCGGAATCCGAAATTACAATGGATGCGAACAATATTGTGCTGATTCTTAAGAGGGTAGAAAGCCCAATCAAAATAGCGAGTTTACGAGACGCCAAGTCGTGGGAGAGATCCTCACTTTGACCGAGAGAGTACAGATTACCAAGAACTATGTTGCCCTACGTAACCGAATAACATGAAGGTGTGTTTCTATTAAAACAAGCCCGAGTAAACTGCTTAACGGAAGGAAGCTGGCCAACAGGGACTCCATCTATGGGCTTGGCTGTAAAAGAAAGCATAGATCGGTGGATGTTAACAATGGCAGCAATGGATGTTAACAATCATAGTGACATCTTTCACATCTATACAATCCTTTGCTTCCGTTTCAGAGCTACAAGACATTTTAAATCAAAGTCACCGCGCTTTTTTGTGAAAAGGTTTCCCCTATGATGAAAAAGATCATTAAAAAAGAATCAATAGATGGTTTCTTTGAAAATTGATTTTTGCGCGCTCAAAGGTGATTTTAGAATATAAATAAGATTTTCAGAAAGCTTACACTGGACTAGCTCCACTGCTCTAGTATCTCTTATGGGAATATCACTTTTTCAATAGATGTAGAGGTGTGGATAGATTTGATCAGCACTGTTCACAGCGTGAATCCTTCCGTCGTGTGCTTCTCCAAGCTAATCGTCGTTACAGAAAGAACGGAAGAAATCGTAAGAATAAGCGGAATAAAAATTATGGAAATTCATCTGATTTAGCAAAAAGTTATATAGCAAAAAGGTGTATAGTGCGTGAAGAGATGGTGGATTGGCGTTACCATAGCGGCCCATCAAACCATCGACCATCTTTTTAAGGTTCGACTTGCTCTCCGATGTCGTCACGAGTGAGAGCTGCACCTCTCCTTTTTTTTATTCCCAACATTAGTGCACCATGATGCCGTGCTAATTTGCTTCTCCTTGTAACTTTTTCGTATTTTAAACAACAAAAACGAATATTGACCGACTCCGATCCTTACTACGGACTTTGATTTCAAGTCCCAGCTTCGATTTTTCTTCATTTCGCCTGTCACAATCGGCCAAGTATGCTTCGGCTCTTTCCATCCAGGTTGAATTGTCCGAAATTCAAAATGAAAATTGAAATTCGACGGAGAAAGATGAAAATCATATTACCCACACAAAATACTACGCTCGTTATGAACATGAGATTAAAACCTTCATTTTTAGGCTTCTTATAATCTTAAATTGTTTTGAGGACCTTGAAGTCCGAGGAACGATTTTTTCACACCTAAACGGAGAAAAAAATAGGTAAACTGACAGTTGGTCAGTGGCGGACTGGCCGGACTCTTAAAACTTACCTGTAATTAACTTTTTGGAGGCCCATAAGAGCTTAACACTTATTATGTATAATATTAAATTATCGTATTTTAAATAAAAGGATTCTCATCTGACTGTGTTAGGTGTTAGACGAATAGCAGCCGTTTCAGTTCAGATGAATCCCGAACGATCTCATTGAAAATGTTTTTAACTAAACATTTTCAAGCAGTTCTCTCTTGACTGACACCAACATAAATTCGTCGATACGTTTATGAATTACAGATGAAATGAACGAGTTTTTTAAGATTTTAAGTTTGCTAAAGGCTCTTTCGCAGCTCAATTGGGTAAATGATAGAGTTAACAGGTACTTGTATACAAGAAACAGATTGGAAAGGCAGAGGTGTGGTAATTTTTATCATAAAAAAATAAAAAGTACCGAAAAAATTTCTTGCACAGAGGTCTATTGGGCTGCTTGTTGGGCTGCCAAATGGTAAGCACACTGAGCAGTAAAAGGCCACAAGTTGATTGTCAACCACTCTGGCTGTTATCCATTTTGGCCTTACTCTTTGTTCACGCTGTTCATCTAAAAGACAAGACAGATCACGGTAGTAGATCAAAGAATCGAAGAGAGTTTTTAAAAAATAGTAAAAATAGTAAAATAGTAAAAATACCCAAAAATTAAAGGAAATATTTTGGCCTTTCTCATTGTTTACGACGACCAATTCGCTACTAGTTTCACTTTGAGCAGCTCCACTAGTTTCAACCATTTCACGATTACTGTCATTTAAATTATTGTCGGGAATACTCATTGCTACAGCTGTAATATTGGACCTTTCTGAACTTGATTCTTCATTATCGCGGCTATCACGCTGATCACTTAAAGTTGCAGATGAGTTGGGAGCAGCTTTCCCTTCTTGTTTTGAAAAAAAACAGAGTTTTGATCTTTTCCAGGCACCCAGTTTCTTTGCAGCATCACGCTTTAATTTTTCACATACGCTGAAATACTTCTTATTACCATCCATTATGCACTTTTTTTTTACCTATACTGACGAGAAGACGAGAACCGTTTTAATGGTGTGATTCGGTTATGCCCCATATTTGGTTTTCAATAAGTAAATGATTTTCATTGGTAAGCATATGGTTTTGCAGAACCTGTAACAGTCCCACATTTTGTGGTTAGGATTTGGTTTTTCCCCATATTTTGTGTTCAGTATATAAATAAATTACATTGGTATAGAGTGTTTGGTTTGAAGGGCCTGTTACAGTGCTACATTTTGGTACAGGAATTGGCCTTTCAGACACAGGAATCCGCAAAAAAGCAGATATTTAAATGCATTTATTCACAAATGGAAAATAATTCAAATGCACAATAAACCCTTGAAAATATAATAATTTATTTTCAAAAATGTTTCTCTCTCGATATTTCCTTTTTAAAAACTATATAAACCATTTGGAACTTAACTAGATTCTAAATAGTACAATAATCAAATTTTCAAAAAACTCGGAAATAGAACCCAATTTATTGTGGCAAATTTGGAGTCGAAAAGAGCAAGTGCGTCCTTTCGCAGTTAGCCTCAACTACGTAATAGAAACCTGAATTTCTATCGTAGCATTCTACTAATTTGCTCTAATAAAATCGGGAATGATTAGTTCGTCATAGTTCTCTATTCAACTGTATTACGCTTACATATATAAACTTTTGGTAGAAAATGTTTGCTTGCAAACTTTTCACAATTGGTTCTTTGTACAATAAATCCTTGAATATATACCAGTAATTATTTATTTTAAAAAAGTTTTCTTTCTTAAATTTTGCCTTTTTGAAACTATATAAACCCTTCGGTTCAACTGTATTACGCTTACATATATAAAGTTTTGGTAGAAAATGTTTACTTGCAAACTTTTCACAATTGGTTCTTTGTACAATAAATCCTTGATTATATACCGGTAATTATTTATTTTCAAAAAGTTTTCTTTCTTAAATTTTGCCTTTTTGAAACTATATAAACCCTTCGGTTTCTTAACTGGATTTGGCATTTATTCGGTTTTTAATTTTTTTTTACTTTTTTCAAAAAGTTTCTGAAAAATGGGATTTGGTTATGCCCGATATTTTGTTAAAATAACTAGTTAAATGTCATTGTTATAGAGTGTTTGGTTTTGCAGGACCTGTTAAAGTCCCGCATTTTGGCAGAAGAATGGATCTTACATATATAGGAATCCGCAAAAAAGCAGATTTTCAAATGCATTCATTTGGTTAAAAAAAAAAAAAAAAAAAAAAAGACGGTTAAATTAATATGAGATTTGGTTTTGCCCCATATTTTGTGTTCAATAAATAAATAAAGTCAATAAATAAGTTAGTTCAATTAATTAGTCCCTTATTTCCTTTGCATATGTATCGTCCTTGCCCTAGGAACCTTTGGAAACTGCATTCACCTACTGTAAACAAGAAAGACATATCGTTTGTACCATTTCTAAGAATGGATTTTCATTAAAATCTCCATTTTAAAACGCTTGGAGATGCGGAGGATTGAACTCCGGACTTCTTACATGCGAAGCAAGCACTCTACCTCTGAGTTACATCCCCATATTTTATTTATCGTTGATGAAATTTATAAATAATTGTAAAATATTCCATTGTTATTGTATCATTTAGAATTCAAATGTTTTTAGAAGAGCGAGTAACTTATAGCTGCAATTAAAATTGATCACATCAATCAATCTACGAGACTGCAAGTAACATAACATCTCATATATTATGTAAATATATATATTTAAATGTACCTCTAATGGGAATCGCAAAATCTTCATTTTATACTTGAGTGATAACCAACGGTCTAGCCTCTAATTTGGTCAATATGGTTATACAATAATATAAAAATCAAATGAAACAGTTTTTTAAAATACATTTTTCATATTAATTTACAGATAGAATAAGTCGGGATAATTAGGTGTCATGTGATATTGAATTTAACACTATGGCGACGTTTTTAAACATTAAGTGGGAGTTTCAGAGTATCCCGGAATCGGAGTTGTGGTCCTCATTCGGGTGCCATGTAATCACAGTCATTCAGGCAACTCATCATTTTTTTTTTTATATTTGGTAAGTGTATACCACTGAGACCATCTTTAAACTACTTTTCAACTCCTATTTAAACAAAATGGCAAAAGGAGCTTAAAGTGAAATAATGCTTATCAGTTTTTATTTTGAAAATTCATTGATAATCTATGGATATTAAAAACTTTGCATCTCAAACCATTTAGTGAGATGAATAAAGTAAAGCTCACTTTCTCGTTTCGTCGTTTTCTATTTAAAAAATTTATTTAGAAATTTTTATGTGCGAAAATATTTGTTGAAACATTTGTTGAAACATATTTTGAGAAAATACGAGGGATAAAATACAATAAAGTGGTAAAATAAATAAATAAATTGGCCTAAATTATACCTAATATTCATGATGGAATCGAATTTATTTTTGATACCCCTACGATTCCGTAACGTCTTTATTCCCCCTTTTAGGAACAGATCGGAAAATCTTTATACCTGCCTTTATTTCATCCCTAATTTTCCTCGCATCTGATTGGCCGGTGTCCTGTCGGTTTTATCTTTCTTATAATGTTGTTTTTGTCTTTCTTGTGTCACTAGTCCATATGGCTTTCTTGAAATAATTATTGAGTTCCAACATTTAAGCGAAGAACATTTTAGTTGTGTATCGAGTTACACATCGTTATGCTCTATGTTACCATATAATTGGTTTATAATACAATATTCATATGATAAAAATGCCAATTTGATTATTGTGCTACTCAATGTTACCAATTTACTCTTTTTCTCTTCGATTATATATTACGTTATTCAATGAAAAAGTTAAATTTTTAAAATGAAGGTTCATCGTTTATTTTTTTTAAATAACCAATTAAGAAACTTTTAAATTAGCAGAAGTTGTAATAATTTCGATTACTCATTGATTCTACTGAACAACATAAACCCTGGTAAGTTTTTTGGAAGTTACAGGATTATAAAAAAAGGCTTCAACTACCTGTACCCCTTTTTCAGGTGAGCTTATAAAATCTGCTTACCTGAGGCGATCCTAAATAAATTAATATCAAATTCGTTAGCATATTTCATACTACATATCTTTAAAAAATAATACTGCATTCGATAGTTGGTATTATGAAGTAGTATTAACAGTTTTCTGTTTAGAACTTCGAGGTTTGTAATGTTCATTGACTCGATAGCGGATTTTATGGGTGAAATCAAACAAAAATCGATATAAATTCAGTGGATCACTCTAGAAAATTTCTACCATCTGTGGTAGCTGCAGAAGAGTGTGGGTATTTATTGTGAGGTAAGATGTTCTTACAAGTGTAATCCATACGGACTACATATACTAAAATTGGATCGATACAGAGAAGATTAGCATGGCCCCTGCGCAAGGATGACACGCAAAATCGTGAAGCAGATCCCATTTTTTGAATTAGTAGTGAACGATCCAGTTGTGTTACAAATTTCAGCTCGTTATCTCTTGTTGTTTTCGAGATACAGGTGATTTTAAGTTGCATGAAATCTGAATAAGGATATGGGGAAAGTTTACTGCTACAGAAATCATCTTTAAAACTTACATGCTTTTATTAAAATTATATAATAACAAAGGCTGGGAAGTCTGCTAGTCTGGGTCCCTAAAATTTAAATTCGGTTGAAACAATTTAAGACCCCATTTTATTAACTTTTATAAGGGCCCCAGATGAGCTCATTTTTACTCATTCAGATAGCACTTCAAATTTGGCGCGCTTCCAGCGTGAAAGTGGAAGACGCCATCTAGCGGTCAAACTAAAAGACTGTTCACGTACTAAAACATAACTATGCCATTCGTCTTATTTTCATTAATTTGAAGAAAGAAGAAGAAAAATTCATTTACACAAGCTTAGCATTCACATAGCCTGAACACATTATTCGAGAAGAAAGAGGATTTAAGGAAATTTACGTAATAGGATACTAGTATATTGTTATTAATAATACTAGTAGCGTATTATGGAATGATGGAATTTGGGTTTTAATAAAAATAAAAAATAATATTGAGTATTCAAAAAACATAAATATTTATGATCAATTTTTTTCATAAAAATAATTTATTCGCATTTACTCGACATTCTTATGGCGTTTTCCAATGGCAAGGTTTTTCGGAGATTTCAGTCAAAAAATCCACTCCAGATATTTTTTGAAATATCTTTCCAAACATCTAGAGCAGATTTTTAGAATTTCTCTCTTTTCCATTGGAACAACTTTTCCAATACCCCATACATCCGGCATTACCTTTGATGTCTCCCTGGCAGATCCGAAAAAAAATCTGTCGGCCATTGGAACAACACTGTTTTCCCATTGGAACATTTTTTTGAAATCTACTCTGGATGTGCGAAATCTCTTGAAAATCTCGCCATTGGAAAACGCTATTACTTATAGTCGACAATATTTTTACGTCATTTAAAACAATTGATTATCATGTAGTTTTGTTTCAAAACATCAAACATTGCTATTAGAACAATTTAGAAAATCAATGCACGATCCACAACGATTGAAGCACGCTCCACCGCTTGACCAGCATCCTTGGGCGGCCTCTTTACATCCACATGCGTTACAAATTCCACCAATCCCCCACCATATGAGCGCCAAAATTCCGAATACTAGAAAAACGATGGACACGACAAAGTAAACGAATCCCTTGAAATGGTTTTCGTTGCTTGATGATGCGGCATCAGGTTTAGTATTCGGATGAACCAAATCGTCAGGATTGTTTGTGATTATTGTGACTTTTGCATCGAGCGTTTCTTTGTTCTCATGATTGGTTTCGATTGTTTCTGTTGGATTAACTGTTGGATCGAGCGTTTCTTTGTTCTCTTGATTCGTTTCGATATTTTCTGTTGGTGTATTGGCAACATCAGCTGGTAGAAGAGGGCTATTTGGTACTTGAACGTTTTTTGTATCCTCGTGAATCATCTCTAGTGGTCGGTAGAATCCAGATTGAAAGGCACTAGTAAGGACAAACAGCAGCAGAACAACTTTGGTCGGGCAATTCATTTTTCTTATTGGTCATTATTGAGAGGCTTGGAAGTTACATATAAAGAAATTATTCGCAGATTGTTGAACTGCAACTGCTGAATTGGGAAATAAGTTCATATATATTTTAAATATGTTAGGAATTGAATTATATGAATGATCTGTCTTGTCTTACTGTATGAAGATCAATTAAAATGTTTATTCATAATCGGTATTAAATAATTCCGAAAGCGTTAATCGTTTTTTAAGTAGCGGAGCAGAAGGTATAAAAATAAGTAAATAAAGATATTTCGTACCCACTAAATGTCCTTTATCCTATGCAAAAACATTAATAGGATTGCCGCATATTTAATCCTATACAATATATCATGCCGACTTACATTAATCTATATGTCTGTATACATATATTTGTTATATGTGTACCAAATTTAAATGCAGCTGCAATTATTCAAAGTCGCCTTTGTTAGAAAAGTTAATACAGTAAATTATACTTTTTTTTAAATATCAGAAACTATATCATTTTATATTTTTTACATTTAAAAAACGAAAGAAATAGTAACAAATTTCCATATATATTATCGAATAGATAAATTATATTTTAATTATAAGAATAAAATAAAAGCAAATAATTAATTAACATTAATAATTCTTATCATACACTATTTGTTAAATATCGTTATTTTATTTTTTTATGAAGGAAAATAAAAATTTGTTTCTTTTAAGAAACGAAAGTCAATCCTTTCTAAGAATGAATTGTCATTAAAATTTGCTTGAAAACAAACCCTTGGAGATGCGGAGGGTTGAACTCCGGACTTCTTACATGCGAAGCAAGTACTCCACCTCTGAGTTACATCCCCATGTGTTCAAACAATATTTTACAATGTATACAGAACCTATTCAATACCTTAGCATCTCTAGTTTTAGCGAAGTCTGTCGAAGAATAAGAAATGTTGCAGAAGTCCGACAGCTCAGATCAGTTGAAGTCCGACAGCCTTTCGCTAGATTCTTTTGCAGGGAAGAGTCGGTCCCTTGTCACGCTTTGTAACATACACAGGAAGAGTTTTTATATGCATAGTGTTTTACGTAATCACTGTTTGCATTTTGAATCAAGAGACTTTTCTGAGTAAAATAAAAAGAACCTAACACTTCAAAACTGGCTGATGTAATAAATGTTATCTAATCAATTGCAAAGCGTTTCATGGAAACCTTACAAAGACCAGGACCATTTTGAATTGATGTGATTTATTCCAGGTTATTTAATCTAACATAAACCAGTTACAAATAATACTGCCATTTCAAATCAGTAATTTATTTCAGGTTATGTGATCAATTTCAGAAACTGTTTACTTTAATATTTAGAAGTATCTGCAACCTTAAAACCATGTTTGGTTTATTTCCAAATTCCAGGCTACGTACTCCAGTCGTCCAAAGAGAATCAATAGACGTAGTTGTTTTTGGCAGAGTTGGTGTAGAGGCTGTCGCTGATGATGCTGCCAGTTGACCCAAATTATCGAGAAGGACGTTCACTTTTTCAATCGTCTCATCTGAGACTTGTTGTTATTCTCCACTTCTAGACGATTTGAAATTGGCTAAGCTACGAACTGGGGAGGCATTGAGTTCGTTAACACCACATCTTCCTTTTCGACGAGTTCAAGTTCAGCCACCTGCTCCAAAAATCTTCTGACACCCCACTCAGACCGCAAAGTCGCGAAGTGACTCGAATGATATCGTCAAACCCTCGCGTCTCACTTTGGAAAGGCATCGGGGAATGAGCCCAAATGGGGGAAAAAGATAAGCGTTTAAACCTATCCAATTTACGGAAAAGGCGTCGGTGCAAGCCGCCACTGTTGAGGGTCCCATGCGTAGAAGACGGGAATCTGATGGTACCAAGCGGACGCCAATAAGTCTACCAAAAATTTCCATGGAGAGGAAACAAAAAAAAGAGAAAAGATAAAAAAGTTCTAGACTCTCTATCAGCTACGTTGCTTAGGTATCCGGGCAGGTATAAAGCCTCTACAGTAATTGATCGGCTCTCGCACCAGTCCACTATCTTACGCAGATCTGGTTGCGTGATGTACACGCGATTGGAATGGTTAAGTTGATGTGGTTAAGTTGCTTCGGTTAGAGCGCAAAAATGAGATGACAGAACACTGGACCCTACTAAAGTGCGCTTGAGCAAAAGGAATGGCAGGGACCTATTATTGAAGATATTTAGTGAAAATATACCTTTTCGTTTATTACTCACGAGTGCAGACCCAATGAATTTGATGTAAATTATAATTATGTTCTGCTGTTTGTTCTTAGTTTGGTCTTTGGTGCTTGGTCCAATTTCTACAGGATATTGTTTATTTTTAATAATTATTTAGATACTGATCTCTTTCAAACTAATCCAATCGAAAATGCACGATTTGTAACATTTTATTATTTATCTCGGCTAATCTACTAATCCCAGTGACATCTTTCACATCTGTACAATCCTTTGCTTCCGTTTCAGAGCTCCAAGAAATTTTAAACCAAAGTCACCGCGCTCTTTTGTGAAAAGGTTTCCCCTACGATGAAAAAGATCACTATTCAAAAGAATCAACATATGGTTTCTTTGAACATTGATTTTTGCGCGCTTACATGTGATTTTAGAATATAAATAAGGTTTTAAGAAAGCTTACACTGGACTAGCTCCACTGCCCTAGTATCTCTTATAGGAATATTTTTTTATCACTCTTTTCAATAGATGTAGGGGTGTGGATAGATTTGGTCAGCACTGTTTACAGTGTGAATCCTTCCGTCTACTCCAAGCTAATCTTTGTTACAGCAAGAGCGGAAGAAATGGTTAGAATAAGCGGGATAAAAGTATGGAAATTCATTTGATTTAGCAAAAAAGGTAATGAATAAGACCCTGAAACACAAAACGAGTGACAGAGCCGGAAAAGCGAAATTGCGAGTAATTTTTTCCAATTTTTTTTTTGCACTGCAATCTCTTTTTAGTCTAGATACTTGAAAATAGAGTACAGTAACCAAATGTAGAAGTGATATGCAAGATCTCTTTAGAAATGCTGAAAAGGCAGCTCTTTTATATGCTGAGAAAGTGAATCCAAAAGTATGGACCATTTTAACTGATATTATGAAACTTATTCACTACGATTCTACTTTGATTAGGCCCAGCTGACGTTGAGCAGAAGTCAAATCAGCTCATGGCAGAATATATTGTGATTAATAAATTTTAGAATGCCTGTTATTCTGTATCAAAAGTGCTAGCGCCTACAACCATTGGAGGCTCACTAATCCATTTCTTCTTTTGGATCCCTGGCATCTTCGAGATCTACTGAGAGAAATTTCCTGCAAGTTTGGTTTCAAACAATCTGCTATAGATGCAATCGAAAGGAAGGATCGGAGATCTTTTTATGCTAGGTTATAATTTCCCTTAAATAATGATGATTCTAATTAGGTTAGTTTTAACCATTTATTTTAAAAGGATCCCTGGTTTTGGATGAAATATCAGTCCGGATCTGACATTTAGTTAGGAGACTCTTTGCAATTTGAATAAATTTGCAAGCATGGAAAAGGTGAAAAAATTGAATCTGCAACAACACGGCGCTCTTGCATTGATAGTTTTCCGAGGCCAAGTAGTAAACATACTTGAGATTAACTACCTAGAAATAAAAAGAGTAAAGGAGCGGGGTCTCGTGTAGGAAAGGGCTACCCCTAATTACGGGAGGTTGAAGTAACTTCCTCCCTCGAGTTTCTACCTGCCTACTAGCGAACCTGCGGGTAAGCTTGGAACTTTTAGTTTTGCGCAAGCGCTGAAAAACTCGCGCAGACGCAGAAAAACGCGCGCATAGCACATAAAGAAGAGCTTATCCAGGTTATTAACAGGTTCGCAAGTTGACAGGTTTTTCATCTGGATTATGAAGGTTTTTCCGAATTTTTCCGATCTATTGGTAATCATTTGGGTGCAGATCACCTCTCCATACTTTTGGCAGCACAAGTTAAAGGTCCGAAATTGAAATTTAGTGATTCCAGTGAATCAACGTTAAATTCATACATCCCACGCAAAACCCCATGTTTTTCCAATTTTTAAGTAATTAAGAGATTTAAGCAAATCGGTTAGAGTAAACTGAAGAAAAAGTGTAGTTGATTTAAATAGTTTAGCGTAAATATCTTACAAAAATATTCTAATATTGTATAGAGTAGAGCGGGGCTATTTGGGTCAGGGGCTATTCGGGTCAGTGGACTTTTGAGTGTGTTCTTGAATCAACACGATATTTTTTAACCCAATGTGTGCAACCGTATGGTGCATAGGAGTTGCAAGTTTGGTAAAAATAATAATTTTATATAAGTTATTCAAAGAAATGTGATTTTCCGTATATATTTTTTTCTTTATTTGAAACTGACATTAAAAATTTAGAAACTTTGAAATGTTCGTAAATTTGTTTAATTGATACCATAAAAAGCCATTTGAATTTCCTATCAATTAGTTTCATTTTTTTTCTTTGGTTGTTTATTTTTTTTACAATCAAAAGAAATGTGAAGTGTCTTTTAGTGGGGCTAATTGGGTCAGTACTTCTTTGCTTGCAAAACAACTGATTTGGGCGGAGCCTACTAGGGAAACACACTTTTGGCCGACTACTTTCATTTCATTGGGTTTTATGGCATTTAGTCTTTTTGAAATAAAAAAATAACCCTACTGCAAGAAAGAAAATTTAATTCTCTTTTGATTGCTATATTTACTTACCCCCAGAGCTTACTTAAAAAATAAGTAAAAAATTTCTTTTCAACTGACCCGTTTAGCCCGAAGAGTGAACCTATTTGGGCAAAAAAACGGATTTCACTTAATTATTTATACCAGAGCCATCTTCACACTTAATTTACTTTTAAAATAAGATTAAGATACAGGAATATGGTGTATTCTAGTTTTGTTTTCCAATGTTTAGAATTGAAAGCCGGAAGTAACTGAATAAAAAATGGGAAAGTAAATATAAATTTGTAAAATTGAAAATTGAAAATAAAATGCAAACTTTATAATATCAAGTTTTAGGGCACATATACTAAAAGAAATTTCATTTGCATTGATTGGATGCTGTATCAATGGTCAATTACTTAAGTATATGATTTCAAAAGTAGAATGAGAATGAATATATTGCTAACTTTCTAGCAGCATCGTCAGAGGGATTCTCTACTCAGTTGCCACAAAGCTCATGCTTTTTTTTATGAATCCCATTTAAAAATGGACGCCGATACCTTCGACATGAAGGTGCCGTATAGAGGATGATATTCGTTTGTGCACACCTTGGGCAATCGCCGCATAAAGTGTCAGGAATTTATTCTGATTTTTAATTTTGTCCATTTCCAGAAAAGCTGTCCGTACTTTGAAGGGCCGCTTTTGTTACAACAATCCCGATCGGTGTAGAGTGCGTGAGGAGGCGGTTGATTAGCGTTATCATAGCGGCCAATCAACCCATCGACCATATTTTGAAGGTTCGACTTGCTCTCCGATGTCGTCACGAGTGAGAGCTGCACCTCTCCTTTTTTTTATTCCCAACATTAGTGCACCATGATGCCGTGTAATTTGCTTCTCCTTGTAGCTTTTTCGTATTTTAAACAACAAAAACAAATATTGACCGACTCCGATCCTTACTACGGACTTTGATTTCAAGTCCCAGCTTCGATTTTTCTTCATTTCGCCTGTCACAATCGGCCAAGTATGCTTCGGCTCTTTCCATCCAGGTTGAATTGCCCTGTACTTTACTACGGGAAAGCATCATTTTTTACCATTAAAAAAATGATTACAAAGTCGACGGCGAAAGATGAAAATCATATCATCCACACAAAATAATACGCTCGTTATGAAATTGAGATAAAAACCTTAATTTTTAGGCTTCTTATATTGTTTTGAGTACCTTGAAGTCTAAGGGACGATTTTTTCACACCTAAATGGAGAAAAACAAAAATAAGTAAACTGAAAGTTGGTCAATGACGGACTGGCCAGATTCTTAAAACTTACCTGTAACTAACTTTTTGGAGGCCCATAAGAGCTCAACACTTATTATGTATAATATTAAGTTATCGTATTTTAAATAAAATGATTCGAATGTGACTGTGTTAGTCGCTAGACGACTAGCAGCCGTTTTAGTTCAGCTGAACCCCCAAGGATCTCATTGATAATGTTTTTTAACTAAACATTTCCAAACAGTTCCCTTTTGACTGACACCAACATAAATTCCTCGATACGTTCTCGTCTTAAAGATGAAATGAGACGAGTTGTGATGCTCGAAAGAGTCGAACGCTCTTTCGCAGCTCAATTGGGTAAATGATAGAGTTAACAGGTACTTATACAAGAAATAGATACAAGAAACAGATTGGAAAGGCAGAGGTGTGGTAATTTTATTTTGATCATAAAAAAGCTAAAAAAGTACCAAAAAAATTTCTTGCACAGAGTTCTATTGGGTTGCCTTGTTGGGCTGCCAAATGGTAAAAACACTGAGCAGTAAGAAGCCACAAGTTGATTGTCAACCACTCTGGCTGTTATCCATTTTGGCCTTACTCTTGGCTCACGCTGTTCATCTAGAAGACAAGACAGATCACGGTAGTAGATCAAGAGTTTTTTTCAAAAATAGTAAAAATAGTAGCATTTGGACCCAAAAATTAAAGTAAATATCTTGGCCTTTCTCATTGTTTACCACGATCCATTAGTTTCACTTTGAGCAGCTCCTAGTTTCAACCATTTCACGATTTCTGCCATTTACATTATTGTTGGGAATACTGATTGCTACAGCTGTAATATTGGACCTTTCTGAGCTTGATTCTTCATTATTGTGGCTATCACGCTGATCACTTAAAGTTGCAGATAATTTGGAGACAGCTTTCCCTTCTTGTCTTGAAAAAAAAAGTTTTTATTGTTTCGGATCTTTTCCAGCTGCACCCAGTTTCTTTGCAGCATCACGCTTTAATTTTTCCCGTACGCTGAAATACTTCTTATTACCATCCATTTTTATTTTTTTTTTACCTATACAGACAAGAAGACGAGAACCGTTTTAATGGTGTTATTCGGTTATGCCCCATATATGGTTTTCAATAAGTAAATGATTTTCATTGGTAAGCAGTGTTTGGTTTTGCAAAACTTGTAACAGTCGTAGTAGTAACAGCATGGAATGGTCCATTCTTGTATAGGACGCAAAAAAAACAGATTTTCAAATGCATTCGGCGGCCCTTTCTTTCCTTTGAATATGTATCATCCTTGCCTTCGGAACCTTTGGAAACTGAATTCACCATTGCTAATAGCGTTTTCCAATGGCGATATTTTCAAGAGATTTCGTACATCCAAAGTAGATTTTAAAAAAAAATTCCAATGAGAAAACAGGGTTGTTCCAATGGCCGACAGATTTTTTTTTTCAGATCCACCAAGGAGACATCAAGGGTATTGTAAAAGCTGTTCCAATGAAAAAGAGAGAAATTCGAAATATCTGCTCCAGGTGTTTAGCAAGATTTTAAAAAAATATCTAGAGTGGATTTTTAGACCGAAAACTATGAAAATCTTGCCATTGGTAAATGCCATAAGAATGGATTTTCATTAAAATCTCAATTTTAAAAAGCTTGGAGATGCGAAGAATTGAACTCCGGACTACTTACATGCGAAGCAAGCACTCTACCTCTGAGTTACATCCCCAGCTTTTATTTATCGTTGATTAAATTTATAAATAATTGTAAAATATTCCATTATAATTGTATTATTTAGAATCTAAATGTTTTTAGAAGAGCGAGTAACTTATAGCTACAATACAAATTGATCACATCAATCAATCTACGGGACTGCAAGTAACATAACATCTCATATATTATGTAAATATATATATTTAAATGTACCTCTAATGGGAATCGCAAAATCTTCATTTTATACTTGAGTGATAACCAACGGTCTAGCCTCTAATTTAGCCAATATGGTTTTATGATACTGTAAAAATCAATTAAAACAGTTTTCAAATACATTTTTCATGTTAATTAACAGATAGAATAAAAAGGGATAATTTGGTGTCATGTGATATTGAATTTAACGTTATGGGAATGTTTTCCAGCATTAAGTGGGAGTTTCAGAATCTCCCGGAATCGGAGTTGCGGTCCTCTTCCGAGTGCCGTGTAATCACAGTCATTCAGGCAACTCATCATTTTTCAATATTCGGTAAGTGAATACCAACTACTGTTTAACTCCTATTTAAATAAACTGGCAAAAGGAGCTTAAAGTGAAATAATGCTTATCAGTTTTAATTTGAAAATTCATTGATAATCTATGGATATTAAAAGCTTTGTATCTCGAACCATTTAGTAAGATGAGTAGAGTAAAGCTCGCGTTCTTGTTCGTCGTTTTCTATTTAAAATATTTATATAGAAATTGTTATGTACGAAAATATTTGTCAAAACATTATTTGGGAGAAGGACAAGGGATAAAATACAATTAAGTGGTAAAATAAATCAATCAATCGACCTAAATTTATACCTCTCATTCACTATGGAACCGAAGTTATTTCGATACACCCAGATTCTGTAACGTCTTTATTCCCCCTTTTAGGAACAGGTCGGAAAATCTTTATACCTGCCTTGATTTCATCCCTAATTTTCCTCTCATCTGACTGGCCGGTACCCTGTCGGTTTTATCTTTCTTATAATGTCGCTCTTGCATTTCTTGGGCCACTAGTCCATATGGCTTTCTTGCAATAATTACTGAATTCTGTATTTGTCTAACATTTTAGTTATGTATCGAATTACAAATCGTTATGCCCAATATGCTCTATGTTATCGCATCATTGGTTTACAATAATACAATATTCATATGGTAAAAAGGCCAATTTGATTATTGTGCTACCAAATATTACCAATTTTCTCTTTTTCTCTTCGATTATATATTATTACGTAATTTAAAATGAAGGTTCATCGTTTTTTTAATAACCAATTTTCAAAATTTTAAAATTAGCAGAAGTTGTAATAATTTCGATTACTCATTGATTCTACTGAAAAACTTAACGCATGGTAAGTTTTTCGAAAGTTGTAGGATTATAAAAAAGGCTTCAACTACCCCTTTTTCAGGTGAGCTTATAAAATCTGCTTACCTGAGGAGATTCTAAGTCCTCTCAAAGTCGTTAGCATATTTCATACTCCATCTCTTTAAAAAAAATACTGCATTCGATAGTTGGTATTATGAAGTAGTATTAACATTTTTTATGTTTAGAATTTCAAGATTTATAATGTTCGTTGACTCGATAGCGGATTTTATGAGTGAAATGAAACAAAAATCGATATAAATTCAGTGGATCACTCTCGAAAATTTCTACCATCTGTGGTAGCTGCAGAAGAGTGTGGGTATTTATTGTGAGGTAAGATCTGCTTTCAGGTGTAATCCATACGGACTACATATACTAAAATTGGATCGATACAGAGAAGATTAGCATGGCCCCTGCGCAAGGATGACACGCAAAATCGTGAAGCAGATCCCATTTTGTTAATTAGTAGTAAACGATCCAGTTGTGTAACAAATTTCAGCTCGTTATCTCTTGTTGTTTTCGAGATACAGGCGATTTTAAGTTCGAATGCATTAAGTAGGATATGGGGAAAGTTTGATGCCACCAAAACCATCTTTAAAATTTATTTGAATTTATTTAAATTATATAATAACAAAGGCTGGGAAGTCTTCCTTGAGTCCCTAAAATTTAAATTTGGTTGAAACAATTCAAGACCCCGTTTTATTAACTTTCATGAAGGGCCATGATGAGATCCTTTTTACTCATTGTGATACCGCTTCAAATTTGGCGCGTCCCTTGCGTGAAAATTAAAAAAAACACCATCTAGCGGTCAAATTAGAAAACTGATTTGTTGATTTTTTGATTTTTTGAAAGAACAAAAAAAGGATTGACACAAGCTCATCAACATCCTATCATCAATTCTTTTTTCTTAATGATTTTTTAATACCAAAAAGCATATATTTTTTTCTCTTTTCCTTCTCAATTAACACGAATTATAACACCTTTACGTTCGGTAAAAAACGCTTAAGAAAAAAAAGTTTTGTACTAAGACTTTTCTACTCGTTGTTTATTTCATTTATGATCGAATGAGAATTAATTGAGGTTTCTATATGTCGCCAAAAATACATCAATAACTATTTAAGGTAAATTAAAGGCTTAATATCATATATGCCATTTACAGCAGCGGTCCACTTACAGGAACTTTCTTGATAGTGGAACCGAAAAAGGGGTGCGCGATTTTAAGGTCCCAAAGAGATTTCCTTGTTACGACTCTTTTTCTGCACTTACCCGTGTAAACCCATAGCTGGTTCAGCAACTTTTTTTCAGTAAGGGAGCAGGTAGTCCGCAGTACCCTTTAATATTGCTGAACCCCTCTTATTAACTTTCTTATGGGTTTTTGGATACTGGAACTTTCCAGATAGTGGAAATAAAAAAGAGGTACGAAAATGGGTTCCACTATCTGGACCGCTGCTGTATTTATATAGATCGACGATTATAATCAAACCCTTATGGTGCAGAAATGAATGAATGAAGAAATCATTTCATTTATGCGACACTACTTAACTTTGAAAAAAAAACTCCCATCATATTGTCTAGTCAGTGTTTCTTAATCAATTTTTTTAGCTATAATCAAATAATCATAATAAAAAAAATGGATTACCAATTTTTGGAAATCAACTTGAAATCATCGAAATTTGATTACATAATCATAATCATAATCACCAATTCAAACGGTTGCCAGATTTAGGAAAATAATATTTTATATTGGATTATTATCAGAAATATTGAAACTTCAATTATGAAATAAAAAATAAATGGTAGACAACTTTTTAATGATCAATCATCCTTAAGAGGAACGAGAACAAGTATAAAATGTAAATTTTCTTTCAGTTTCGTCGCCATTTTGTTTAAAATTAAAAAAATGCGCTGTTGCCATGTGATTATGATTTCAAAAAATTGCAAAATAATAAAATAATCGTAATCATTTTGACAGTTTTGATTATGATTGCCAATCAATAATCAAATTTGATTACAATCATGATTTCAATCAAATGTGATTCCAATCTAATCATGATTAAGAAACACTGTGTCTAGTGGTTAGGATACCTGATGGCTCGCACCCAGGAGGCCCAGGTTCAATTCCCGGTATGGGAATTTTGTTTTTGAAGGCGCTGGGTACGGGAACATTTTATAAATAGCTTTTAGAGTATGTATTCAAATTCCTTATTGGTAAGAGTAATATTGATAATAAACGATATATAAGCTGGATAAATAATTTGCAGTCAGCCTGGCTAGCTCAGTCGGTAGAGCATGAGACTCTCAATCACAGGGTCGTGGGTTCGAGCCCCACGTTGGGCGGTCACATTTTTTCGCTCCGTATTCACCAATGTAATGCAAATGTCGTATAGTTTGTGTATTGAGCCATATAATGGTCTCATTCGGTTTTTATTGAAAAAATATTGAGGTAATTTTTACTAGGTTTTTTAGATTCAATTTTCCTCTTGGTCAGTTTTAAACCCGTTCGTCTTTACTCCTTTCTCTATAAGGTGTATATTTAGAATGATTTTTTCAAAACACATTATTTAAACACATATTATTTTATTCATAAGCTAGCGATACAATTCCCGGTTCTTAACCTCTAAACAGTTTTGATTAGGGATCACCCCGGACGCTCTTAAGCATCCACGTCGATTATTTCTGAATAGTGCAATTGGTGTGTCCCTAGTGTAGTAAAAGATTTTTTTTCTAAGCTCTTTTTCTCCAATATTTTCTTTTTCTTTATCTGACTCTTGTTAGATTTTAGATTTTCTTTTTTTCTGCCATCGTAGAATCAAAACATTTTGTTTCAGAAAAAAATGTACGCTCAATAAATTTTATACCTATCCTTCACAATACAATGGAACATACAGTATGGTCTAGATAAACTTGAGGGGCACAAAGCAATATACAGGCAAGGGCCCCTCAAGTTTATTTGAACCATACTGTACATAGTGGACATTTTTTCGTGCATCCTAAAATTTCTTTTTTCTAAAGGTTAACCTTTAGGCTAGTATGATTTCATTTCGTCATCCAGCTCATGGCTTCTAAAAACAGTTTAAAAAATTAATTGTTTCCTGATTATTTTTTTAGACATTCATGGAACAAAACCCTAGCATAGTACCATAAAATTTAATTATTTGTCGAATGACTCATTTATTGAAGCATTCTATTAACATAATTTTTCAAAGAAAAAGTGTCTTTTCTGACGCTTCCCGGAGTAAGATTCACATTTTCTATTTTCTTCTTTCATGGCTTGTGGTTGACCTTACTGTATAAGAGAAGACGTTTTACGGCTTGAATAAATTTTCGATTTACCATCAGGAACTCTTAACGGCCTTTTTCGTCTTGAGAATCTATTTATGGATTTATTGAACTCAAAAAGGTAGTTAAAGATTGTGTTAGCACTTTAAACCGGCTAAACCAGAGCAATCATGTCCGTACAATTTACATTGTTGCTTGTGGTTTAAGGACCCATCAACTTGGGCGCACCTCAAGACGCATCAATACATTACATATTGGCACTTTAATATTTTCATTTGTTGGCCTTTATGTTCTTCGATGTCAAGCGGTCAAGGTTCTAAGAACGTTCTTCTTACGAACTAGGGGGTCAACACTGTTATTTCCAAGTTGAAAACATAAAAAGTTAGATTTGCACATTTATTTACTAACAGGGACTATTACAAAATCTTCACTATTTTATGTACTATTTTGATTAGTCATGCCATTGTACTTTTCAATACTTTCTTTTTGTCTTAGGCCCAGTAATTCCTGAAGATCCTAAAAATACAATAAATTTGGTTCATAGATCTGATGGTCGTATTTTCAGTGAAAATGATAAGAATGTGTATTATATATGCACGTTTCAAATAGATATCCTGGGAATTATAACTCAATTGGGCAGAAGAGGACAAAAACAGAACATATGTATAAAATAAGTGAAAAGGAAATGGGACCTGACAATAGGGAAAGTAAAAAAAATCAAGAAGCTTAAAAAGCATATCGTGTATGAAATAAATTTATCTTGGCTGAAAATTGACGGTAACGCCGTTGTGTAATGAAAATGTAATCAACTATGCATAGCAAACTTCTAATAGATATCGCTGACTCATTATGGTACACTATAAGCAGGAGTATAAGAAGTGGGGGCAAAAAATCTGCTTATAACTTGACATCGCATTATTAGAAAACTTTTTATTACGAATTCAAAAAGTTACGAGAAGAACAACCCGCGTGTTTAAATTGATCGCAGACTATAATAGCGATGTGAGCGTAAACAATCGTTATTTTAGCGCACCCTCTAAAGTATTAGTCTCCAACCTGTATCACGCTCACCTCCTTGTAGGTTGAGGTCAAGTGAGAAAAATGGGTAATGAAAATGTCAGAAAGGGGAAAAAACTGCAATTTTTTATCGTGAATGATTTTCTCACCTATGATTACTAAATAAAAAACTAGGAGATTTAGAAGGCTCAAGCGCTAATTTTAGTAAAAACCCAATCTTGTTATGAATTCTAGAACGGCTGAAAAGAGTTTTATAAAAGTTGATTACATTTTACGTAATAACTTACATAAATGAAACAGCTAAAATACGTGGCTGCCACCATAAAATCAATCTATCAACAGAATTTTTCATTTTTTAGTGAAGAAATTAGAGTTTATCTTTTTTCTAAATTAAGTTCGATCAGTTTTTAGGTGGGACGGCTCTTAAGTAAAGTTAAACAATTTTGGCAGCAATTTTTTATAGGGTTCATATTTTAACTATTATGTCGTCTAAAACGAAAACATGGGGGGGAAATTTGCAAAAGCCGTACTCTTTCAAAATATACCTGCAAAAACGTTTTAACTCAATTTTATTAATTAATTTAGTTAACTTTAAATTAACTTTCGCATGTGTAAGTAACAAGACACAATTGAAGGGGGAAAGAACGAGATATGAATCCCTCATTCTTTCAATCATCACCCAATAATTATAATGAAAATAAATCTGTTTGTTAAATCACGAAGTAAGACTTACTTAGTAATGTAAAAAATGTTTCAGGTGTTTGTCCAGACCGCTAGATGGTGGTGTAAATTGCTTATTGTTTACTTTCATATAATATGGAAGTAAAAAGTACTACGGGAAATATATCCGGGTGGGAAGATACTATGTTGTTTTCGCTGTCTAATGCATTTGGGGTTCGGACGTGCGCCACCACCATGGCTAGAAGAAAGAGTGAAGGAGCCGGATGATACTTTCTAACCATCCCGGGAGGTTGAAGGTACCACCCAATCCAAAATCTACCTGCCAACTAGCGAACCTGTTGATAACTTTAAGAAGCTCTTCTTTCTGTGCAACGCGCGCGTTTTTCTGCGCCTGCGTGCGTTTTTCTGCGCCTTCGCAAAGCTAAGAGTTCCAACTTTACCCGCAGGTTCTCTAGTAGGCAGGTAGAAATTCGAAGGGGGAAGATACTTCAACCTCCCGGAATGATGAGTAACCCTTTCATACACGAGACCCCGCTCCTTTACTCTTTCTTCTAGACCATGGACAAACAGCTACAAGGCTTCCCTGTGTTAAAGCTATACGAGCTATCGCTCCTGCCTTACTTCATGGTTAAATATAAAAATGAAATTGAATCGTTTACAAATATTACTCATTTATTGATACCAACCTATCGTATGCCTTGAGAAATAACTGAAACGCTTTTCCTTTAAACTTATAACGTTTCATAAATTCGACGAAGTAAAAGATATATCCCGAGCGGTCCCAATGCGATGTAAATCGCGATTTAATCCGGTGGAAAAACTTAGAGTGAGGGAAACAACTGGTTGAAAAAACCAGTTAAAACAGGCCTTGTTTAAGAAATCTACCAATTCAATGACCACATATGATGGTCTCATGATCGGCACCAAGTGCTTCCCAATCTCAGCAATTCGTTACATAGTCGGATCAATGAAATTATCCGTAAGTTAACAACTTGCGCGACAAGGAAGGACCATGAAGATATATGCACTAAGTGTAAAACATGTAGTAGTAAGTAACTGAATGATTGAGAAAATATTTGTAATGGAAGCTTCGTTATTCAAAATGAAATATTGTTTATATGAGGTAACTGGTACTTCGTATAAGAATATAGTTCATTAGCTATTATTTTTATTACTTTAGCGGGGTGAAAAATTATCAATAAATACTGCTGATTTTTATTAATAAATTGGGGTTTTAGTTCATTTTCCCAAGGTTTTTAGGAGTACACTGGTTTTAACAGGATTTATTAATAGATTTTTAAACTCTTTTCTAGCCGAGATGTTTTGAACAGGAAACCAAGTTGAAGTTGTTTTGAGTGAAACATCTGAAAAAAACTGGGAATTTAACTGGTTGAATACAAGTTGTTAAAACGGCGTCCGCGTAAAAGCGGCCGTTTTTTAACTATAAGGTTGCTGCGGAACATCTCTTTTTGTGGAGTTTCGTATTAATAAACAGATTAGGTTAAAAATTATACCAAAAAATAGAGAAAAAAATTTTGCGTCTAATAGAGTGAGTCGTAATATTTTAAAATCATCAAGAACCCTATTAAAGATAAAATTGTAAAAGAGCTATAGTATTTCTCCCTACGGGCATCATTTAGTCGAGATTTTTCTTTCTTTCTCCCTTCTGACCTTGCTAAAATAAAATAAAAAGGTCCTCAAGCCCTTTCAATTTTTTTGTTACCTATAACATCATTTGATCGAATTTTTAATAACATAACGGGAATCGCCTCATCGAGACGATTACGAAGGTTTTTTAAAATTTTGCAGTACAATAATTGGTGCAAATTAAAGAATTTATTTCGCGTAGTAACCAAAACGGCTGCTTTTACGTGGACGCCGTGTTAAAGCTAACGTATTTTAAAATTTATAATTCAGTTTGAAACAACTAAAAAACAACTAATTTTTTAAGTGGTGAACTCAACGCAAATAATTTATACAGCACTGGGACTGCTCGGGTTTAAAACATCTCAAATAAACAGAGAATTTAATTGGTGGAATACAAGTTTTTCTAACTTGGGTTTCCAAAATTTCACTCAGTTTGACACATCTAAAAAACAACTGGGTTTTTTTTAGTGTGTACACAACCCATCTCATTTACACCGCGCTGGGGCTGCTCGGGATATAGACAATTATAAGCCCGGTACAATTTTTTAGACAAATCAAACCTAAAATAACCTCGATATTGTTCGGAAGTCGTTTTTATCATGAAAGTAAAAAAATAGTAACATAGTTGAATTCGTACTCCGTAGTCCGTTGGATCTTTCGAATCTTAACATGAGTGCCGATTCGAATCCAACGAACGGCCAGTCCATGTTTGATGTCTCTCTTTTTCAAACCATTGACAGCGACATGGATCTTTTCACAATACTTCAAGACTAGGGTCAGCTCAACTCCATTTTTCGACCATCTGTACCATTTAGAAAATTGCAAATACAAATGTTATCAAATAAATGCATTATTATTGGTGAAACGTCTCTCCCGCTATTGGTCAGGGTCTTTCTATACGAAAGTCCCAATATCTACTTTACATTTTCTATACTCGACTACTTTCTTATACTTTCTATAACCATATCACCAATGCATTCATCAATAGATCAATCTGAGATATAAGAAATAATCACTGTGCGTTATCCTAATAATATAAGAACGTAAAGAGTGAGCCCTACCAGAAGATTTTATACAATATTCTGAATTTATATCAACTTAAATTAGACCAGCTGTGTAAAATTTGGTACCGTCAATGCGGACAACTTTGAACAAAAAAGTGCTTTTTTCAAGGGTTTTTTCCATTTTTAGGCAAGTTACTTTTGGAAATTCAAAAAAGTAAAAATACCTTTTGAACAACGTTTCTTGCTCTATCGGATGGCACAAACTAATTTTCGATTGGATTTTCCTCTGATTTAATATGATTTTTCAAAAACAGTGATCAAAGTTGCCCCCCATGCGTCTAACATTGAACATACACGTATTCTTATGGAAAAACGACTATTTTTGAATTGTATCGAAAAAAAATCATTGAAAAAACTATCACACATTTTTTAAAAAGATATCAAACTAAAGCCTTTAAGGCTTCAATAAAAACAAGTTTTGTATACCCTTAAAAATGTTAAACCTGTTTAATTCTTCATTGAAACATGATCACATTTGGAAAATTGCAGTTTTTTGTATTCTTCGTATAATTGTGAACAAAAAAACAATAGCACATCTCCAAAACTGATCTGGAATGAAAGGGCAGAACATTAGCTTCAAGAAAATCATCTTTTCAGCATCCTAAGTGATGACAAACTTGCCCAGATCGTCAGAAAAGAAAAAGGATTTTTCGGTTTTAGTTGGGGTTTTAAGGTAGCACACAATTTGGTCAGGATGGATGGTAAAAATCTCTCGTTTCTTAGGGAAGTAGTAGTGAGAAGCGTTCTTCTTTCCCCTCCGCTTTCGTAGACTTAAGGTTTGAACCCATTCACCGTTCATTTCAATGAGCTTCGCGATGGAGAACTTGTTTTTCCTTCCGACGAAAGACTTTACAACCATCCATCGTCCCTCTTCTTCATCTTCTAGTCTGTTCATAAAAGAAGCCTCGTCCTCTTCAGAAGAAGTTTCGTCATCGCTAAGATTAATACCAGTGTCACCAGAAGTCTCTTGTTCATCCACATCCACCCTTTCGTCTTCAATAGCTGGCTGGCGCTCCTCATTTTCGTCCATCAACTGTTCTTCCTCGTCACTTTCATCGATTTCACATTCTTCATTTTCTGAGTCCACTTTAGACTCTGAATCTATGTTAGTGAGACTGGCTCCAGCTGGACAAACTTCCTTGGACCTCTTTCTAGTGGAAACTGTTCCCTTAAAACGGCGTTGCTTTAGCGCGTCTAGCACCACTTGCCCGACGATCGAGTTGACGTCAGCAGCTACGGACTCAAATTTATGCTTCTCCATAATCTTCCATCTTGATAGACAATGCTCGAAACCATTTGATAGATTCTCTTTAGAAGTAAGCAGCAGATCGTTCCAGAGAATTTTCAGTAGTTGAGGAAACTTGTCTTTCTTGACGGCAGATTCAGATGGATGGTCTAGCTTATAACCGGTAATTAGCGCACGCCATTTGCGTTTCATAGGTGCAAAGAAAGACACATCTAGGGGCTGAAGGACGTCAGTCGCATTGGGAGGCAGGCAAACGAACCTGAAAAACGAAAATAACATACGATAATTTAGGAAACAAGCAATATTTATAAGGGTAAAATATTTACCTGATATTATTAGCCTTGCATAGCGAGAGCACTTCAGCCGAGAAGTGCGAGGCTAGGTGGTCACCGAAGAGTACCTTGGGACCTTGCTTCTTGTTCAGATATGGCAAAGCTATCTTTTTGAACCAATCCGTGAAGGTTGGACCGTCGAACCAGCCGGATAAGGATCGGCCGTATCGTGCCCCTGCTGGTCCGCCAGTTCGCCAAGTATTGAAGACTCCAACCTTAGACTTGTAGCAAACATAAGGTGGAAGAAGTTCACCGACCGCATTTCCACAAAGCATCAGCGATATCGCTGATTTGGTCTCATTTAAGATCCGCTGAGGATACTTGGCTCCCCTCTTGATGATGCACTTTCTTTTACCCGGATTATCAGTTAAGTTGGTTTCGTCATAATTAAAAATATTCTCTGGGGGGACGTTTCTCAAGGTAAGCTCCAAATTGTTGAAATATTCGTTGATAACAGCTGCCGAAAGGGACGCTATCTTTCTTGAGTAGTTTGAAACTAGACGCATCTGTAACTTCTCCTTGTGAAGATTCAGAAATCCAAGAGCAAACCCCTTTCCAGGAACGTTGTTTTTGAAAGCTGCAACTTTTCTTTTGGCTTGATCCAGGTAAGATCGGACGATCATGGCAAGTTCGTGTTTATCCATCGGAAACCCCCATTCAGCACAAGTGATGATATGTGCGACAATTGCATCTTCTTCTTCGGAGAACAATGCGTTTGGTCTCCCAACTTTGAGTGCGTGCTTTCCATTTGATTTATTGGAAAGAGTACCAACAGATATCTTATACTTGATGGAAGTGGCCCTCAATGAAGCACCTTCTGAGATATCTTTTAGAGGATTTTCCACATCAGAATCACTATGCTGCTTATAACTCCTCGCGTTTGGATTGTGTGGATGAATTTGAGGCATTTGTAGACGAGAACCTAAATCAAACAAATCAAATACTATGTTTTAGGTCGACAATTTCATTTAAGATAACATCAAAACGTGTCGTATAGTAACATGTACCTGTTCAAAGTTGCCCGCTTTTGACACCACTTTGGGGGGCAACTTTGAACACCACCGTTATTTCAATACAAAGAGATGAATTGTGATAGCAATCGCATGACATGAAAATTTAACATTCGTTTTATAGATTTGCACTATTTTTTTTTATTGGGCTCATTTAAAGAAAAAATAACGTACCACTTACTTTTAGATGTTTTCGGAGAAATTCACCACAAAAACTTGTAGACCCAAAACGAGCTAAAAAAAATGATCAAACGAAAATTTTTTAAATCTAAACAATGTTGGCAAGCTTCTTAGCTATCGATTGATTATATTAATTGATATTTTGTGCTAATTTTAACCGTAAATATCTGTACCTAAACGATCGTGTCATTTTGATCAAAGTTGCCCGCCTTGTTCAATGTTGCCCGCATTGACGGTAAATAAGATACTATATGGTAACATATATCATGTATGGTAACTTGTTTCTCTCTTACAATATGACCATCGATATATATGCCCATAGAGAGGTGAATGTTTGTTCATCTGACAATTTTTTAAGTAGAAAATTTCATTGATAATAACATGAAAAAATTTAAGACTTGCTTCATACTAGCTTTTTTCTTTCCTACAGGTTTTTATTCTGGAAAAGTTTGAAAGTAAATATTTTTAAAGTAATTTAATATTTTAGAATATTTAAATTTGCCATTTCAGAAAAAAATATGATGACTAAATTCAAATTAACCCTTTAAAATGTTTCATTTATTTCATTTTACTCAACATATGGAACTTTGAACATGGCTTCAGGAAACGAAGAGGTTGTTACAGGTGCAGCTCTTGAAATGAACCTGCCGAGACTCAACCTGCACTCGGTTCCCTAAAATATAGGTTACAAAAGATGAAAGATGTTAAACAAGCATAATTAAAATTGTTGCAGTACAGAAAAGCTGCTTAAGTTTTTTTTCAACCTTTTCGATGTGTATATTCACTTCTAAACTTATTCATTTGGATTATTAAAAAATAATTTAAAATTCCTTCACTGAACATTTTGTTTTGCCTGGTGTATTCAATTGAAATATTTGAGTAGATTTATTTTTACATCCACATTACAAAGACAATTTTACAACGCTATCAAACAAGAAACCACAGTTGTCAACCTGAGCAGGTTGGTTGCCATTGTGTCTATCTAGGAAATCAACGTTGCGATCTTGCGCTTCCCTCGCCGATTGGTATATTGCAGTAATGGAGTGTTGTGTGTTCCATGAAGCCCTGCGTGATTCAAAATATCTTCCCTATTAAAAAATATTAAAAAGTTATAATAACTTAATCAATATAAAGAATAAGGGTAAATAATGTTTTTCACCTTTTGTGATCTTCTAAGTGTGATATTTTTTAATCAAAGGGAATCTCGGTTCGGAAATTTCACGTCCCCATTTGTAGATTTACCGGTTCCTCAAGCCTTAGATCACATTTAAGTTGGGAAATATAGATAATCTTTACGGCTGACGGTGTTTGTGTAATGACAATGACAATAGATGTCATTTAAAATTATTGTTCATATAACGTTAAGAGTTCTCATGCTTGCCTCAATAGCCAACTCGAACTGATACTCCAAAAATTCACGATTCTCTCCTGTGTGTTTTTTTTCTATATATTAGGATAAATGGGATATACTGTACACTATATTATTGTGTCGCGTTGATTTTACGCTGATATAAATGAAATTGACATTGCATTTATATGTATTCATTTATAAATTATCATTAAAATAAATACATACCGGTAACTGATTTCGAAAAGCACGTAATAGTGCAAAACTTGATAAAAAATGGGGGGACAAAGCAACTTATAATATATGTATGCCCATTTATGGGATTTTTTATGTACTGAATGGATTGTTGAGATAAAAAAAATGTGCAAAACCTGGAACAGGGACGAAGAATAAAATAATTCTATTTTTATCATTTGATTGATTGATTGTTTTAAAATCAAGTGTTTTTTCTTCTGTTTTAAATAAATTCTATCGTTGTTACTAAAATATTTCAGTTAATCGGAAAAACATTGAAGGATTATAAATATTGGATGTTTTTTTAGCTAAAAAGGTAGGAGGAGGATAGAAACCAGTTCATGAAAGATTCGTGATGGATATCCTTAATCCATATTGGTAGAGAATGGAAAATAATGGGTTGAAGCGGCCCAAGACATAATTTATCCAATTTTGACCTATAAAAAATTGAGAGGGAAGTACGGATATTAGAATGATGAACCATATTCTCACTTATGTGTCGGATTCTTGCACAAAGTTGAGCAACATGTCAGATTAAATATTTATAATTTTAGTGGACTTAGACGATATGACTCATTTCCCCTCTTATATTATAGTTTCATTACGTAATTTGAGATCCGAAAAAGATCTAATTTATCATGTACAACTAATGAAAAAGAGGGGATCTTAACAAGTTTGAATTCAACTGTACATTTTATTCGAGGCACGCAAGACAAAGCAGGCACGGGTTGCGGGCCTTAAAGCATCAACTATATTAGACCTTGTTCTCCCCTCTTGCTTGTTTCCCTAGTCAGTCACCCTTTTCTAGTCAGCTTACATGGTCAGCATTTTAGTTGCTCTGTTGTTTCTTATACCTCCATTTAGCAACGAAGGCCCTCAAACCAAACCTAGACAAAGTTTATGTCATCCTTCAAACCAGAGCCAATCAAAATTCCGGCGTTGCTGATGGAGCGGCTCCAGTGCACTGCACCCTGTCAAAATTTTGCACTGTTCAACCGATTTACGTGACATAGTTTAATCGCTTGCCTGTTTTTAAACAAGAGAGTACACCTGGATTGCGTGAACAAGACGAAAGGCCCTGGATATTTGGAACAAGGCCCGAATGAAAATCGATCTCCGTCCTCAAATGTACCTGACAAGGGTTTTTTTCACGAGACCGTACCAAAGATGATGTGCCACGCGTCCCGTATCGTCTCTTATAATGCCACTAGTTAAGATAATGTTCCAGTTTTCATTAAAGAGTTTTTGCGTTGTTGGCTTCTTTCATTGTTAAATTCTTCTTGAAATAAAATATGTTATCTTTTCAATACAATAAATCAATGGGGAAGAATTTAAACGCAAATAGAAACACACCTTTTCCATTTTTTATTGTTATTTAAAAACCGTTATTCAAAATCGTTATACCACAAATTATCAAATTTCTTTTGTTCAATTAAACTTTGTTTCTATTTTCGCAGGTGCAATACCTCAATTTCAAGGTAGAAAACATTAAGGCCACGTACAAAGTCAATTTTTTTTATTGATTTGGAAAGTTGGTGACAAAAAACAGGCAGCTAAAATTGCGAGCGCAGAGTATAGAGCTGTCCATCGTGTGGATTGTGTATTGCGTGTTACCAACAGGGCTCAAGCAAAAGGTCAACGAAAAATAGATTGAGGTGCAATAAGGCTCGTTCAAAGGCATCTAATAACTTCAAACGTGGATGGAAAAATCCCACCATGCCTTTTCCGAATGGAACTGATATGAGGGGAATGGGATAAAGCGTGTTTAGTTATGAAAAATGGTAATCTCATCTTAGGCCAAAAGTGTTACAGTTATATGTGAAAATTCGTTTAATCTAAGAAACAGCAGTTTATTGTCAAAAATCTTAAGGGAGGCAAATTAAAATTGTATTATTTTTATCACTTTGATGTGTTTTACTAAACATTTTCGTATCTTACAGAGCGAACATAGTTTGTTCCAAAACTCCTTGAGAAGGGGCCATGAGCCTCAAGTCTTGTGTCTGGGATCCAATTTAGTGTTCGGCGATAGATGATTGTCCTTATATAATCAGCAGACAAACTATGTGTTTAATCTGATGCACAAGAAATAGGAATATATAAGAATACATCTGCGGTGTATCACCAATGAGCGTTTTGGCAATTTTAGGTATAAGGCCAGTTTTTTCCACCTATGAACAAAATGTAAACACACATTGACATTTCGTGAAAACAATTTGCCGGTACTTAAAGTTGCACTAAAACATTACAATAAGCACTGGTTTGATAGCCTAAATGGCAACGCTGCTCAAAAAGGAAACCACTCTTTACCTCATTTACAAACATGTTTGTGGGTTTAATTAATTGTATTTATTTAATTTATGATTTTTCTGTTTTTCAAATTAACATAAGGGATAAAAATACTCTACTGTACTCCAAGCTCCGTAGCCACAGTATCTAATACATTAAATGCGCCAAAATAGACCTATTTCCGTATGTTCTTTGTGTAAGAGATCCTTTCGTAAATAAATCCCTGTTCGACTTGAAGCTCTCTGCGAAATATAAATTTATTTAATTTAATGATAGAAATTTTATTGTTTTCAAATGTTTAAATAAAACGTACTTAATTTTATTTATAAATATGCAAGTGTTCTTGTTAACATTTAATAAATTTCTTTCATCATGAAGCCACGCCTTATTTTTCAATTTTAAAAATTGCAAACCAGTCGACATTATTAGGTCGAATATTATTAAATCGATTTTAATCGATTTAGTTTGGTACATATACGTGAATTTGACATGTTTGAATTGAAAAAGGGCTCAAGTTCATGTCGTTTGACTAATGGGTTCAATGAAAACTAAGTATAAAAATAAGTCGTATTTCTTTAAATTTTACAAGGATGGGAAAATTTCTTTTACTTAACCCTTTGCTGGGAACGTCAAAAAGAAGGTTTTGTGTCAAACAAGTTTTTTTTAATCGAACAAAATATTGTTCTGAGTAACAAAGCTTTATCGAATGTTGATAATGTTGCACGTATTCAATCAGGACAAGTGGCTGGTATCAAAGGAATTAATGATTAAGAAATAATCAAGCTCTATTGGAAACGAATAGTAGATGGAGGATTCTGCCTTATTGATATAAGTAAAATGTAGAGGGGTACACAATACCATTTTTTTTAAACTTTTCTTATACCTAATATGTGGCAATTGATAATATTTACTCTGACTAATGATGCGCTTTAATACTGAAACAAAAAATAATCAAATAATCATTTTATTTGAATTTTCAATTGCTCATGAAATAGACGTGACTTGCATTCACAGATGTCCTACTTGTATTGTCATAGTATAGCTAAAATATAAATTAAGTTCCTCTACTCCTATGTACAAAGCTAAGAGAAAGAGTAAAGGAGCGGGGTCTCGTGTATGAAAGGGGTACTTCTCATTCTGGGAGGTTGAAGTACCTTCCTCTCTCGAATTTCTACCTGCCTACTAGCGAACCTGTGGGTAAGCTTGGAACTTTTAGTTTTGCGCAGGCACAGAAAAATTGCACGCAGGCGCAGAAAAACGCACGCAAGCACAGAAAAACGCACGCAGGCGCAGAAAAACGCGCGCGTTGCACACAATAAAGAGCTTTTTAAGGTAATCAACAGGTTCGCTAGTTGGCAGGTAGGTTTTTGAGTGGGCGGTACCTTCAACCTCCCGGGGTGGTTAGAAAGTATGATCCGGCTCCTTTACTCTTTCTTCTAGCCATTGTGGTGGCGCACGTCCGAACCTCAAATGCATTAGACAGAGATAACAGCATAGTATCTTCCCACCATCGTCGTCGTGCTTTAATTAGGTTAATCTTTCTTCAAAATTTTAAGAAGAAACGTTAGAAATGCAACGGGCTTTGCGTAGTTAGAAGGAAAATAGGTTGAAAAATGATTTTTTATACTACCCCAGCTACAAAAACACCTAGGGCAATGAATTCCTTCTCTCCCCAACCGGAAAGAATTGTCCTCAGAAACCTCCTTGCCAATTGTAGCCTCAATATCCTTGACACAACACTCCATCATCTTCACCGCGAAGTCCTGACAACCAAAAAGTGTGTCTCCTGCCGTCACCCTACCTCCAATGATACCGTCGTCGTATCGTCATTCTCTAAAATCGATACATCAAAAGTTCCACCGCCTAAATCATAAACAAATATGCATTTTCTTGATTTCAAAACATTAGTAAACAGTTTTTAATATTATTAAATATGTTTCACGTCAATTTTCCTAAAAAACTGTGCTTATAAATACACATATAATTTTATGCAAATTTATGTTAACATTTTTTTGAAAAGTTTACCTTATCTGATGCATTGACGAGTGCATCTGCCGTTGGTTCGTTATTTATTTAAACGACTCATAAGGTTCACACCTCTGATGACCTCATACATAGGGTTTCCTAAAAACTGAATTGTATTTGTAAACAAAATAAATCAAAAAATATGTGAACCAAATAAATTTAAAACAAATATATGAAAACAATCTAGAAGAACCACCCTGAACAACAACTTTATCAAAGTCTTCTGCAATTCTTCTACTTCTTTCACATTTTCAAATTTTGTTCTTATCAATCACTTTGTACCAAACCAGAAATGGTTTTCCTCCTTGGCGGCTTGACAAGCAAACACACATGACACATTTGGCTTCATATACTACGCAGGAAGGCATTGTTACCAAAATCTAGGTTAATTTCTTCTCTCCTACTTCGTCACGTTTTACGATTTCCACTTTGTCTTTTTGTAAATTTTTTAAAAATTCAAACATTTACGTACTATACGTAGTTGTGCCCAAATAATACCCTCAATTGCATTTCGTTATGCCATTCTGCTCTTCTACTTGGATTGGAAATATATAGCAGGAACTGACTGAACGTATTAATCAGAAGACTCTTTTTTCGTACCCAGTAGACGTTCTTGATAGCCAGACTGGTTAAAGAGCAAAGTTTCAATTTTAAAGAGTAAAAGTTTCAACAAATACAAAAATTACAAACGACATATTTTATGTTATATGCATATAGAAGTGATAAGTGAATATTAAATAAAACTCAACAATTTAAGATCGGAAAGACCTAATCAGAGATAAAGCTTCGCCTGCAAAATATAGTTTAATGAGCAGATCCAGGTGAGACAACATTTTATATAAATCATTGTGGCATAATAATTTATTGTATTAATAAATTGGTTAAATGTTTCGATTTCTCTGATTATTTCATAGAGAAAAAATCAAAAATCGAAAGTATGCGCCACCCCTTAATTGATTTCTAACCTACCATCACGGAAAGCATAATACACCAAACTATTTATTATTTTTATCCAAAATCGTTTCTTAGTTGCTCGAAAAACTCTAAGCACATAACTCTTCGGCGATCATCGAAAATCCCGGACAGCTCTTGAGTTCAGGTGTTGAGTCGCCCATTGTAGCTACAACGAAGCGAACCAGAATCTGGAAAACCGCATCCAAGTCGGAAAGAAAGTCAGAAAGGACATCCCCGTTCGGATATTGGGGCCGTCTGGGACGATGAAACTTTATTAGGCTGGCGACAGCTGGGAAGAAGAGAATCCGGAGCTCATCCTCCAGGGGCACTTCTACCCAACGGAGCTCCGGAACCGCCTCAACAATTACCGGAGGCACTGGAGCCACCGGAACCGCTGGAGCCGCTTCAACAGCAGCTGGAGCTGCTGGAGCTGATTCTGCGACGGCCAGAGCCGCCGGAACTGACTCAACACTGACCGGAGCTGTAAAGATCGGAATAAAAAGAGAAGATTAAATGAATTTTAACAGAATAAATAAATAAAAGAATAGGAAATGAGAGAATGGAGATAAAATAAATACCTGCAGTAGAATTATCGGCTGGAATCATCGGAGGAGTCACTTGGTCGCTGATGTCTATGCGGATTTTACTATCTCAAAAATAAACTTTCCAAAAAAAACTCCCTTTTAAAGAAAATGTTCAGTAACGTGAAGCAATTAACCGCAATAGTTAATAATAAGGTACCAAAACCTATACAACATTGTTGCAAAGCGGTTTCGTCGTCTGGATGTTAGAACTTTTGTAGACGAATTTTTTGGTTATCTGCGCCCATTACCTTTTAAGCAGTAGAGCCGGGAGGCCGAGGGGGAAATAAGGGAGGACTTTGGCTTCCCATAAAGTTGTTGTTCATTTACCATCATTTTCTTTTTTACCAGTCAATAGCCAACTATAAAGCAATCGAAATTTTACCTCGTTTGAGATTAAAATATGTGTATTTTAACATATATATATATAACAATATTATAGATCTGTGTATAGTTAATGGAATCATTATAGGCGATTATAATATATTTAAATAATGCGTCCATCATCGCTTTATCATCCATTCTTGTTAATGTAATTATTACTACCATTTATTTCAAATAGGGGTTAAAATAACGTGGGATTGGAGTTTTTTAAGGAGTACAAATATCAGGGGCATATAATCCGACTCACGAATGGGAATGAATGAACTGGCGAGTTTTACCTCTTTGGAAGTTAATGCATGTTTTATTCATAAATCAAATATGTAGCATAGTAGTAATACCAGTTAATGTAGCATCTCTAATATATCTATTGTTACATAAATATACGTTTTTACGGTTATTCATTCTTATTCCTTGAGATAACGTGTGATTAGGTATAAGTTTTACTAAAATGGTTTCTAAACGTTCGTTTGATCATAAAATGTTTTATATTGTTTTTATGTACATATTTACATGTATGGTATTCAATTTTTTAAAGTTTTAAAAAATAAAACAATACAAAATTTCTCGTTTGATCCTTTTTGCTCTTATTGTTGATTTATGAAAAAGAAAAAGACTAACGCATGCTTTTTTCATCGAAATAATAAATAGAATAAGCAAGATTCTTTTTTTAAAATGTCGTGTTTCTGCCTTTTATTTTATTCAACCAATTGCTGCTATTCAGTAAAAAAATTATAGTTAAAAATATCTCCCCAAGCAACATGTTAATTTTTAAGAAGTCCAATGTTGTCATTCTTTATCTTGTTTTGTGTTTCTTAATTCTATTTTAGAAAAGGTATTTCAATTTATATTACATTGAATTGCTTTAATCCACCCTTATGTGTATTTTTATGCTATCTGGGTACTTGCTATCTGTCTGATGATTTATTGTTACGTTGGCCTCTGAAGTCATCAAATTCTTTCCCTCGTTTAAACTCTCGAGGTATATTTAGTGCCATTTAAATTTCATATTATTGTTGTTTACCCTGTCTTTATCATTTCTAGTGGCAAATTTAACCCGGAGGAAATTGTATATTTCTTATTCCATGTACCCAAGTCTTGATGGGGGAGCTAAAACTTGATTCGCTCATCTAGGTACATAATCTTACTTAATCCTCTTATATTTTATATTTATATCTTCTCCTGGTTATTATCTAGATTTACATATCATATTATGGTCCTCTGCATGTTTGAAGGTGAAAGAGCAGCATACTCTTCACTCACTCAAGTGTTGGAACAATCTTGTTCGCAGTCCAACATGTTTAATATTTCTCTTTCCTCTATCCTTATTCAGAGTTTATACTTGTACCTGTTCTAGTACGATCATCATTGTGGCCTAAGCTTTATTATAGTCAAAGCCGATTCTAAGGTACTGGTCGTGATAATTTTGTATCGTGAATCTTATGTAACCCTATTTATTTTATTGTAGATATCGATTGTTACTGTGTATACATCTTGCCATGTCTTACAAACGTGTGCGTCAATATCAGTTACCCATTTCAGTCAACAGAGACCCATTTTTTCCAAGATACGTATAGGTAAGTTACCAGCTGTCTGCTTCAGGCAATTTACATTCAGGCTTTGGTGCAAATACCCGTTGGTTACCGTCTTAGCCTACTGGTTTCAGCCAAAAGACAGGTAGAAAACCAATGTATTACCAACCGCCTGCTTGTTGATTTTATTGTATGGGAGTGGGGGGACTAGTCTTGTCTACGGCAACATCAACTTTCCACGATCAAGAAGTATGATTACTGTAAATGTTCAATGAAATTTTTATTAACATTTAACTATTTTTTTTAAATCCAGCCGACTATCGCGGTCAAGTTCTTTTGTCTTCAGGATCCACTTAATCCAGACACCCCAATCTTTGCTTGAACCGAAAAAGAGCTAGCTTTCAAGCGGGGTTACCTTGGATTTAAGTCCATTGAGCTCGAAAATAATGGAAACGGAACTTATTTGGATGAAATGCTCTACAGGTAATTTATTCATTTATTAGTTATATTATTAATCTTTTTATCATTCATTTCTTAATATACAGCGCATTCAACCAGTAGGAAAGGCAAGGGATGATTTATATCCTGAAAATGAATACTTTTCCAAAGTGACTAACAGCTGTAAGCTGAAGAGTAAGCTTCCTGGGGTGCAGGAGTAAAAGATCTAAAGGTAAAACCTCTGTTAGTTATTTCTTTTATTTATTAACTTACTTTTTTACTTAGAAAGAACATGTGTAGGTTTTCCCTTTTTTCAACTTAAATTTACCAAAATCACTGACGCTCAAGTAAACGTGGAGCGGCACCATGATTGCCCAAAATGTTTTGTTCTTATTCCGTAAGCAGAATACTACAAGCACGTCCGCGCATGCCCTGGTAACGATGATGGGTTATAATATTTGAATAATTATTATTTAGATGTTAGTGGCTATAAGGGTCTCGGATTTTTTTCAGCCGCATCACCTTTTTTTCAAAAACCCGATTTTTAAAATGTTTGTGTTCACCGTTCTACAGCAATTTTTATTTCAAAGAAAATGGAAAGCTAAAAAATCGTTGAAAAATAATTGAACACAGCAAGATGTTAAATAATGTAAGAAAGGGTTTTTTGCGACCTTTCAGGTAACTGTAAAGGGTCAACTTTAGAAAGCCGATTGACGTTTTTAAGGTTGTTTTTAAAGTTGAGCGCCAGATACTTAGAGTGCAATAGCTCATAAAGTCCCGCGTGGTTTCAAACATCAGACAAAAGCTCTTGTATCTTATAGACCCTATTATATGTGGGATAGTTTGAAACAAGAAGAGAGTTACAGCGGCTGTTGCATCTGTTTGTGCGATGGTGACTACGTCACTTTTTTCAGACTATCATCCGTCCAAAAGAATCAGTGTGATCATCAAACATAAAAAGTGGCGTATTGCACCATCCCACCTTGTAGCAAGAGTATTCATATAGTAAGCAAATAAAAAGCAAATAGTAAAATGTTTTAAGGCAATGCATACACAATGAAAAATTTAATTTCCACAGTATGGATTCAATTAATAAAATGGTGCTGTAGTGAATAGAAAGCAGCTGGACTGTACTACTCAGGTTCTTAGTAGAGAAGGATAACGCTTATAGATATAAAGGTAGTATATTTAAAGTATAGATGTGAGACTACATTGTAAGTACTCTAGTAATGAACTCCATCTATAGACCTCTGTCTATAGATGTCGTTCCTAAACTCCAGTAGGTGAACTCCGCAGAGTGCGGGTTTGCACCAGGCTTATATAGCCTTGGATGGTGAATACATATAAGGAATGTAAGTTGGCGGGACTTGCTAATAGCAAGCCCCGGGCAGGTTGAGTGTAACGACCAGCAGTGCCCGGTCATTCACTACAGAATATCCCCCCCTTTACCGCGTGGGGGTTGGATGATTTCTGTGAATAACATATTGAATAAATAAAACATAAAAACCATAATAAAATGAAAAATGTAGTAAAATATATAGCTTCGGACATCTTTTTCGTTCATCTTTTTCTCTCTCTCTCTCTCTCTCTCTCTCCCTCTCCTCCTCCTGGTAGGCGGTCCATCGTAACTCTAGATGAATCCTTCCTTCCCTACGGGCGATTCTCGAAGGCGTTAAAAAGTAGAGGAGGCTCAATCACTTTTCTTTTCATTTTTTCACGGATGTAGGTCATTGAACCTCGGCTGCGGTACTGCTCTCAGTCAATGTGGGATGTGCTGCTGCCGGCGTAGGAGTACCTGTTAATACCCGGCGGCTATCACTCCCGAGTTGCTGATGAAGTAGGCTAGGCTGTCCATTCCCTTTCCATTCCACGCGAAATATTTTTCGGCATTTTATCTTGTCCCGAATAATAGATTTCTTAGAACAAAACAGTAGAACTGGTTTTGAAGGTCGTGAATGTCTAGTTCGAACGTCGCGATTTAGTAGAAGCTCTCTGCTGTGCTCTACTCAGCCACTCCGCTGTTATTTCGTCAAAAGACCTTGAACATAACTCGGAAGATTTTTCTCTCCTTGCCCTGGGCGTGCTCGTCCGACGGCCGCTTTTCTGCCGGAGAATGGTGGCTGATTCTATCACGTTTCAGCACTCCAGTCGTTTCCCATCTTCTGTGGGTAGCATTCATGCTAACTGGTGCTAAACGTGATAATGCTCCAACAAATATACACAACCACTTTTTCCTTTGGTGGTTTGCAATGTTGAGCAGTGGTAGAAGAAAGACTTATCCGTCTATTTTCTTCCATAATTACTAAAGTGCGGTGCAGAGCTCCTTTCTTCCTCCGTCCAAAAGGAATTCAAGCCTCTTCCAATTCGAAATGTGAATGTGGTTCAAAATCTATATTTCAATATATAGATAATTGTAGGGAAAAGTCGTGATGATGCTGAGGTTTGATGGTTGGCAAGAGCTGGGTGAGATGAGATAGATGTCCATTGGTGAGAAAAACATCCATGTAGGCGGCATCGTTTACAGTGAAGCTAAAGAAAATTAACTTGGGTCCCCAATCCCTTTGTAATTAATTTCAACTTTTGTAAGATGTGGCCATGGTTTCGATTTCTCGCATTGAGTATGATTCCATTAATAAGCAATTGGTGTTCTTGAATACAGCATAATTCAGGTATTTATTTACGAGAATAATCCGCTTGTATGAAAGATAGCATTAAATTCAAATCCATTATAAGAAATGCGTAGGTCGTAAGGGTTAATTAGATCATTAAGTAGGCCGGAAGATTCAGAAGTAGGACCGTAGTTTAGAGTTGAAGTTTTGGAGTCCTGAAGGCCATGGCGGCGTCAGGCTAGCGGTAAAATCTCATAAAGTCGATGATCCCGGATGAACCGGAAAAAATTTAAATTGCTGTTTCAAGAGTTCGTTGCCCAATCTTTTTTTCCTTAGTTGGCAAATGCGAAAGAGTCTGTTGAATAAACTTAGGTTGGGTAGCCATTCAATGATGTGCAGAAAGAAATGCCAAAAGGGGTTTGCAGTTCCGGGTTGAATAACCGACTGTGAACTTTAAGAGGAATGCGCCAAAAAAGGTATAGCGGATCCTGGTTGAATGACCGGAGTTTGCACGGTGCGAATGAGGACGATTATGTCATGAAACGTAAGATTTGGCTGCAAATTTGGATGCCAAGAGTTCAACTGTGGTCGTTGGCCGATTGGCACAGAAAAATGTCGATGATCGTAATATTTCTTTCCATTTTCTGGTAGACAAATGGGTCTAATTTTCTCTCCAATCAAAAGACGTGCCTCTCTCTTCGAAAGAAAAGCATCTTCAGATGTATCTCATCTATCTTTACCCTCAACGTGCGAGATTAAAACGTGAGGGGGGAGTTCAAAGTTTACTGGTACGGCGCTCCTAGCGCTTCTTGCTCTATTTAAAAGCTTGATTACTGGGTCTGAGTTCGTTCTTCGTTTTCCATGGGCTGATTCCGAATGATATTGATTGATAATCACGAACTGATCCAGTGGGCCATCCACTGACCATTCGTATACTGAATAATCTGATCGCAGGTTTTCAGGAGGATTCAGACTTGATAACTGAATGGGAAGAGCACCCGCTCCTTCCCGCTCCTCCACCCGCACAGCAATGGGTTTCTCGCCTGGCAATGCCATTTAATTGTTTTGGTACCTTGATTTTAGTTGAAAATGGAACCGTCCGAACCGGAAAAGAAGATTTGGTGATGTAGAAGCGCTTACGGTGGATGACATGGTTGATGATGGGATGATTCCAGTAATCGATCTGGTTGAATCGCTGCTTGTAGAGGCGATAAAACCAGCCCTGGTTATGACTTGCCACATATGTAGTGAATAGGAATTAGCTGGAACCTCTAGTTAGGTTCTTAGTAGAGAAGGATAACGCGTATAGTTGTATAGTATAAGTATATTGATATAAGAGATGTGAGACTACATTGTAAGGACTCTAGTAACTGAACTCCATCTATAGACCTCTGTCTATAGATGTCGTCAACTAAACACTAGTAGGAGAACTCCGCAGAGTGCGGGTTTGCACCAGGCTTATATAGCCTTGGATGGTGAATACATATAAGGAATGTAAGTTGGCGGGACTTGCTAATAGCAAGCCCCGGGCAGGTTGAGTGTAACGACCAGCAGTGCCCGGTCATTCACTACAGTGCGCCTTTTTTATTGTAAATTGTTTTAAGGAAATTATGGCTTTAAAAAGACGGGTGCAGATACTAATCAACCTTCTTGCTTTCAAAAAGTACGTTACTCGTCCTTTCGCTAGGGTGAACTGCATCTCAAAGATAACATGAGTTAACTACTAAAAAAATTCTTTGCAGCTTCATGAATACCCTTATTGTTATTTGACTTTCAAAAATTTTCATCTATTTTGGTAGTCCAAATAAAGAAGATTGCGATACAGTTTCATAGTTCACAGTCGAACACGCCCCTTCGTTCATTTACTTTTGAATCTATTTTAAATGGAAACTGAATAGTAATCAAACCGAGATACCTTTAAACTGGAAATTACCCGGCACTGCTAATGGAAACTCGTAGGTCTATGAAGATAATGGAGCGCCTGGCTGCTTGCTAAGTCATCTGATTCAAGCCACGTTGGAGATTCCTTGAGCTAGTTCCCAACTATATTCAGTGGAGGGAGGATAAGAATATTTGGGCATTATGTGTACTGACGCAACGACGAAAACAAAGGTCACAGTTTGCATCGTCTTCTCCAGTCCCATTGAATGTGAGAGTATTTTTCCTGAACCGGTTGAATAACCAAAGTCATGCTTCCCAACAATGTTGTTAGAGAGGAAGTGAAAGCCGTCAAGTTGGTGTTTATAAATCTTCTTTTGGATTATTAGGCGACTTTTGGAGACAAGCGAAAGATTTGCTTATTGAGACCAGAGTCACCATCTCTGAAAACATTGATTTATTAGAATCAGCTATTAATGCAGGAAATTTTAAGATCAAAACGACCAAGATAATATTAAGCTGCATCGAAGGTTTTTAGCGTACCTTATGTTGAGTGAAAATTCAGTCTGTGGTGAGCTTGAGGTAGCTGCAAGTGATTAACTATTTTTTAAACGTTAATACTATCCTTAATCTTTTTTACGAGAAAAACCTTATGAGAGAATGTACACTACTTAAACGTGTAAGAGTAATATTATAAAATAATTTTCCCCGTATTTCCGTTTAAAGCATCTTGTAAAAAATAGGCAAATTTTTGTGAATGTGTCTTGTAGAGTTCAAAGTTCATCAATCATCAAGTTCGAGCTTTATTTTTTACTTTAAAACTTTTTTTTTACACCATCGGTAAATTTATTATAGAATAAAGTTATTAGATATTCAAAAACAAAAGATCAATTTAAGGGAATACACTTGGTTCATGATTTTCTATATATTTTACGTTTCATATTTCGTTATTACCAGGAAAATATTTACTTCAAACAACAACTATTTTACTTAATACAACTATATTAAACCAAGTAGGTATTTCTTAGGAAGCCTACGGCCACATTCGTTAAATCGTTAGAATAAGAGGTATTTAAAACTAACAAAACCAGTTGGAAGATAAGGCTCATTTTCTGAAACATATAAGTTATTTATTAGAACAGGTATATTTTTAGCGTTCTATTTCCTTCGTTAAATGCATTCCCAAAGCAAAATTATTCTCCTTTACGGTACTTAATTAGGGAAAAGAATATAGCATTCTAGAATGAAAACATAGAAATAGTAAGGAACAATTTTTTAAATTATATTGGAAGTTTGTAAAAAAACTGTTGATTTTATAACCTATAATAAAAAGTCTTGGTCTTGTAGATTTTCTTAAAGATATTTTATGTAAATAAAAAGCCTGGACACGATACAAAAGATTAAAGGAAGAACTTTAACTATTTATCGAGGGAATCAATTTCTTACTAAAGCAGTTAACAAGTGTCCCACCATCTTAAGAAAATTAGCAATTATCCATCTATTGATCAAAGAAGCTCTGGTAAAAACTTACATATCAATCATTAAGAAATAAACTATTGAAGTATTTTTAATTACCTCATCAGGCCTGAAAGTCAGAAATGGAACAGAAGATGCAAGGATTGAATATTTAAAAAAAAGTAAAGCAAGGAAAAAATGGCTACCATGGAAGAAAAAATGTCTCTGATATGAAGAAAAGAACTAATCAGCAACTATTGATTTTGCTTTTGATATCATTATTGTGTTTCTGGTTTCAAATGTTTCTAATAAATGTAATTTGTCATTGTTTTTTTGCCATGTAAGCCTTGATTCATACGTTTTTAACGAAAATACTAAAATTTATGGCAAGCACTGTAGATCTAATATTTTATATTGTTCTACCTTTCTTGTCTCTGTCACATTTTGCCTTTCAGCATTCTTTGTTTATTTTCCTATGGCTAAATTATGAATTATAAGAACGTGAAGTAGTAAGTTGTGTAAATATAGCTATTAAAGCTATAAATCAAGAAGAAATATAGAAAAGTATCTGTGAACTAAAAATTACATATTACCTATTTGCTTTAAGGAAGAAGTGTCAGGTACTTCGCAAAGCTTTTCCCTTTCTTTCCTCGGAATATTCTGAATGGTACTGTACATGGAACATTTATTAAATTTTCATATATTCATATTTCAAGAGTTTTTTTGTTTTTCTTAAGAAACCACCAAATCTATCATATATCAGCCTTGTTCTTACTTCCGGACGTGTTTTGTCAATTTTTGTAGTTGCAAAACAGATACATGCATTAAGGTAATGCATCAATAGAAAAGCATTTGAGGATTTCCTTATTGAGCTTTGTGCTCAAAATGGATCAATTACAAAAGTATTAGCCGACCTTCTCTTGCGTTTTGACATATATCTATCTCTTACCTGTTATCCGTCATTCAACATTCAATGTATCCTTACAAGTATCTAAAAAAGCTATAATATATTATTAAATGTTACCAGAAACTACCACGTAATAATGAGGCCGTTAAACTTTTAGCATATTTCCTTGGTTTATTCCTAGACTCCATAAAAAGTATCTAGCTTGACTCAGCCAGCCCCTCTTTGATAGAAAGGGTAAGTGTTATGAGCCAATACGACCAAATCGTGGCCATCATCTTGCGGTATAAGTCTGTTAAAGTAAGAGGCATTTGGCTTTTGATGGATGTGGCCTGGTTCTTGAAATTCCAGGACTGGTGTGCTGATAAGCAAATCAATGGTAAACATACAGGGTCCATCGACAACTTTGTAATGTTGGATGGTATAAAAAGTCATAATTTGTTTTACTAATTCAGTCAGCAATTTTTTTTATAACAGAAGAAACCAAAGATCTCAGAGATGGTTTAACTGAAGACTTTGACTTTGTTCTCGTTCCTTGAACAAACTGTGAAGCCTTGAACAAACTGTGTGAGTGGTTTTTTCACATTCCTAAAAAGGATTCCAATCTCCCGCAAGGTCAAAATTTAGTTAAAAACTGTCCTCGCTATTCTAATTTTTCTTTTAATCCGGTTCTGTCTTTCGGAAGTTCAAGATACTTTGTGGAAATCTATTTGATGGAATTTATTCTGACAAAGTTCTCGAGTAGCTCGTTTAGACTACCGTTTTTTTTTCACTGTACCGCTGTTGATGTTTTTGTATCGTCTGCATTGTGCACGTAGGCTCCAAGCCTCCAACGCATTCACATATACCATCAGCTATACAGCTTGAACGCTTGGCTTGTGTATGAATGCACCGTAAAGTACCTAATCTAGACACTACATGACATGCAGTGTGTACAGTACGACGTATGCACTTCCTGGCATGCTTGTGCCTGAAAGTGTACACTGTACAGTACCAAACCAAGTAACTATGACTATAAGCAAAGTGTGCAGTGTGCACCGTGTACAGTACGTACTGCACTTCACAGCGCCTAAAGCGGAAAAAATTATAAAGCTCATATAATAAAAAAATTATTTTCAACTATTTTTGAGTGTTTGAATCTCGATTTACAATTTTTGTCCACGAATCTTATGAATTTTGTTATTCAGCTTTTCAGAATTTAAAAAATAATAATTTAAAAAAATCATAGACAGCAGAAGTAATAGTACATTGAATCAGAAAAATGATAGAAAAGTAGTTGAAAATTGATCCAAAATGCAAAATGAAAAACTGCATTTATTCAATTGTTCAAAACTAATATAGCTTTTGGAATAAGAATTTACTTAATGATTATTTTTTAATTTTGAGAACAATGCTCGTACAATCCGCTAGAGGTGTGGATGATCATAGTCTTATACACAACGATTATCATAAATTTTCACAAGATGATCATCTTAAGACAGGCCACTCTTCAACGACTAAGAACCGATCGGCGAATCAGAATTTTACATTATGTTACAATATATGTTCCGATATGGAGGGTTTCATATCAAAGAGTATTTTTAGATGTCATCCGCTAAATTTCAATTAAAAACAAATCTATACATAGTAGTATGAAACTTTTGAGAAAGATTCGACCTATATAAATATTTACAGTCAATTTTTGTCGATTTGCCTTATTTGGTAATTCCAGTGGTATCTTTATCATTGATGCAGTGATGCTGAAGGTGATTCAGATGAAGGAATGATGAGAGAGATGTTGACAACTATGAGATTTTGTTGCTCGCAGTCTTTGAATTTTGTAAACGAAAAATTTCAAAAAAAAATTGTATTAATTCTTTTCGAGAGTACATAAAAATACAATTTTCTTATATATGAAAGGCGTGTATAACTGTATACCATTAAATTTAATTAAATCATTTGGTGGAATCAATTATTTCTAAACGATGTTCCTTTCAAAAGTAGCAATCGTCAAATTAAGACAAAAAGTCTACACCTTTTGTTGAATTAGGTTCAGAGGAAGGTGAATGAATGAAGGTTCCTTCTTCTCTCTCGAGTTCCTGACAAAAAATCTCTTGACGCTCCGACACTATTGGTGTATTTTGGAGCACACTAGAGGAACTGCACAAAGCAAAATCCTTCAACTTTGTACTCTTTTAAAAAACGAATCTGAAGGTTGCTTCTGAAGATGTATTATGATCATATATAAGGTCACTTTTAGGGCCAAGAGGTTTGTCCGTATCCTGTATAAAACCCATTTGTTAGATTAGATCTGCATAAAAATTATTAATTCATCATCGGCGGAAGAAAATGAAGGCCAGCTGAAAGTTTCTCGAACTTTCACATCGATGAAATCTTGAGCCTGGTCTTGATGTTGATCCAATATCTCATCGATGACCACGAAAGATGAAATCATCTCTTCGTGTTTTTGTCCAATTGGTGTCAAATGAATAACAGAATGATGCTGGTTTTCTAGAGCATCATACTGTTAATATCCACAATAGTTCATAAAGCATCATCATAAAGTGCCGCGTAGTTTCAAACATTAGACAAAAGCCATTACACCAGTGCGTCGTCACGTAAAAGCTAGTTTTATTCTCCATTGTTAGAAAAAAAAGTTTTAAATATTTGTTTATGTAAAAAAGATAATTTATGCACATCAATCATGATTAAAATCTACCAGAAGAGACCACCTATAACAAAAAAACGACGCAGTCCATTAGAATATGACCGAAAAAATGTTTTGAGTCCCCACTAAAACAAGAATTTCAACATGTAATTAAGCTTATTCGTAGAATAAGCAAAGTAAAACCATCTAATAACAATTTGAAGACAATGCTTATACAATGAAAAACGTTTCTTCCACGCGATGGGTTCACTGAATTAATTCGTGCGCTGTTTTCTCTTTTCGTCATCATCTTTTGTGTGTTTGTGCACAAGAGCAAGTTGCATTTATGTTTTTGTTTTCAAACTTTCAATTTTTTATATTGTTTATTAGAGATATTGAGTATATTTGAATTCCTCAAATTAATTATCGTTATGTTTATGTTAAAGTTTATGGAAAGTAAAACTGAACTATAATTGATGAAATCTGCATCATTTTAGAAAATATGCCGGAAATGGCTTTATTCTTGTTCGTGATCATTATATCGGCTTTTATCATCTATTCATTGATCCCAACCGAAATAATTTCTGCCTTCTATAGGCCCAGCCGGCACAGATGTTCCCAATTCACTACCAGGTCGTGACTTGGGAGCAAAGTCCTTCCCAGGCTTTTTTATGACAATGGGTTGTTAACTGGTCACATTTTGGTCACTTGGCCGAAAATGTTTGCAATTTTTTATAAATGGGAAAAGTAATTACGTTTTTAGATTTTGGGCCCTTAATTGTTGAAAAATTCAAGGTTTTTATTTGGTAGCCATTTGGTCACTTCTGTCGTCATCTTAATTTTTAAAGCTGATTTTTGGCTTATTTTTATAATATTAGGCTGAAAAAAGCAATGTTAATTTTATTAAAATAGCTCCATTCCCTTGACTTATTATTTATCATTTATAATTAAGCAAATATTTATTTATTTTTACGTTGAAAATATCTTTGGGATTTGACTTGTTTTTTTTTTTGTATTACATTTCTTCTAAATTGTTAAAAAAGCCAAATAAAATCAGATTTGAACAAGCAACACTGCTTTTAAATTATATTATGTTAATATCCTAAGAATTAAGTCATTAAAAATAGATATAACGGTTTCCGTCATTGAAAAAAACAAACTTGAAGTAAAAATAGTCAAAATATTGCATAGTGAGGAAGTTCCACGTAGCCGAGTGGTTAGCGTCTCCGCATAGAACACGGAAGATCGTAGGTACGATCCCCACCAAAGGTAAACAATTATTCTTATTATGTAAAATTACTATACTATGAATAATAAGCACTGCAAGTAATTGTGATATGAATCAAGGTAACCGGAAGTTGACAGCGCCAATAGTTTTATGTTTGCTGCATTAAATTATAGTGGTAGTTACCTGGCCACGATCTTAGGTATCTTAAACAACAGAACCTGGTAGTAACCATGGGTTGTGACCCGGTCACCATAGAAACTGCCCCGGGAACTACCGGGGAGTTAAGTGTGCCCGCTGGGGGAGCTCGTTAGGTTATTATCCTTCGCTTCCTAGGTTTTTATTTCTCGCTTGGAAAGCTGAATCCACTTACTGGTGATTTGTCTGTTTGAAGGAATTTTTAGACCGTTGCAACCCGTCTTTTTCTATCAGTTTCTCTGTTACAGTCCATCAGCCTATGTGTGTAAATAACGAAAATAAATATTTTTTTAGGCTGCCCCTTGGTTGAAACAAGTTTGTTCTTGATTCAAAAGCAATGGTTTCCCTCATCAACGGTAAGTGACATTTTTATCATCGGAATAAATAGTTTTAATTTTTGTATTACAGATTTGCGAGAAGAAAACCGGAACATTTATTCGCTGTACCTGAGGACCAGAATGAATATGGATGTTTTGATTGAGATTTACAAGCAAAGTATTGAAAGACTATTGTAGCGTTGGTTTTAAAATACGATATATTAATTTCTGTTAACTATTTTTTTTATGTTGGATGACCGAAAGCATGAAGTGGCGTGTGTTCAGTTAAGCAACATTTATCGCCGATGTGGAATTGTCTTTAGAGAGTTGATGGTCGTTTTTTGACACAACAAAGATACTATCGAAAACTGACGCAGACAATTGTTCCAAAATTCTTGTTTTTATGATCAAAGCCGAACCATGCATTTGTTGTGTCAAAAGTAAATGGTCGATTGTTTAAGTGTCTTGATGAGTATGAGGTAAAAGTATACAATATGGACCTCCCCTTTTCATTTCCATTTCCTTCTGCATTGGTAATAAGTTTGCATTGCTACGAAGAAGGATTTTGGAAAAATCAAAATGATCAAAGATATAACTTGGTTAATTTATCTGTATTTGTTTAAACATTTGTTGTTCACAACAACAACCCTGTTTCAATATGATATTCTTCATGAAGAATCTCTTATTCTGTAATTGCTTGAATTTTCATTTAACTTGTTAGTTTTAAAAAAAAATTATTTTTTTATTTGTGTGTATTTTCAGGCATCAAGAATTGTATCCAAACGTGCTAATAAGGCCGAAAATGCACCTCTTACTCCGTTTCCGAAAATTGGTTAAAATAAACTTACTAATGAAGTTATGTTGGACAATGGGGTTTGAAAGACTCAACGGAGAAATTAAACGCCCTTGTCGCATGATGAATTACTTTAGAAATCCACAGGTACATATTCGTTTTTCCTTATAAATTGTTACTGAGATTTTTAAAAAAATCTATGTTACTGTTATTAAGGATTTTCATTGGAATTTATAATTTGTTTCCAAATTTTTAAATAAACTTCTTGATTTTGCATTTTATGGAGTTTCAATTGTTGTTGTTGATAATCTTCTAGATTTGGATTTTTACGATTTTAAATAATTTTATTCGTGAATCTTTTTTTACCAAGAAATATATTGTTGAAAATGTTTACAAACTGACTCTTCCAAAAAACAATTATAATACATACAATATTTGGCTTGATTTGCGATTTTTGCATGGGGGATGTAACTCAGTGGTTGAGTGTTCCCATTTCATGCGAAAAGCCCGGAGTTCAATCCTCCGCATCTCCAATTAGTTTCATTACTAGAATAAATAAACGAAAAAAATGAAAGGTGAGGGAAGCGATGAGTTTAGCTATAATCTCCTCCAATAAATCAAATGTCTCCAGATTTTTTCAAAATAACCTTTAGCTGGTACAGCATTGCCACTTATAGTTATTTCAAAATAAGGATTTGGATTTTAGCAACAAATTTGAGGGTGTTCAAATAAAATCCTCCACATTTTCAAAACTTCAAATCCGCTCCAAAAACGGGATTTAAAAAAGGATTTGAGTTGGATTTGATTTGATTTGACTGAAAAATCCGGAACACTGGTAATGACAACGATAACGTAGCAGATAAACTGTTTATCGGTTACCTGGGAATAGTGGCTTTAATTGTTTTATAACCGCAAAATATTTATATTCTTTTTATATTAGACTAGTTCATTGAATTTTAAAATAGAATGAATTTTTTAGTGTTTACCATTGTTATTATTGAGACTCCAATTATTTAGGCAACACTTATTGTGGTAATTTTATTTTATAATTGAAAATAAAATACAGCAAACGAATTGTTTTAAAAAATAATAATGCTTTCTAAGAATTGATTGTTAGTAAAATCTTGTGTTTTATAAAATCTTGGAGATGCGGAGGATTGAACTCCGGACTTCTTACATGCGAAGCAAGCACTCTACCACTGAGTTACATCCCCATGCACAGATTTCAATTAAAATGATACCATATAGGGCTGTTCAATCCCTACCCTCGAAAATACTGACAACGCCGCATTCGGATAACCTCTTCGGCACGAAATTCAAAAAAGATAGCTTGAGGGCACCTTTTTTGAATTTGGTGCAGAGACGGTTCGCCAAGGTCGGCGTTGTCTGCTGACGCGCACCTGGGGGTTGAACAGCCCTATAGAATCTAAATGTTCTTAGAAAAACGAGTAACTTATAACTACAATTAAAATTAATCGAATCAGTCATATCTGTAAGTAACATTTCATATAGCATATAAAATGTATAGTTAGGGCTTCTAATGCACATCGCAGGAGCTTCATTGTATACACTTGAGTGATAACCGACGGTATAGCCTCTAATTTGACCATTGGGTTTAATAATACAATAAAAATCCAATAGGATATTTTTTGTTATGTATATATACATATACATATATATATATATATATATATATATATATGTATATATATTCATATTCATTTATGGATAAAATAAATTGGGATAATACCAGTGAGAGAAAGTCAACCGAATATTGAAATATATTGCTTCTCTCCTCTTTTCCGTTTTAATCTCACTCGATGGGATATCACCCACCATATAGAAACCAAACTGTACAACACTCATTTGCATCGACAAGCGCACCAATTACCTCATCTCCACCCAGAACCTTAAACCAAAACAACATTGAAAGATATCGCCCAAATCGATCTTAATTATTCGTGAAAAATGATCAACGACGCTACATTTAAACCACGCGATAGAGATGAGAAACCACCACGAGACGCGAGATGAAAAACCAGCTGCCTTGAAGATTTCTTCTTCACCGTCATATAAGCTCCTGAAAATTAAGAAAGAATTATTTCAATTCGTAACACTTAGATCGAGCACTTGATGATTACCAACCGAACTTGGAAGCCCTTCTTACATTTTCCCTTGTCGATCAATCGATGTATGAGATCATTCAGTTAAACATACAATATTATCATACTACCACTACCATATGTATGGCATCTTCATGAGAATGCTGGTATTAACGAAATGTTAAGTGTGAACTACACTGAGGTGTAATCAAAACTGATTACAGCAGCTAGACAAATTATATTTTCAATATTTGCAATTTTTTAAAGCAAAATTTATACATTTTTGGTGAAAACTTTAATTGTAACATGGTATGGTGTTAAATTGTTACGATGACGGCGTTTTAAATTTTGTTACATATGATATGGGCTTTTCAGAGTATCCCGGAATCGGAGTTGCGGTCCTCATCCGGGTGCCGTGTAATCACTATCATAAGGGCAACTCATCATTTTTCAATATTTGGTAAGTGTATACCAACTACTGAGACCAATTTCAAACCAATTTTAAATTCCTATTTGGGCAGTCTGGGAAATGGAACTAAAAACGGAATAACGCCTATCTGTTTTAATGTGAAATTCTTGAATATCTAGGGAATTAGTACACGTCCCGTACATGAAATATAGCTTGATGCAAGCTTACTGCAAGTTGAGGGGCTTTTTTACTTGCAGCGTGCACTTACTTTCACATCGCAAGCTATTTAGTCACTCGTTCAACCCTACTATTTTCAAACTTGTACTAGCTTGCTCTTTGCAACTTGGTCGATAGCTAACTCGGCCACGCTGAAATCCTGCTACAGCTAGCTTTAGTCAAGCTTGATTTTGTTTACCTTTCCTGCTAGAATCCCACTAGCTAACCGCTTATTGCATAATGAATCTGGCATTTAAAATTAGTTTTGTATTAAAATCAAAGAACGAGTAAATGAGTAAAATCCGCATTTATTTTAACCCGTCTTTGGGGGAACCCAAAACAAGAGTACATAATCTTAGATAAGGAGATCAATATGAATAATAAGGCACTATTTGTATAATAAAAAAAAAGAAAACGTATAATAGATCAGCAGGCGGTACAGCTGGAGTTTCTCATTTCTTCAAGGCAGTTCCAGAGCAATTTACAACAATACGAGGCAATATTTTCAATCAAAAATCTATTTTGAGAAAAAAATAAGAAAAAAGAACATATTAATTTTGAAAATTTAGTTTGTTATAAAAAATTACATTTTACCTTTAGTGACTACCAGCAATCCAGGATACTTGGGCAGACTTGACTGATCGTAGCTTTGAGCTCTTTGATCTCATTCTCCTAAAGAATTTCATAAATACTTTAATTTTTTTTTTACTGAAAAATTATATTTTAATAAGTTAACTTGTAATCATTGAAAATAATATATTTTAATGCATGTTTACAAAGAATATTTGAAATGCTGTTAGTGTTATTAATAACTTGAAATTCGAAAACTCTCACAATATCGAGTTTGAAAGCTCCCAAACATAAAAAACATTTTTTTTTAAATATTACCTAATTTGAAGTTCACTTGGATAGGAACGACAAGCTGGTTCGCCCAACTTTCTTTTATCTTTGGACATTGCCATGGCCTTTTTCCTGAGTTGATCATTGTTATCTATTCATACAAAGAAATTAGTTTAGTCCATAGAGATAATTATTGATAAATTAATATAATCTAAAGACATACCATACCAGAGATCATCACACATATTCTACTTCGTGTGACACAGTCAGAGGGAGGGCTCAATCGGTCACAATAGGAAGGGCACACTACCACCACAGTGCTTCTACTGCTGCTGTCAGACCACCTATATAATTAATATTACATGCTATTAAATCTAGCAGAAAACAAGATATAATGAAATTATGAGTAATAATTACCAAATAATCAACTGCCTGCCCAGCAAAAATCTAGACTTTGCCAGGTTCAAAGTATTTCTAAGTATATCATCGGTGACTGGGCGAACTGGTGTGAAAATAAAATTCAACATGACTAATGCAGGTTCCCCACAAACAAAATTCAATAGCCCATTCATTCTAGACACAGGAGACACTGCATCTATTATACAACGATAATTAAAAGAAAAACAAGCAAATTATCAAACTGGCTGAGTAAAACTTGTGGGAAACCTATAATCAAAACTTACCTCTTACCGATATTAAACACTGAATGTAATAAACAAGATTCTCCTAGAACTGTCGATTGATAGTCTTACAATTTTTTCTTGGAATAAAATTATTTTTGAAAAGTAAACCAATTTTTATTCCAATTTCTTTACGGAGGACTTGTGTGTCACATGCGTTTTCTAAGACATTTTGGTGGGATTCGTCTGCTAGTGCACAAAGAAAGCGGGGTTCTATTATATTAGCTATTCCGCGCAACATTTATTTGTATCAAATTAGCAGGACGCTAATATTCCAACACAATTTATTGCAGAGTTTTTCGAATGGGATTAAGACATCAACCTTTCAAATAAAATTTGTATTTATTTCCAACATATATTTTCCAGGAAACTCAAATTAAATTATGAACATAATTGTATGCCTGTATAGTTGAAGTAACCAAAGTATTGAAGGTAGCTCTTACTGGCGAACCAGAGAAAAAAAGAATGCTGTCGATGTTGTTGAAGAAATTATTCAAGAGCAGATAGAATTCAAATTGGCAAACGCTTTATTAAACTATACAGAACCCGTTGCGTCCATTTCTTTATCCTGCAATTCAGCAAGAAGTTGACTTTTTCAAATTTTCAAGAAGGCTAGTTTATGAGTTTCGTTATTACTATTAGAAAGCATCCTTCATTATTTTAAATCTGTATTTTCATTTTAATTTAAATTTATTTTTCAATTACTTTTTAGATCTCTTTAAATACAATACCAGTTAAAGTAGAGACCCAGGTGCATAGCAATTTCCATGAATTTAATATAAATGAGTCTGACAAATCAGCATTCAACTCTCAGTCCTTAAAATCCCGTTCGCCGAATTTAAATCGACCAAAGTAACGGCAGTTGGTAAAGAGAGGTCTGATTATTTTCAAGTTTTTCTTTGGCCTCCTAGATCAATATTCTTTGCATTTATTTGGTTTTTCTTGTCACTGTTGAGCGAGAAGACTGATGAGAGAGTTATTGGGGGTATTGGGCTCTGATGTGAATATATCACGAATAAATAAATGTAATCAAATATTTAAAAGAAGAAGTTTGATGCAATCAAATTTCTTAAAACAAGAATATACGATTTAACATCATATGTGCTCTACAATTTTTAGATCGCCAACATTGTCGAATAATAAAATATGCATCTAGTTATTAAAACAAATAATGCCTTATTTGCTGATTACCGGGAGAGCTTTACGTAGCCCTTACGGAAAAATCTCACGTGATCTCACATGGAAAAATCATGTGATGTGAGAAATTTGGGACGCGAGAATCACATGAGAATCTCATACGAGATCTTGTGAGAAATCGTGTGAGACCATGTGAGAAAGTTTGAATATTTCTCTTGTGACCTCACATGAGATTCTCATTTAAACTTATACGAGATTCTCGCGTGATTCTCATGTCCCAAATCTCTCACATCACACGATTATTTAATGTAAGATTTTACACAACTGTCAAAGTAAATAAATTTAACTCTTCGTTTATTCATGCAATCTTATTTTACAATAACATAGACAATAATAATAAACAAAACAAATAAATAAACAGCTAGATTTGTAAAAATGAAAAATGTTTGATGCTGTTAGGATGCCGGACTTATGTTGATATCGAAAAGGACGCCTACGTGCCTGGTCTGAAGATTAATGTAATTTCATCGGATGGAGAGCCTGTAAAAAGAAATGATATATTAATATATAGGCCAACTGATTCTAAATGTTATCAATAAATTAGGTTGAAATGTACTAACTTACCAAAATAAATAATCCAAATGGGTGGTATCCCACACATCCAAAGCCCACAAAAAAAATTCAAAACATCTATTACAAATTTCTAATAATCTTTTACTTACATATTTTTAAAAAGCTGACACAGTAATCGTTAAATAACAACCTAAACGTACACTAAACTTTCTTTTTTCAAGTATTAGTTTGAAAGCACTTCTCAACATCGCGTCATGCATCGCTAGGACGCTGATGCCAACTAAGGAAGCGTCCGCTGCGTTGCCAGTTTGATTCAAATGATTTTAAGATGCGATGTTGCCATATTTTAGGGGTAAGCGGATTAAACATAGATTTAAGTACTTATAAAAACTCAAGGTCTATGCATGGATCTTTTTTTAATTTTCAAGCTTAAATATAAGAAATAATACCAGCTCAAGGACTTCGTTTGGTTCCCTCAAAGTGCAATGTTCAATACTTGAGGGAAAATTCCTCCTGGGTAAGAGAAGCGGAGATATTATACGTACTTTAGCCAAACTTCTGTATTTCTTATTTCCTTAGGGTGGAGGCTTAACGCATTCCGAAGAGTCTTAACGCATTCCCAAAAGTTCATGCTATTTTTTCAAACTATTTGTCATTAAAACTTACACATCTCGATATTAATATAGCCTACTAATACCAAAATGAATATTAAATCTCTCTTACAATACGTCCATATTTTTTAAGTAATATAATTATTGTTAACACGAATTTTCATTTACATTCCCACTACGAAGATTAATTCATGTGAAATATTCGTGATAATTATTTTTCAAAGTTTTATATTGTGATGAATCGTCAAAATAAATGTTGTCGTCATTACTATAAATCTTTCAAATTTATAGTGCAAAAAAGTTGAACGGTAAATCATCTTAGAGTCTTGTGAAGATTTCAAAGGCCTTGTGAGAACTAGCTTCAATGTGATTCTCATTCAAAAAAATCACATGAAATGTGTACTACTGATGTGAGCATCAAATCTCATAACAAAATCGTGTGAGAAACCGTGCGAGAATCCATTCTCATATCAAAATCGTATGAGAAAACGTATGAGAAATCGTTCTTATGTGAGATTGTGATTTCATTATGTGAGAATCACATTACTCATACGAGAATCACATGAGAAAAAAGATCAATCGTGTGAGAATCATATCACTCAAGTGAGATCACGTGAGTATCACACGAAATCACGTGAGAATCACGTGAGATCGTATGAGATCACATGAGATTTTTCCGTAAGGGAGCTTATGATGTAGTTATATTGGACGTTCACGGTCACGATTCGACATGCAGTTCATTATACCCAGTATACGTTCAAATTCCCATGTATTCTTTTTTTATTCTTAATGATTTTTATAATATTATATTATTGCATACACATATAATATAATAAAAAATATGAGCGATTGTAGCGTTATTTTATACTTGAGATTAGCTTTTAGTAGCTTGAACTTTTCGTGGTTGAAAGAATCCAGTTAATGCAAGCACGCTAAAATGTATCTTTACTATTTGCAAGCTGCGCGCAAGCAAGCGCGTGCTTGTTTAGCGCAGCTTTAAATCCAAGACAGAATTCAAGTACACGCAAGCTTTCTGCAAGTTTAGCAAAAAGAATCAAGCATGTTGTTCTTTACGGGTAGATTAGTTTCGCTATTTTACAGAAATTAAGGGATTTCAAAAAATTAAAGTTAATTAAGTACCCCAATAGTTAATTAAACCCCAGTGTTTTTTTTCAATTCTAAAAATAAATAAAAGATTTGAGTAATTTTATTTAACTAAATTGACGAAAAGGCTAAGTAATATTCTATAGTTTAGCCTAAATATCTTTTAACTAAATTCAAATACTGTGTTATCATTATATTTAAATTTTTTTTCATTTCCATTTTTAGAATTGAAAACAAACGAATGGAAACCGGAAAATTAAATAAAAAATACTTAAAATTGAGAATTTTAAAAAATAAGATACAAATATTATAAATTATAATATCTAGTTTTAGGGCACATAAGCTCAAACAAATTTAATTTTTATACAGTAGTGAGCGAAATCATTGACCGATTCTGTTTTTCCCATAAGCTCCCATGTTGCAGGCCTAAACATAAAAAACAGTTTAAATTAATTGTACAAACTTTTTTTCATCATTTAACAATTTCATTTTCCAAATATAAAAAACACACCCCAATTCGGAAAATCTTAAACTCGTGAAATTTGTTATTGAGCTATTTTTGTAAGGCCACAATATAAATATAGAAATTAAATATAGAAATCCCACGTTGGGCGGTTATATTTTGTCGCTCCGTACTCACCAATGTAATAAAAATGTAATACAAATGTCTTATAGTTTGTGTATTGAGCCACATAATTGACTCATTCGGTTTTTATTGCAAATCTATTTAGCTAATGTGTAATAGATTTTTAGATTAAATTTTATCAACAGGAAAAATTTGGCCGCAATATCGTTTTCCCTCGAAATGTTATGGGCCTCCGCTCTATTCAAGATTTAGTGTCCTGTTGTCAGGTCAGGTATGCGTATTTAGCCAACGGTTAGTGAGCATTTTTTGTAAGACCACAATATATACATAGAAACTACTACCGCGATTAAACGGCCGTGATAGTCTAGTGGTTAGGACCTTGCGTTGTGGCCGCAATAACCCCGGTTCGAATCCGGGTCACGGCAGCGCTGTAAGATTATTTATTTTTGAACTTTTTTTTCCTCCTATTTGGGTATTGTGATACTATACTACAATAAAACTACCAAACCGTTCAATTTTTTTATTGATTACCGATTGCCTGTTGGGTTATATATGGGTATATATGGGTATTAATTTTATTATAAGACCAAATAAACAAAATCTTAAAATTTAACAATCTCTTGTCTTTTTTTTAAATTTTAGGACTAATTTAAAAACAAAATATAGGGAGTATTGCGATACAATACTGATAACCTTAATAAGAGTAGAATAAATGACTTTTTAAAACGTTATGTTTATGAGCAATATTATTTCTTAACTGGTTTTTGAGTCAATCCATCAGATTGGCGTCATATTATAAAAGATTTTTTCCAACATCCCATAAAGGAAATTTGGCATTGTACTGCGATGTCGATGGTAATTAAGAAAATGCTTTCCTGATGGTCCTTTTTCCAGCCGTGATTACACGTTTACTACGGTGGCTACATCTGAAAATCGGAGAAGCGGTCCAACAAGAATTGTTCGTACTGAATGTGGGGAGAAATTTTGAGGAGAACACAATGCATTACCAATACGCTGACCTACATTCCATGTAAGTTTTAAATAGAAACACATTTCCAGAAATTTTCTATGGCATTAACACGATATAGAAGGAAAGGTAGCCGATCTGCATACCCTTACGTCAGGGGTTCTTAACCTGGGAGGTGTGCCTCCCCAAGGGAGGTACGGAGGTGGTCCTGGGGAGGTGAGCTGACCTCCGAGAAATATAAGATTTCAATAAAATATTGGATAGTCGGGAAAATAAAAAAATCTTCAATTTATATTCATTTTAAGCCCAAAAATGCCCCAAAACTTGATTTTTACTTTCGAATTTTGAAGAAATCGAGTGAAAAATTTTCACTTTCAAAGTGGATTACGAAATTCCGCCCAGGATTTTCGGTCCTGTGAGAAAAAATGCCTTTGCAATAAAAAAATTCAACATAAAAAGTTGGTAGGCGACTTGAGATCTGATCGAAACGGGATCTGACCAAAGTCTGACACGAGATCTTGTGCAAATTTAGAAAGTTCATAGCTTTAAGCGCATGATCTAATGTTTTTTTCGGAAAGATCTCGTTTCGATTAATCTAATCTAACTAGCTTTTAAAAATGCAGGATAATAATAATAATTTAAAATGAGTTTTTTTGTGGAATTGATGACATCGGACCTCTACATTAGTGTTTCTAGGAAGGTTCCAACAGCTAATAGCGACCAAGGGTTTTATAATAGAATAATAAAAAACTTGACCGATGATGATGAAAAGTGCTGTTGTTTGGTTTTTGACACGCCCAGTTCATACGCCAAAAATTAAGTTTTTTTCGTATCGTCGTTTTTTTCTTTCTGTGACTGTGATGGTTGTTGTCTTACCAGCTTTGCTTCAGAAGTCTAAGACCACTCAAATTATAGCAAAGGTTTCTGACTGGATCGTAGTCGTCGTCTTCGTGCTGCAACTACGAACCCCGTTATTCTAGCACCTTTGCTTCAGAAGTCACAGACAGCTAAAAGTAAAAAAGGTGTTTTGTCTAGATTGTCGTCTTGCTAAAAGTAGATTTTCTCCATAATTTAGTTCGGTGCGAGCCATCAGTTAGGACTATACTGAGATAAGTGGATGGTATTTTGTTGTTAGGTTTATCATACACTTCAGCAAAGAAAGATGTACAAGTAGAATCTTTATAAAACCGCAACAGACTGCCGAATACTTTCTCGTCGGTTAGTTTGATAATTTTGGCAATGGATAGTGTGTTCTTAATTTACATATTCTAACTCTGGCGTACGTCGTGCTCATTGTGCCAAAGATTTATCTTGTTCTCAGCAACGTTTTTATCTTCTCGAGGGCTAATTTGCCGACGTACGCGTACTAAGGAATCAGCCTGTTAGTAAATAAGAAATTTCGTCATCGTAATTTTTTTTACGAATTAGGGAATGGACGTTTTAGCATAAATTGTGCTCCCCATATATACGCCCAAAATAATCTAAAAATTCGTTGAATTTATATCCAGCATAACTCATCCGATCGTGGAAGACGAATGATCAGAAAGAATGCAATGTGAAACTTAATGAAATGGTAATACTGGTCTGTTGGTAGGCGTCCAATTTTTGACGTAAAATAGAAATTAGTTTTCAAAACTAGTCATGTTGTCCAGCTTTGTCCAGCGGACAAATAGGATCAGTTTTCTTGTTCCTCGTCGTACGAAAATTTTCTTTGCTTAACGCTAATAACTTTTTCATGCTCCGTTTGGTCAAAGTAGTTTCTGTATGGTGATTGATGAACTAGAGAACAACCAAGTTGAAAAGGAATGCGAGGATTTAGTGATGGTTGTCTTGACGTAAAAAACTTTAAAAAGCAGGATTTTTTTGGAACTGCGAATTTTTCTTATGACCAAATCACATCTGATTTTATTCGCTTAGAAAGAAAAAAGCTCAATGTCACCGACTTATATTAGAAAAAAATATGAATTCTCCCTTTTGAAAAAAAATCCCATTTTCATTCATCATTTCAATGCATTGAAAAATAGTTTTTCTCCATACAAAATCAAAATATTTCCTATAAGTTTTACTTAAATCGTTTCTTTCTTCAAATTTCAAATAAAAATATGTGTCAAAATAGTAGAGAAAATATAGTACCGTAGAGAAAAGAGAAAACAATGAGATGAGTTGGGTTTGGGAAGTGAATCCGGAACGTGAGATCCGTCTATTCCATCTCCGTATATATTAAAAAATTATTAATACATTTCCTTTTCATAGAAGAAGTAGAGGCTGAATATGAAGCTATTAATAATAACTTTTTATAACATGGCTATGCTCACGTTTCTCGTCAGGATGAATCGTCAGGATCAGGATCGATCCCGTTAAGTATGCTAGCTGCAAGTAAGTGAATTGGGTATATTCTTTTTGTTATATGAATATGTTTTTGATCAGTTCAACAGCTGGTATCAATGAAGCCTTGGATTCAAACAACACTGATCCTTATATACCATTCCAAGAACCATCGCCTACTGAGAAAACTACTGGGAAAACATTGAAGCCACTTCAAATGGCTCCTTTTCAACTGCCATCTGAGGAATCGATTAAGGATAATATGGATCTGAATCGTGTAAGCCTTACTTTGGATTTCCAATATTCAACCAATCGTGGCAAATGATTTTTGTGCCATAATTGGGAAAAATTATGGCGAATAAAATAATGATTGTTAGTAGCCAGGCTATCCAGGCTTCCAACAATTCTATAATCATTCGCGAAACTCGGAAAACTAGAAGACTTCTTATTCGTTTCCTCATGGCCAATGGATTCCGGGTTTCAAGAAGAAAAACTCCGGTGAATACGACTGAAAACCCAACAGCTAGAGCCTCCGGAGAACAATCGGCTCCAGTAGAAGAACAGACGGAGCGGGATGACGAATGATTCATTCATAAGTTCGCCGATAGATGCGAAAAGAAGAGCACTGGGCAAAAAAATACTTGCTACCGATAGTCTTTGTGAGGAGAGGAAATTGATGACGATTACGACTGGTAAAAACAAGAAGAAAGAGATCCAGATATGTTGATGAAGAATTAATCTATGAATATTTAGAACTTTACGGCTATAAGGAATGGTTCTTTCAAATGTAACATAATCTTATACACTTAGCCGTAAGGAAAAGGGAGCTAAATAACTAAAAATTCTCCATAGTGTCAAGATAAAGGCTTGCAATGCGTGTTTTATTCATCTTGACAGAAAAGCAAACTGAAATGCCTATGATGTGAAAAGTTGCTGAAGTGATTGAAACGCAATTGGGAAAGAAGAAGTTAATAAGGCAACAGTTTAAAAACTTTTAAAATTTCACAAATTGAAAGACCTAATCAACTTAACTGACTACCCCAAGTTTATTTAAAATTTATCTGAATGCATATTTGTAATTTTTTTCATTGATTAGTTACACTCTAATATCATCTTTTTAAAAAAATCTTTGAAGAGCATTTCATGTTTCACCGGAAAGGTCCTTACCTAAACTATTAAAAATGAGGGTAAAGCGTAGAAAATTTTCCTATAAACATTTTCACTATTTATTCCTTTTAATGTATTTTAAAAATCTTTATTTAATTATGCTCAGATAAATTCCGATAAGGTTCTTTTAAAGAAACTGGTTGCATGTGGGGGGACAATCATCGCACAGCTTTCTAAGTGTTTTTTTTTCCAATTTTTCGACTTTTTCACTATTCAATATGCGTATAGAAGTCGCTGAGCTAAAATTGGAAGTTGCTAAGCTCAAAGCCAAAGAGGTTCTCTTGAAGAACGATAGAACCATATATTTTTACGCCGTTACGATATTTGTTCCTCTTTTTTAGTGTTTGTATGACAAAGGCATGACACATTTTCATGTTTTTTATAAATGAATTTAAAAAGGAAACAGCTACTTCATAACCGTATCCATATTCTTAGTCGGAAGCCCTATCGGCTTTGATATCCTCGTTTTGATAATCCGGCCATCTATTTTTTTACTTGAAAGTCATATAAGAAATCCCCTTCTTGTTGGTTTTGGCATCTTCGTTTGGATAATCAGGCTTCCTTATTTTGTTTACCTGAAATCCCTATGAAAGATCCTCTCCCAATTGGCTTTATATGCCGTTGTTTGGGTAATGCTTTCGTCCTCTATTTCAACCTGAATTCCATCAAAATCCATTTATTTTAACATTAAACGAATAAAAATATAAATAGTTGTAAGTTTGGTGTGCTGAACACATTTGTTACGGAGAGTCTACTCTGTTCCCAACACTTGTCGTCTGCTCCCATATAAAATTACAAAAATTAAATGTCGAGTTATTTACAGTTCTTCCTAGTCCCTAACAATAAGAGCTGGTTCAAGGCGTAAATGGCAACCTTGTTCAATATTAAATTTTCACGATTACTTCCCAATGATAATTTTTTTCTCAATTCTTCAATCACCTCAACCTTCTTGACGCACAAATGTTGTTCCACGATAACTCGACTAAATAATACTACTACGATAACTAAAACTAAATTTCAATTTTTTTTCAACGCTAAAAATTATTCAAAAATTTTAAATCAAAATTTTATTAATACAAATTATAATAAATAAAACATAACTAGCCATTAAAGCACTTTTCTATCTGATAAAAAATTAAAAGCCCGGAACATATTAAAAAGAAATCACTTCCAATAAAAACATGTGCTCATTGAGAGTCAAACATAAAAAGATATAAAAAATATAATGATCCGTTTATCTTCTATTAAAAAAGGAAAGGGCGACCCAAAACGGACGAGTTTTTGTTTAAAAGAGATCTTTGATTAGAATGGAATCTTTGATATTCTGTACAGCAAGTAACTGTTGACTGAGTGGTAAAAGGAGTAAACAAAAACAAATAAGGACATAATTCGTGAAACTGGCAATAAAAGCGTTCACCACCATTTCGCTACCATTTTTAATGACTTACGAGGTAGGAACCAGGTTACAAACTGGTAAGTTCTCTGCTACATTTGATGGGTACATTTGATTTTATAGCGCTTGATTTAATATATTAATAAAAATTGCCAAAATATAAATCTGTTTTGTGCATTTCTAAAGTAAAAAAGTGCTACATGTGTTGGAAGGAGAGTAGGAAGACGTCGAAGAAAGAAAACAGTTTTTATGAGTTTTTGAGATGTGTTTACGTTTTTGGGAATTTTGGCGATGAAAAATGTTTCAACTATAAATATTTATTCCTTGCTATGGAACCCAGCAAACTACTCAACTCTTCATACAAAGGCCAGTTGGATGGCGATTAGCCGGTAACGGTGTGCTCAGCATGATCGGTTATGTAATCAGAAAATAATAAAACAATATTCAAAAGGCACAACAAATGGAAATTACTTGAAAGTTGTAGCTAACAATTTCTATTCGGTTTTGATTTCCGCCAACGAACAGTTTGTTTTCAATTCTACCCATTCTTTGTGCATTTCAATGTAACTATGGACCTTTCCTTTAGCTATAATGTTTAGAATAATTTAATATTACTAAAAATGATAACAAATTAAACAAACAAAAAACAATTAGTCAAAAATTTGACATAAAACATTGACACAAAAATATTACCATTTCGTAGATCAGGGTAGTGGTCACGAGCCACACTTATTAAGATTCTCGTTTCGTCAGTCGTCCAGTTGCGTCTATGAACTACTCTAGTTCATAGACGTCAAAATCAACGATACAATCAATGAACATAAATCGATGAAATCTACATTACCATTCATATAACATAATATACTTATCGTTCCTACTGAAAAGATAAAACAAATCGAATACGAGTTTATTATTTAAATTTAAAGAAAATTAAAAACAATGAAGTTTTTACTTTAAAATAAGGAGACGTTTCTATATGTATATGAGATACAAAGAAGAAGATTATCTGAATATTCCGTTTTATTTATAAAGAAGTCAAGCAGGTTTAAAAATGAATTATTGAGTTGTTTTTTGTTCCCCAATTTAGTTTTAAAGCCTTAGTTACTACTATATTGTTTTTATGAATATTTTTTTACATTTTCTATAAACTGCTTCAGTGCTTCTAAAACCGTATTTTCTTTAAACTGACGTACAATAAAGGAAAAAGAAAAATTGTCGCGATAATTTTATTTCTTCTAAAAAATATATCCTTAATTTCTTAATTAAATTGAATTCAATAAAAAATATGTTGGAAATGAAGTATACATTGGAATTGGTTTTCGTTAAAAAAATCAAAGGAAGTTTACGTTTGGAAAACACATTTCCAATGCAACTTTATGTAAGTAAGCGCTCTTACATAATATTTTTACAAGGTTCTATAGACATAATGGAAAGGAAAACATTTTTTTCTTGGAACATTTAAAGGTTTTGAAAAAATAAGAATATTTTCAGATTTTGAAGTTAAAAATTTATGTAAAGAGAAATATTCACGAGTCATGGGGAAATTTTTGTTTAAGGATTTTTTCCCGAATTACTTAAGAATGTTGAAACCTGAGTTAAATTTGAAAAGCGCTTTATTATATCACAAGCTTTAGAATGCCGGTTATAAAATTATTTTGATGTATTGTTCTTTTCTTAAATAATGTATGTCATTTTGCTTTCAAATTTGTCTGAAAACATGACTTGTTTCATTGTTTAATGAAATTTAGAAATACTTTTTATTTATCAAATTAGAAAAATACATTTTATTGTAGGTCGCGTAGTATTCTCTGCACCGCTGTATTGTTTCTATCCAAAGTTTCTTTTAAGAGACCTTTAGTGATTCTTTGTGATATTACAAATGAAATAGAAACATAAAAGAAAATACATGGAATGTCTTAGTAATCAATTATATATAATTATAAATACTGATAACATTATCGTATAGTATGGTTCAAATAAATTTTAGGGACCCTTACCTGTTAAGTGCTTTGTGCCCCTTAAGTTTATTTGGACCATACTGTACTTGACCCGTTGACTTTCCAGTCTTTAGAGAAAATAGAAAAATGTATTAAGGTAGAATAAAAAACAAATCTTTTATTATTTTGCACGATTCATCGAAGAAAACTGTTGCTGGTAAGCTTCCAGCTCTAAAAAAGAAAAAATGAAATAGTTCATAAAAATTAGGATAATAATCCGGTGCTAAAGAGCCTCTTTAAACGCAACTTAAATGAATTCGCGTGTTTAAAATGATTTTTTGATGCAGGAAGACTCAATTTCGTCTGGAACGACATACCACTATTCTGGAAATAGTCTTGCAATCTTCTCAAGATCTTACAAGACTTGCCTTTTTATTTTGATGTATATCAACTACGAATTCTATCTTGAATCCGTGTTAACGTTTTGAATATCAGAAGCAAATAAATTTTGGGTAGAAAGTGAAACAGTTCTAGAATTAATTAATGTCTTGAGTTGTTAACGTAATGGTTAAATTTTTTTCTAGTAAACTTGCGCTCGATCAGAAAAAACGCCTTTCTCAAATGGAGAGGTAACATAAATTTTTGTCTTATTTTGTTGTAATTGGTAATAGATCCATCTTTCGTTATTTGCATTTACATATTGAGTTGTGAAACACAACGCGGTTTTAGATTCACACAAACTTCAATATTTGAACATTGCAAAGAAATTTAAATATCTTCTCGAGTTGGGTTTAACATAATGTTACTTCCAGCAAATCGATCGCAATACCATAATATACTAAGCGAAAGGTGATATATCGCCATAAAGAGGCGGTGCTTCACTTGACTGCTATGCTCACATCGCGGCGCTAGTGTTGAAGCTGGCGTTACAGCAATTTGCTATCCTTTTCCGTAGGCCTAGTAGAGCTGTTTTCAAATAACTTTTTAGGAGATTTTTTAAAAAGTGGGCTATGTGTGGATAAATTACGGGAAATTCCTTTTTTCTCTCTAACAACCTTTTAAAAATGGTTTACCTTAAGTCGAAGTAATATATTATTTTTTTTCCCTGGGAGGCCTAGCGCCATAAAGTACAGTGTAAAAAGCGCGCACTTACAAAATCCCTTTCACCCCTCTCTTCAGAAAAAGTTCAAGGTCAACTTTTTCTTTTCCACGTATTCCTATGGCACTACCCCCTATCAGAAAAAAATTATATTTCGGTAACCAATACATATAGATCTTTCTTAAAGAGCTCAATAGATTGCCAGTCATTTCCCGCAATTTATCCACACATAACCCCCTCTTTAAAAATCTCCTAGAAATTTATATGTGCTTAAAAACAGCTCTATAAAGCTTACGGTTAATACCATTGGCTTGCTGTAACGCCAGCTTGGACACTAGCGCCGTGATGCGAGCATTGCAGGCGGCTGTCAGTGTTTTCCCCCTACTTATTGTACGGGCGATGTATCACCTTTCGGTTAGTACATTATATGGCAATACTTTTGGAAGAAAATGAAATTCTTTATAAGCAGTATGAAGTTCCCATTCTCGGGAAAGAAGGGTTTTGAAAAGGGCCTGTGAAGATAAAATTTTACTACACATTAATTCATTAAAAAATTAATACTAAGGAAGCTTCATTGACTCAACTGAGTAACAGGAGTATACTAATATACTTCAAATGGAAATAAAGTTTTGCTTTGCAAGCTTCTGATGCATTTTCCTGTAATTCATCTATGTCCGCACCTCTCAATGTTTACCCGTCACCTTTCCCCCTTGTCACCCCCTTGTCACATCACTCATCACTCTGCTAGTCATCAGGATCGCACAATGCATGAGGCACATGTGGCTCCTTAAAACAAGGTAGGAGAAAAACTCGGATTGCTCATTGAAACAATTATTTAATTTGAATATACTTCACTGCAAGTTCCTGCAACTTGACCATTGTAATCGATAACATTGGTGATAAAAAAACATCATCATGTGGTGCGACCACCAGTTGAGTAGCATCAACAATTGGTGGTGTTCTGATTATTGTACTTGTGGGTGGGTAACAAAGACTTTTCTTCTGGAAAATTGCCCTTTTAATTAGGCTGGACTCTTGATGCCATTTTCGGAGTAGAAAAAATAGATTAAAAATTTAAAAAATGGAATGTAGTGAATTCTATAATGAATAAGCCATAAAAAAGGTCCCCAACAAGTAGAAAGTGATGACAAACAGCAGTGAATGATAGATGGGTCCCACAATTTTATTATCGATTCCTCAATAAATATGCTAGGAAATCCGAAGGCAAATTTTCAATAATTGGGCAAAGAGTTCTGGCTGTAATTCGTAAGATCAGTCAGAGGTAGAACGGATACAGTAGACAAAAAACAATGGTTGCCATAGCGAATTTCTGCAGCCAGTACTATCCTATTGAGTACAGATGAATGCATTACTTGACGGTCGGGAAGGAAGGGTTAGAAAAATTGTGACTATAGGTTTTCCAATGCTATTTTTTGTTTTGTTTCCTTCTGCAGAAAAAAACCAAGTCTTTATTTATTTAATCAAAGAAATATTTCCTTTTTGTAAATATTGTATTATTATTTATATAAGTAATTATATGATAATAACTTGATACCCTAATTATTATTGTATAAATAACTATGTGTAGATTTCATTAAAGTTCCTTTAAACAAATGACAATGGCCATAAAATTTAAAAAATCTATCTTTTAAAGATTTTCCAGTTTTCTACGTTTTAATGTCATAAATACCACTGAACTGTATTGCATGGTGATGACCTTTATAGTACATGAGGTCAGAAGAATTGCACCAGGAAATTTTTATGTTAAACTGATGATATCAGACTTTGAACAAGCTATTTTAAATGTCATGCAAGAAACTTTTGCAGAAGGCCGGGCTAGTGGATGCTGGTTCCATTATGGACAAGTATTTGTATCATATTAGGGTGAGAATAACAATAGAGTGAGAAAGATAGCTAAAATGCTTATTGTTCTAGCTCTACTAAAATCAGAGAGGACCTAAATGTACGAGGGGTTTCTGGTAGAAAAATATATTACTACATAGCATTTGAAAATATAATTCAATAATTGTTTTAAAAAATCATCAAGCTTATTAGGCAACAATCAAATAAACTACTAGCCAATGCAACTGAACGATTGAAATCCGATATTGTTCAACTTTTTGAATATATGGGACATTGGTTTACAGGCAACAGACCAAATCGGTTCTCTATTTATGAGGATGCAAGCGGAACCAATAACGACGTAGAAGTGTTTCATAAGTGGTAAAATAACCTTTTCTACCACACAAGACAAAACATGTGGTCTTTTATCGGTAAATTACATATTGGCTTAATTGTACTAAGTAGAAAAAATATCTTTGAATAAAATTTGAATTTTCTTTCTATAGATAATTTACAGAAAATTGCAGAAAATACACACAAGGATGTTAATGCCCTGAGAGACAACAGCGATTTTCGTCGAGGAAGACTTCGTAAATGATCACAGCGTGACAGAAAAATGGCAAAGGATGCATATGATCTTGAAAACGGAAGAATCTATCTTCTCCATTTTTTAGATAATTAAAAAAATCCTTTAATATATAAAAGGTGCTCTATAGGAGATCATTTCGACCATTTATATTTACTTGATCCAAATTCAATTTTATAGTTACTATCATTACAATAAACGCTAACAGAATTAAAGTGGAACGTTTTTAATGCTTTGTTTAAAAAAAATTAAGGTTAATATAATAATTAATAATAAAAAATAATAAAAATAATAATAATAATAAAAATGTATTACATACTAGTTATTATATAAGTGAAGAAAACTGGACCAAATTGATTGTACTTTTTAGAAACAGTAGTAATAAAAACAAAGATTTACTTCTTGGTTTAAAACGATCACTATTAGGAATGATCATTTGGTAATCAAACTAAATTTCCGAAGCTTTGTAAAGTCTTCTGCTGATCACCGATTGGTAAAAGGATTCACTCTCAGGCAATGAATTAAATGTTCAAACTTGAAAAAGAAAACATTTATTGGAAAATATGAGGAAAATATGTTTTGTCAAAAAACAGAACTTTTGTCGGAAAACTAAATCTAGTGTTGAATAGTAAGGATTTTGGATCATCTTATGCATTGTTATTGTAGCTTATGAAATATTCTCTGTCGTACAACCAATATCATCCAAAGATCCAGTGTTCAACGACAAAGATAAAAGGAAAATAAATAAAAATGCTTTCAGTCGACTATCAAAGAACTCAAATGGTGTCTCAGATTCTTTGTCGGTATACCTAAGACCTAATGTCAAACAGATCCACTATCGCACTACCATCTCTACCATCTAGGAAAAGCAAACTATCATCAACAAGTCGTTTAGTAGTGTGGTATTGGCCCTCTGCAAGACACCTCTTTTTGGTATTTAGTGGAATTGTATAAACTTTAATATATATTTTAAAATAAACCTTGCTAGAATTCAATTGAACAAGCAAATTAGGATTGTTTTCCAAGCGACTTTGTTTTACTTTTACGACCCTGATCAATCATAAGGATTGTGAAGTGCACACCAATAGTGCTTAAGGGCTTAGAGATCTTATTCTAACTCATTTTATTTTATTTATTTTATTAGTTTATACAAAGGGATCGCTCAACCCTCTCAAGGGCCGCATCGCGCGTGGTCAATCATTGGGGTATCGACAGCACTTGTGGAGCTATTGTTCGCTTTATCGGCAGCAACTCATCGCTCGTCCCTATGAATGACATATTTCCCATCTTCATTCAAAGATTGCCTCTCAGAGAAAATTGAAGGAGAACTCGGCAGTGCTGATGATTCGGATCTTATTGACTGAAAGATTCCCCAATTCGAGGAAAATCTGGCCAAAATCTTAAACATCCTTCTCAAAATGAAAACAAAACAGTGACAACAAGGCTAGTCCGTTATCAATTTAGGTTTTTTTTTTAATCTAACCATGGTCAAGTTTTATTTTAATAAAAACTATTCATATTCATTTAGTAAAATTGACTGCGATTTAGACTACTATCGGTTGATACAAACATTAAATAACATAATTATTTTATTATTTGCAGAGCAAAAAACAATGGTGAAGGAATTGCTGGTGAACATTTCCATGGGATTCACGCAAGTTTATCGGAATTGATGGTTACGTCTTACCGACGACAAGCAGCTCATCATGAACAAAGGACTATTAAAGAAGTGTAGGAACAAGGATATTGTGTGTCTGTCTTTATGACAAATCGAGTTTCATTTTAATTTTATATGAAACTGATTATGTTAAAATTGTTACATGAGTTAAAAACAAAACAATTTTATCGATGCAACAGATCTCGAACGTAGATGGACAGAACCAGAAACATAATTTTTTTCGTTTGATCCACAAGTGCCTTTATGTTTTAGATGGAACTAGGAGTTTTACTAAAATGGCGTGTAAGTGACCAAGTGAAATGTCATTACCGTCGGTGGCATTACCGACGGACAGCACCAGTGCCAAAAAACCCTACCCAGTCGCTTGCGTTGGAAGTTTTTCAGTTAAAAGTCGCTGGAGTGTGAATCCCTAGCTGAACATCTAGAAGAAGAGTCAGCAGATCATCCCTTTCTTTATTCCATTCAGCTTTCTTGGTCTTGAAATTCTCTTTCAAACTACCATAGACTTCAGTTTTCTTCTCTTGGCGTTAGACCCAACGATTTGCTCTGCCTTAAGTTCTACAAGAATTTTTCAGAGAAAGAAACCGCACATAATGCAAACTTTCTTTTTCTCCTTAAAATTAATGCATCCCTTGAATACTATTCATTTACAGAAGTAAATACGTTCACTAGAATCCAATATTTTCTTTCTCAATCCTTTATTCGTTTGTGTTTATGGCTCCGTAGATAACAATGTCGTCACATCCAAACTTCACGCATTAACCCATTTCCCGAACCTTATTCGGCAATTTGGACCCCCGAGATACTATTGGTGCTATCGATATGAATCTAAAATGTGCCGAAAAATGACGTAATTCTATGTGGCTTAGGTAGGTAAAAAAATTACGTAATTCTATAAAATTATAACTGTTGCAAGAAGAAAATTTAGCGAAGCTCTCCTTTTCTCGTCCTCTGAAAAAGCCACTTGAGTTCAACCATCTTTCACAAATTCAGAATCTCGGCGTGAAAATCTGCGTCCAATATCTGGTGCGTTCACTATACTGAAAACGCGGCGGACCAGTAGACAATTACCGACTAACAATACCCTCAGTTAACTGGCAATACCATTTATCCTTAGCCATTTCTTGGAGGTTAAACCACACCTGAGTCCTAATAGATTTTACGCCTAATTGGTTAAGGCTGCGTCATAATATAATGTTCGTGGCACAGGACGTCATCTTAATTTTACAGAACTCTGATTTAAGTGACATTTATCGTGTGCAACTGATCTTTTCCACTCACTAGCTCTCTGAGCAGAGAAATAACTGTAACTCGTCTTAACGTCTACCAGATCCGACAGGATAATTGAGTGCTGTCGAGTTTCGTGCTACCGGCACATTCTTTTAAACTGCCCAAGCGTTATCATTGAGTTATTGCGGATTTAGTCGCAGGGGATAGTGACTGGGCAACAACGCAAGTAGATGAACCTTCTTGGCAGTTTATTTTTCAACGTCTCTCGTGTGTTTTTCTTGTTCAATAAATGGAATTCCGGTTCAATAAAGTATTTGTGTTCTGCTTCAATCTTAGGGATAATTTATTTATGTGCGTTCTAAAGTACCAAGGTGTAAAGTAGATAATTTGGATTCTCTAAAGTACAAAGTTACAGTACAAGTGGTCGTCCGTTGGACAGGCCTTAATGATGAAAGGGCTAAAATGCATGAGCTCTTATGGAAGGCTGAAAAAAACGGGACCGGTTGACCAGAGTTGCCAGTTTTCAACACATGTTAAATATTTTCTGACAGTTCTCTATTGCAAATATTTTTATAACGTCATGATTTAACTTAATATCTAATAATATCTACTTAATAATCTAATGATATCTAATAATATTTTTTTAATAAGTTATGGTTATTAGTGGTTCTACATTGGTCCAGGTCGTGGAAATTTTTCTGTTAAATTTTGAATAAACTTGGTGAACCAAATGTTTCCAGAGTTGAGCTTATCGCTTTAACTCAACTACGGTACTATCTTCTTCACTTTTTTAATAAAAATTGTTGCTAAATAATTTGGTTAAACCTTTTTGTAATAGGGAAAAATAAGTAACCTAGAATTCGCACATTTCAACGTTGTACTAAGTTAGCTTTTTCCATATCCTAAATGATATACAAAAATGAATATATTCTCAATATTTCTCTGAACTTGCCATTTTCTCTTCCAGTTCTCAAGCCAAAGTTCATTGAACCCAAAGCTACATGACAAGGAGCTGTATAACTTACTGAAACAACCAGGATTTTGCAGAGCGATATAACTTCATCTCGTGGGTACTGTTTCCCTTAGTAGTTTTAATCACGAGCATCATGCATTTAATCACGAGCTCAAACATGCAAAATCAACCATACCTGCTGTTTCAATTAAGTAATTTTGAGATGTTGCCTACCATTAGAATCCTCCATTCATATTAAAAATCAAACTGTTTAAGTCAAGATGCCCATTCTTTCTTAAATCATAATTAATTAATTAATAGTTGATCGAACAAATTTCGAAGTATGATGACATGAATATATTCATTAAGAAATCACAGTTGTTTTTCAAAAACTGCTTTTCGTTATTATTTCTTATTTGTGATGCTTCAATACTATTATATCTAATGTTTAAATTTCAGACGCCTTTTTGCTTGTTTTTCATTATTGCGCTTTCATTCCTTTTTTGATTCCTTATTTCGTCAGAGAGTAAACAGCTGCGAAACGAATGTCTTAGTTCGTTTTAATATAGTTTTAAAAACGAGTTTTATCCGTCACGTGTTTCTTTCTTTCGAACCTTTTTATTCATCTATTCCACTTCTCAACCAAACGCTGTCCTAAGATTCCTTCATAATGTTTCGATCAAAAATATTTTAAATACTAGCTTACACAAAATAATAAAAATATAAATAAAAATTTATAAGGGTAGCAGTGGATCATGCAAGGGACACTCGTGGTTCGACAGACACCACCTAGAAACGTTTTAAGTTCAGGACAGGGTTAGAATTTTAAACTAATAGCAGGCCTTAGATTTTATTATTTTTGCGTTGAATCGTTTGCCATTGATTCCTTCAAAAATTTATTATTAATTAAATCTGTCAAACAGACGCCAATGAAAACAATGAGTCGCCCAACTTTAATCAAGTATTTCTCATATATACCTAATGTATTATGATGTAAGCAGCTACTTTTATGAATATAGAGTTTAAAATGTGGTTATGCTTTAATATTTATAATTTGATGCCTGGGTGATTTTTAAAAGAATTTTCTAAGATTTTGTTATTGCCGTTAATTATTATACTTAACCATATTTGGGGCACATTCAATTTTCCATTTGATTGGTCCTTAAAACATTTTTTACCTGTTTTTTTTTTCTAACCAAGTAGATACCAAAATGGTTGATAGCTTGCTGGATATTTCATGTTATGAAGTTGATCATGCGGCACAAGACAACCAACAATTTAAAAAAAAAATACGCAACATAACGAAATAAATGGAATGTAAATATTTTTTTATTTTAAAAATCCCCTTAAATATTTGTACACTGTTTAAATATAAAACTGTTTATTGAAATTTCAATTAATTTAAATAGTGAACTTAACGTATTTTGTGTTTTTTAAAATTTGAATGAAATTATACAAAAATATGATATTTCTAATCTTAGAACGTTAAAATTTTTTCAAAGTGACGCAAGAAAAAGAAGTAGTCGATGTTTTATTTTACGTAAATGATATTAGAACTTTGTTTCAATTTATGAATTTCAGAATACATTTTCTACTCTACAATAATTGGTTTTTGAGAAAGAGAAGTTTTGTTTTGATTAAACCATAAAATAGTTTTACTTATTTATTATATAAACAAGAAGAAAACAGTTCTCTCAATTGTATTTGAACATTGGTTCCCTGTTTTTAACGTTTATTGTGGAGACGGACAAATAATTTAATCCGGAAAAAATTGAGGCTTTACATTTATGTTGATTAAAAGCGGGAAACATGGGGAGCACAATTTGTCCTACAACGTCATTCCCTGATTCATTTTGCAAAGGTATGTCTTATTTGCCAACAGCTGATTCCTTTAGTGCGTAAGTTGGTTAATCAGCCCTCGGAAGGATGAAATGGTTTTAGAAAGAAAGTAGAAACCCTTTAGCACAGTGGGCACGGCGAGTATATTGCGAGTTCGTAAGGTCTGGAATAAAAGACCATCTACTGCTAAAAGTACGAATCCGACTATTGGTTAAAGTCGTTCCCAATTCTGATAATTACTCGTACAACTTGATTAAGAAAACATAATTAATTGTAAAAAATTTGTAAAATAACCGATGAACACGTATTGGGAATTCAGTTACGGTTGTATGAAGATATTACTTATAAATAGTGCTGAAGTGTATGGTAAAACTAACTTAATATATTCCTAATTGATGGCTTGAACCGAACTAAAAAAATGACTAAAGTGTACCTTTATTGATTCTGTGAAATGCATCCATTTAACTGAATAATTGAAAGATGTGTCTTTACTGATTGTATTATACATCTGAACACTTAACTATTGTATAACGTATTTGTGTTTTTTAGATGTCTGGGACTGAAGCAAAGCAACCAGCATAACAGTCGAAGTATGAAAACGACGAAGGCGATGCGGATGAAACACCTTTTTTCGCTTTAGAACTGTTCGCAAGTTTTTCGCTTTTTGAGGCTCAGTAAAGTTATATCAATCCAAACGGATGGAAATAGTGTGATGATAAAGTGCTCAAAAGGTTATCTACAAGACTTTTTCCCTTTTTATCTTTATTGAAGGGGTTAAATAATTTATCCCCAACCAGTTCACATCTTATCTTCACTTAATCGCCTGCCGCTTGGTTTTTAGTGGGTGGTTGTAACGTTTGCATAATGCTTCCTAAAATACTTTGAGAATTTTGAATAAACAAATTTCAATTAATAATTTGTGATTATGACAAGTTATTTTAATGGAAATCCTTTGAGTTTAAAGTCATTCCTGACAAAACATGCTCTGATCAAGGTAAACCACCTTCAACTCCGGTAAGTTTCACCCACGCCTCTAAACTTAACAGTAAATGCTGCCTGTTCCATGCATTTCTGGCGGTTACTGCCTCCCAGTAGAAATCAGAAAATACTAGTTGGCGACACTGCTTTTATATTTTTATTATTAATTTCAAGGCTAAATTGATAAGACACATAGCTCTCGAGGCTTTGATTGTTTTGGATGATAAAATTTCAGCGAACATTTTCTGCTGCAATACCATGCCTCTTCTGTCAAATAATTTTTTATTATTATTTGACCTTTATAATTAATAGTTTATTTAGAAAGATCTGAGAGGGGCAAGGCCATTAGAGAAAATGTGAGCGACTTTTTTTTATAGAATTCAGTGGCACACTAGTGCCACGTCGAGTTGTGTCACGCAACTTTTTTTCTTAGGCTATCAGCTGGCTGTGTTTAAACACGGCAAATACTATTTGTAGGGAAAATTCCCTCAACCTTATAGCTCTTAGGGCCGTTTTTTGCTTGTAGCTGTGGGACACAACGTTTGGTGGCGCCAGGAGAGCTACCGACTGCAGATTTTCTACGGCTTTTGCCCCTCTCGGTTCTCTCTGAGTATCCTATTATGATAATCAAGAAGCATGCCGTGATTTCTAAACCGCTTCTTATTCTCTTATTTCAATTAACACATATGAAGGTTTGTTCAAGTAAACATTATTATTGTATTTTTACGAACATGTTATGTCGTAGCATGTCGGCAGTCGAAAACAGTGAAATTATCTTCGTTTCACCATAAAATTTTCTTAGTTCTACTACATTTATACTGCGAGTGGGAAACATGATTATGTGACCATTGTGTGGCCATTATTCCAAATATTCGTTTGTTCTTTTTAATTTTTAATTTTAATTAACCACCCAAAATATTTCTATGCCCAAATATGAACACGGTCTAACCAACTAATTTTGTTGAAGGGATCACTAGCTACATTGAGTACTCATTAATTTTGTGCTAGTAAGTCATCAAGAAACTAGGAGCCTCAGAATATTTTTAAAACATCTCCAACTGGAGATGTTTTTAATTCCTATAGGAAAACAAGGGAGTAAATTTACTTCCTACTACATGTGATGACTTACTCTGTCTAGTTCCTTTTTTCAAGTTAGGGGGATACCGCTTATTGCATAGGCGATTTTTTGTAATTAAATGAAGTTATGGAACTCGTATTAGGACGTGGCGCAAAAAATTAGGTTTGATATTTCGCTACAAATCAACAGTTTCCTATTTTTACTGTGGTGAATTTTATTTTAGAATAGTTATCGATCATAAAATAGAGATTGAAATTCATATCCTTCGGTTAAGATATTTCTCATCAATGAACTACTTTTCTAAATGTTCGAGAAAATACATGAGGCCCAAGAAGTGTTTAAGGAAAAAAATAGATGGGATGCCTATTAGAGTTATGTCCGTCCAATCTTAAATATCGGATCGGTCTTTCTTTTCTAAAGCGACATACTTTTCATCTGATTGGATAATTGCTTCAGTCCGTTGCGGCCGTAAGCACCGGATCAGGCAGCAATAAGTATCAACCAGGCAGCATCAAGCGAAAGTGGTATCTCAAGCTACATTTCCAGCCCCTAACTGTACAGTCCCGCATCTACATTCAGCTACCATTAAAATTTCTCCGAAAATCCAGAGATTTTTGCCGAATGATGTAAATTTGGAAAGACCGTCGCAATTACTTCATATAACATGAATTTAAAAACAATTGTGTTGAGTATGGAGATCAAACAAGTGTGGCCAACGCCATTGAAAATGGTATAATCTTGAAGAACAAAGAATTGATAATATTTTACAATTTTATATTATTAAATGACAAATACCTCTTCTAAAGCGGCATAACCTTCTGCTGATTGAATTTTAGCCTGAAGTGCAGGCTGAAGTGACGTATTGGATTAAATTAGGTCTAGCACCTAAAGATCATAGTAGCTAGATGATTATAGTGGGGATTTGTAACCTTGTTTTTTAAATAGCTCTGCTCACATTAAGAGAAGGGTAAATGCTATTTCTCTGCGACAAGTTAAAATAGGGATCTAATTCCCTAGGAGTTACGTTCTACTTATTTAAAGGAAATCATTCATAATACAATTAAAAAATAATACAAAACGGATTCCGGACACCTCAAGGACATTATGCATGATGAAGATCTTCCTGTGACGGTGAAAATCCGTGAATTCCATGTACTCGTTAGGGTACAGTTGCCAGAATATTTTTTTTCGGAATCTTTAAAAGAAACTCTGTAAAAACGAAATAACATGTAAAGAAAAAAGTCATTCGAAAAATTGAAATAATGAGAAAAAGAGGAATGCTAAAATGACTCACGCAATTCAGACTTATATAAGTATCATCATTACTTATATAAGTATCATTGAAAAATATAAATGAAAATAAACGTACCATATTCCAGGAAGAAAGAAGGTGTCTTCAACGTCTGTGGGGTAACAAGACCGCAATTCATCTTTCTGAATCTATTTGATGATGAAACTTTAAGGAAAGCTGGATTGACAAACGGAAGACCAGCGACCATAGAAACAGAGAGGTTGCGGAAATGGGTGTAGGCCTCGGGCTACATGGAGTCCTCTTCTTCCGACTGTGATTTTGAATCATTCTGAATAGGTGGATTTTTAGATTTTCCTGTTAAACATGAAAATTGATAAGAATTTTCCAATTGATTCCGCATAACTAAAGAGAGAGAGAGAAAGAATATTGAAAATATAAATTGATACAAAAATGACTGCAATATTTACCTCTTGTGCTACGGTGGTTATCGTCCTCCGGTTTTAGTTTCTTTTACGTTGGGACCACCGTTGGAGTGTCAACGGCCTTCTTTCGATTGGGCACATTAGTCAAGATATAAACCCCATCAACTAATTTATGATACAATAGATGAGGTTTGATCGGTTGTGTAGTGAACTTAAAAAAAATTCAACTGGTTTCCGATTGTTTGTAGAGCTGAAAAATAAAGGAGCTACCAGAAATCAGTTTGAATAAAAAATTCAATTACATTTCTTTTTAACATCTTCATTTGATAGACGATATAAGTAGACGTGAGAAATGAGTGGGGTTGATTTGATTTTCACTTATCTATGTCTTTATCTAAGACATTGAACCACTTTGAGTCAAAGGCAATTAGCTGCGTAGTGTAAAAAAAAATCTCTCAAATTGGTTCTTTTCAAGCTGATCGGAAATGTCTCGACTATTCGTTATCCAGGGCAGCAGAGTTTGCTGACGATTGCTTGCCTGGAACATATAAGACGACTCAGTTCGGTTAGATTAAACAGGTGATAGATTTAATGAATGTGCTAGGCACTTCCTTTGTCGATTTCAAGGAGACTAGAATGGCGACTGAACTGTGATGGAATGTCGCAAGAACCTTTGTAAGGGCTTGAAAAACGAGATTGAAATTCTGGTGGTTGATAAAATGATGACTTTTCCTTTTATAACATAATGTGTATCAAATGTTTGTTATTTTCTTGCCTCAATCTATTTACCTAAAATGACAGAGGAAACTTCTTTTTGTACGGTTTCCTAGAAGCAAAAACTGGTATTGGAACCCAAATGAATTGATGTAATTCTGTTTAAAAATAAACATGTAATTAAAATTAAAATGGAAATATATTCATTCATTCTATTTAAAATCCGGTATATATTTTAACTGGAAGCGACTATAGACATATTTATGTATATTTCTTTAATATATACGGTGGGTACAAGAATTATTTGAAAACCCTTCCCTTCCGCTTTGTTATCTTATGAAGAAGTATGTCTTGTACCGACGGCTTTTTCTATAAAAAATAATCACAGAATTTTTTTTATTATCTTTTTTCTGTAGATTGTTAATGGGTTACAATTCCTCCAAGCTATCATTGTACACATTTTTATTCCCCACTTACTTACTGAAGCGTCAACAATAATTTGAATACCATCGTGCATTATCATTCGTTTTTATCGAGAGGGACCTGGGACCTCTTTCCCAAAACAAAACAAAAATTAATTTATAGGTCTTATTGAAACCGGATTGGTGCGAATCAATTCAGAAAAGATAGTTCTATGTGCGTGTATGAAAATTTAATGAAATAAGGCTGATTGAATCTCTTTTGAAGACATATTGTCGGCAACCTTTTGTTCTCCTCTATCGCAAGACGAAAAAATTCGCAGTGTGCATGCTTGGATGCTAGACCATGTGCTCCTTGCCTGCAGGGAGAATTCGGAAGGAAACAGCGAGCAGGACGTTTGTGAAAGTTCTCTACAACGAGAAAAATCGTGCTTCTCGAGTTGTTGTGCTGTTTTCCTTCTTATAAGGTGCGAACTCAAACCTTTCAAAAAATTAAAGCGAATCGAATTCTGTGATACTTACAAGAATTAGCCTGAAATATTTTTAGCGTTATCTTTTGCAATAATATAATACTCAGGTATGTAAATATTAAAGTTGACTTCAAAATTGAACGACGTTGCTATTGACTATTTTTATTGGTTCAATGAAGATGGTTGCGTCTACTTGTCATCTGGTTCAATACCACCGAATGCAACGAATAAAGCCAGCTCTTTAGAAATATGTGGTATTATATAAACATATAAGGAAAACAAAACAGCTTCATACTAGTTTTCAATTTCAGTTTGTGTGTGAAGGTCCGGCAAGAATTTCATTACACAAATGAAATGCGATTTGGATCAAAGCTCTTCCTAGATTTTATCGAAAACAATTTACTCCCAATTCTGAACGATTATTGTCAAGGCGAAGAGTTCATTGTTCAGAAAGAAAGAAGGGTGCTGCCGACGGTGGACGTTGGCCTGGAGTTGATTTCCCGGTGGTAAAAATAATTTTAAAATATTTTTTTTTAATATAGGTATGCCGGCTTGTCCGGTTTGTGAGAAATTGTGAACTCTTCGTGTTTTCGAGAGAGAGAATTGATATTATTCCCTGTTTTGATTTTGAATTTTCCTGAAATGTCTTTCTTTCTTAAGACAAATCTGCAAGAGAGAGAAATGATATAAAGAAGGGAAATGATATCCCTTTTTGATATTGAATTTTCTTGAAATTTTCTTCTTTCTTTAGACAAATCTGCGAGAGAGAGAGTCGCCTCGTGGCCATAATAATGGTTGCTAGGTGGCTCTTTCTGCCATTATTTTGTCTTTTTCTTTCTGTTGTCCTCCGAAGAGGCAGGTTTTGATTTGACGTGAACAATTGTTTTGAAAGAGTATTTAACTGGTCCGACGGTTTTTTATTATATTTTATTTTTCAGGTTCCGACGGTTTTTTATTTGTTCGTCAGGACGCGGTTGTAATAATGGTTGGTAGATGGCGTCGGCCGTCATTGTTTAGACTCTTTTTTTCTCTCGCTCGAGAAGGAGTAGAGCGGGTTAATGACGGTGGAAATTTCTTAACTGTCTTTTTGACAATTTTTAAAGAAAGTGTTTTGATCCTTCTCCGTCGGCTTTTAAATTGTAGGTGCTGCTGTTTCGCTGTGTGAAGAGAGAGAACGGGCTGATTGTTGCCGACTGTGGCTGTCGTTTAAAGGTGAAGAGAGGGGAAGTGCCGGCTTCCGCTGGTGTTTTGTTGTTGGCCGGGTCTGTGTCAGTGGTGTTGGTGGTAGTGGCCGGTAACGGTTTTAACTATATTCTTCTCTCTTCTTCCTTTTTACTTTAAACTTTAGTTTTTAGGTGTTGGGTGCCGGGTGATGATGCGTTTGGCTGCTCACGCTCCTTTATTTTCTCGCCACCGGTACCTCAATAGCTGGAAGTGGGACCATCGGGGTGGTTAACATTATACTGATGCTGCTGTTGTTGCCGCAGTTATTGAGAGCTGGTGACTCTTTGAACACAATGGAATTTGTGTTGCTAATTTTTCTATTTTCTTTTCCGCCAGGTGGCTGATGATGTTTTTAATAAATATTGGCTGCTGATTTTATTCCTCTTTTGTCTTTTGTCATGTGTGGAGGAAAATTTTGTGATATCCACTGCTGTGAGTGCGGTTATTTATGAAGAGATAACGATGTGAGAGATAAATAAATTTTTAAATCTTTCCTTAAGATGTTCGTTAGATTTATGCTGTTACTTGAGCGTCAGGTGGCTGCACTTGTTGTAATTGTGATCGTAGACATATAAATATCTTTTAACTGTGTGTCAATAAGTGGTCTGCGTTAATGGATTTTAACTGTGTATGCTGAATGGTGTGTGTTACTATTTAAACTGCATAAAGATAAATGAAGTAAATTTCTTAATAAGGATCGGAATTTTAACCGTATAAGGATGAATGAAGCCTCTTGCTATGTTATTTTTGTAGCAATGCTGCGACGATGTGCGTTTCAACGTGTTTGCTGCATTTGTTTTATAAATTTTTGAATCCAGATGATCCCAAATAGCCTCGATTGGGTTCAAATCACGGCTCTTAACAGGCCAATCCATCCAGAGCAAAATGTCTAATTTGATTTCAATGCAGTATTTAGATAAGAAATTGATATGCTATTATCTCAATAATCTAAAGTAGGCCAATAGAAATTAAAATCCATCTCTTTTTTCCATCCCAAAACAGTTCTTACACTGATTGGATGAATGCTTTGGATTTATCCTCTTGGTAGATAATGATCAATGATTCCTTCAATAATTTTGCGCTTTAACACATACCGCACAAATCTATTAAATAAGATTAACAATTGCTCTTATAAGAGGGGGGGGAGTATACATTTTTTGTCATTTGTTTACGGACAAGCTGACAGTCAGATAAGGCGATCTTGATGGGAGTGGAAAAATCGGAATAATCTCTTTCCACTAACATTTAGTTATCTATTTCCTCCTCACTTACATTTTTTGAGTGCGCCTTTCAACAAGTCAACGATTTAAACTTTCATTTTTTTTATTTAACCCTTCTGTTTTCTTTACATCCTCATGCCCTTATGTATCTGTGTTCCCCCTTTCCTTTTTGTCTTTTTGCGTGGGTTGCCTCGGAAAAAGATCCGAAGGATATGTCATTATTTGCGTGGGGAGTTATATGCTTTGTTGGATGCTCGCTCGAGTCAGGATGTTTATGCTTTTTATCCTACCGTGAATTTGAGATCTATGGTAACCCATTCGTTCTCTTCTTGGGATGCTCATTCTCTCCTCTTTTGCGAGGGAAAACAAGTTCAAAGTTGAATGTCCCTTTTCGTATTTTCATTTAGAAAAAAAAAACTTTATTTTAGAAACGGAAGAAATGTGGGGTGTTATTTATTTTGTTGGGTGCTTGCTCCAGTCAGGTTTTAATTCTTTTTACCCCATCATGAATTCGGTATCGAGTATTACACACCCGCTCTCTTCTTGGGACGCTTGAAAATGGGTTATTCTCCCCTTTTTGTGAGGGAAAACAAGTTCAAGGTCGAAGGTGCCTTTTTTGTATTTTCATTTAGAAAGGGAGGAATGTGATTGGCAATCACTGATTGCTCGCTTGAGTCGAAATTTTTATTATTTATTTACCCCATATATAACGGGATCGATCAATACCCGTCGTCCTTTTCTTGGTTGAAGGTTGAACTCTCAGAAGAAAAGGAAGTCCCAGGGTGTTTCGTTTTATTGATTCCCTCGCTTCCGCATGAGGATGGTGTCTTGGAGTAACGAGACCCATATCATCATTGTTATTCATTAAACGGTTTATTCGATATAATTCGATATAATGTAGGTATTTAGTGATTGGAACAATTTATTTGTCTAAATTGCGAGAGAATAAATTTAAATTATTTAATCACTATGTTGAAGATGAATGATCGGGTGTAAATAAATGTGAGAAAGCACAGTTGGTATTCATGCATTTTAAATCTTCAATTGCAAGTCGTGTAAACTGTTGTTGAAGAGCAAAAGGGTATTAGTATTATGACAGTTATATAATTAAAATCCTTGCAGAGACATCATGCTCTACCTGGAGGTCATTTTCAAATCCCATACCAAGACCTTGAAGGGAATCTTATGTGATTTCGAGTTTAAGGTAAAATAGGAAGAGGAGATTTTGAATAGATTGAGGGATTTTTCCAACTAAGAAGATGATGACAATGAAAACAATGAGGATTTTCACAGTAGAGTTCACAAAAGATTGTTTTGGTCTAGAAACGAATGTTTTTGGGGTTGACACGGAAGGGTTGCAAGACAACCCCTTACTCTACCATTAATTTTTTACCTCAGTCGTCTATAAAACTTTTGAAAGAGTTGACCCAACATTGTTCGTTCACGGGTAAAATAGTCGTCACCCCACAGAATCAAGATGAGCGGCAAGTAGCGTCAATTCAAATTAAAGCTCCAACTTCCGCTGTTATATGAAGCAATTACACGACTTTCTACCAATCCCACTGGTTGATTAGAATTTTGGAAAGGCCATTATGAGAGTTTTTTTAGTTTTGTGGGGATCTGTGATCGATCTCGAAAGGTCATCGAAAATAAAGTTTGCCACGGCAAAATGGGAACGCACAAAGGAAACTCGTCGACAACGGCCGGAATACCACAAGTTCGCGATCGAGTGTGTTGTACCAACTATTAATCGAAAGCTCTCTAATTTTGGGAGCCACTGCCACAGAGCCTGCTACAGTAGCTACCTTTTCTTTTGGTAATTAACTTTTTTTCAAATCAACATTTAATAATTTACTTCCTTTACTTTTGGTAATTAATTTTTTTTTCAATCAACTTTAAATAATTGTTTTTCCTTTTCAAATTATTTGACTGAAGCTAAACCTTTTATCAAGAAGACATGCTCTCAATACCCTCGCCCGAAACTTTCCCCTTTTGCCCGCAAAAGAAACTAAGGATGTGTGACCACAAAGCTTTTGAAAATAGGATCGCCCGGAACGGTTTCACTACTGATAAGTTAAAGTGTGGTTAGAACTAGTGTGCGACTTTATTAGCAGTTTATCAGAGGAATAACTTATCTTCTTTCTAAAGGCAACCCTTTTTCTATTTTTATAAGCTATGATGTATTTGGAATCGTTTGACAGGTTTCAGCATGCATTACTTTCAAAATGTCAAGTTTCCTTTTTTATTCGATTGAGAATTCTTCGACAGAGAAATTTTAAAGAAATTTCTTACTTTCAGAGAAGATATCATCAGATTAATGCGTTGTTTAAAACGACGAAAGAACAGAAATAAATACGATTTTGTCATATTAGATTCCCTTCGGGATTCCTGCACCAAAAACGGTGCAACCGTTGAATAAAAAGTCGAAGAAGAAATGCTGGCCTGGAATATTGTTCTTCAATTCGGAATTTAAAACTATTACCTTAAATATCTTTTAGTCCAAAATCTTGTGTCGTTTTTGGCAATCTTGAATGTGAGTTAAATCTACCGATTATAAATTTGTTTTATAAATTCCTTAAATTTGTGTGTGCGTTAATAATTTATCCTGCTGTTTCAAACAAATTAAATGAAGGACAATGAGTTTCAGTTCGGAAAATTCATTCACTAATAAAAACAAAGGTTTAGAAAAATAATTAAATTATTTATTTGAATTTTGAGAATGGTATAACTGATATTTTTATTTTCATTGACACTTTTACTCAAATTTAAATACTTAGGAATATTATTTATGAGAAAATCTAATAAGTTCCTTATGATTTATTTAACAATCTTTAAATTGCATCCAGAACATTGTTTCTGTAAAGGTCTCTGAAATTTCAACCGTTTCTCTTAATTTTTTTTAAAGAACCACGAACGTGCTGAAAATAACAAAACATTATATAATATAAGAACCTATTTCGGTTCTAATTTCTTTAGATTTCCAGATAGACCACAAAAAATCATAGTAGAACAGTTTAATGATTTTGGCATTTTATTTCTTAAAAAAGGTTTTTTTCTGTAGAGAGTATAAATTCCCCGAATATAAAAAATTATAAATCGTTATTTATAATTTAAGATTTGGTTTTAAACCAAGTTGGTTTTAACTAAAATTGAGATGAATAAAAAGTTTCACGATACGATGGACTGTACGAAATTTTTAGAATTGAAAATTTACTCAATGGACCGACATATACAATTCCACAATTAATTAGAAAATATAGTAAAAAACTTACTTTCTCGCAAGTTTTTTACTATTTTCTAATTAAATGTGGAATTGTATATGTAAGAGAGTAATTGTAAAGTAAGTGAGTTGTATGTAAGAGAGTTGGAGGGTCTTCCTTAAATGAAAAAAAAATTAACAACAATCAATATGTTTTTTTAACTGAAATGATTTTTTTCGAGCTAGCAGTGATCAAAGCAAAAAACGACAAGTATTTGGCGTAGTATCTCATTCAGGAAGGCCGAAAAAACCTTGCCATTGTCTGTATCTTTAATTGCAATAACTCTCAACCATATTAACAGAAGTTCGCGGGAATGGTCACCTAAAATGCGTAACAATTTGGCGGTTTTATGTGCTCTAATATTGTTTAAAACAATAAATTAAAATTAAAAAATTAAAGAGCTTCCTACTACAGTTGTTAAGGTTGGTGGTTCAAATATCTCCAGGATCAAAGAAAATTTATCCAAAAAAGAGAGAATTTGAAAAAAAAACATCTGAAAAATCGAATAGGCATTGTTTAACATGAGGCAAATAAACAATCTGGTTATTATCCATCGATCTTCACGAAAATCCCATTGATTAATTAATCCCAAAAAGATCATGTTTCATGGAATGGTTTTCTTGATTCTTATTCAAGTTCGTAACATGGACATTTTTCTTAAGGGTACGCTTTCCCATAGCAAAATTGATTTCAAGTCAATCGTTAACCTCTCGGCCACATGAGATTCTTCATCGCAGTTTCAATGCAACATTGATTTGATGAAAGTAGGGAGCCTCATTATATTGCTTTAATGGAAAACTACACAATAAGCCAGGAATGATTTCCTTCCGCACAATTCAAGTAAGCAAATACAGGATAAATGCAAGAAATGCTACTGTTTACTTAATAACTTATAACAGTTCCTCCTAAGAAAATCGATGAGATTTTAAAGAAAGTTTTACCCCCTTATGGGCCGTGGACGTTACATCTTTTTGACATGAGATCGAAAATAAATATTCGGTGGTAATTTATTTGTCATATTCCGTAATTTAATTCAATTATTATACTATTACTTAAATTTTTAAATTTTTTTTTACAGTTAAAAATCTAATTAATAATTCTTGAAAGAAATAACATGGTTGCTTGTAACTTGTGACAGGAAAGAAGTTGATAAAGACGTCTACGATTCGGAATTTTACAAATAATCCTATACGAGCTGGATTCCCAGAATATCTATTAGCCAAGATGGCCCACCATGCACAAGAGTTGAAATGAAGTTTTCATGGAAGATTCAAGAAGACGAAATCAAAGAATTTAAAAATCAAAGCTATTTAATGCAACTTCTTAATCAATGATTTCAATGTAAAAAGATGAAAAATTGACCCAAACTGAAAAAAACGGAATTTCCTTTTTCGTAAATGGGCTTTTGATCAACACAAAAACGAATGGAAATATCGAATAATTATTTGATAGTCGTGACCCAGGAAAAAATGGGCTGCATAACGACTTCTTTCAGAAAATTTTACTTTAAAAAATGTATAGAAACAGTTCTAGGAGATTAAAAGAACTAATCTTACAGAATATATAAATTTTTCTAAGACTTTATATAAACCGTTCCAAAAGGTTTTATTTTCAAGTTAAAAGATCCCTTTTGACTACTTCCAACAGTTAACGAATAATACGATACCGTGAAAAGAGGACATCGGTTATCTCCCAATCCTAGGGAAGGTTGAGGGAAATTTTTTGAAGAAATTGACATTTAGAGTGGAACCCCTCAATTTTCCTTTGCAATGTGCCCCTGCCAATAAACCGATCGCTAAGAGCTTCAACGTAAACGTTCAATATTACAAGAATATTGGCATGTATGGTAGTTAATAAAACTTTCAAACCAAGGAACAATATTATTTCAACGTGAAATATGACGCGTTGCATAGGGTGTTCCATTTTGACCTTACTTTTGAATTTTTTGCTGGGGGTTCCACAATTCGTGTGAAATGCGCTAAAAAAATGTGTGATTTTTTATTTTGTCGAAATCTTATTTTTAGGGGTCTCTCAGCGTGAAAACGCGTATAGCGTAACTAACATCCTTGCCAAATTTGGTTTCAATTGGAATTGTTTTGAGGGTCACCCACTCCTTCTAAAAATAGGTCTAGTATTACATGGATACCTTATGGAGTTATAAAAAGGGACAAATTAAAAATTTAGTTTTGTAATATTCTTAGATTTGCTGAATTCGTTGTAATGATGAGATAGTAACGCCTTATTGTTCCAAATTTTATCAAAATTACAACAGTAGAAGTATTTTATTTTAATTTATAACTTTGATATCTTTTTATATTAGTCAAACACATTACCATTAAAAATTTGCAATTTTTCAAGTTCAATTAAAAGAGTACGCTTAAGGCAATCTAGTTAAAACTTTGTAATTATGTTCATTTAGGCAATTGTTATATTTCCCATTTAAAAAATCTTTGGAAAATATTATTTTGAAGGAAATATTTTGCTTGATTATTACTTTACTTTTATTATATAAGGTTTTCCCGCAAGGCCGACTAAATTTTCAAAATTATTGGGCGACCCTTAAAATAAGTCCTATCAAAAGTAAATTTTGCAGGAAGACTATTCAAGCTTCTAAGAAATTTCAGTGCCCCGTTAATAATATTTATGTTACGTCATCCGTTATGCATACAATTCACGCTTTTTCACGCGTTTTTTCACGCTGGGGGACCCATAAAAATAATATTTTATCGAAATAAAAATTCACACGACATAGCAAAGCCCCAGCAAAAATGTCAAAAGTCAGGTCAAAATGGCCAGTTTACTACAAATCATTCTCCGACTTAAGTCAAAATTTGGCTTAAGTCAGGACTTAAGTCATATATACTTAATTTTTAAACTGTTAGTTTTTCGGAAAAAAGTTTGAGTTAAACGAAAAATTAATTTGGCTTTCTTTTGACTTTTTATGTGACTTTGAAGTTTTACTTTGGACATGACTGACTGTGACTTTTTGACTTCGACTTATGACTATCCTAAAATTTCAAGTTTGACTTTGAATTTGACTTTTGACTTATTAAAAATTCGCGTTACTTGTAGTTCACTGAAAATGGAACACCCTGCGCGTCGCATTAACCACAAAAAAAAATAAACAAGAAAATTCATTCGAGAAGCATCATTCTTTTCTATGGATTAGGCTGTTTAAAAAAAAAACAATGAATTGTCAGCATAATTATTTACACTCAAACTGAAAAATGTAATCAAATTAGAACGGGATTTTGCCAAATGGGTCACAATTTCAGTCTGTAAAAATATTTAGAAAGATCAAATAAAATGTAATTTTTCTTGTCATGCTCTAATTCAATCAATATTAAAATTCATATTTTAGAAACACTATTTGCACATTAAGAGATTAAGAGAGAAGAAATAAACGCAAACACAGGCAAACAATTAGAATGCATAATACCAATCTTTAACTTGAAAATAGGCTGCAGGCTGCTGCTCTTTGTTGCGTTTGTGCTACAGAATTATAAACAAATATATACTAGGTAACGGATTACATCATAAATTGACAATTGTACAGCTGTGAGTTTTGAACAAAGAAATTTAAGTAATATAATATATAATGATGAAGATTACTTAATTATGTATTTTTGACCGTTCTTAGTAGTTACTACGTTTCTCATTTTTCAACTTAACAATTTAAGTCCATATTAAATTTATATTAAATATTGTTTAATCTTTAAAATTTTTCTTCTCGAATTCAGTTCAGTAAATATTAAACTATATTAAGAACACAAATCAGGCAGCCTGATTTGTGTACTAAAAAATTTGTTTGCTAAAAATAAAGCCCGATTCAGGCTTTATTGCGCTATAGAATTCTAAAGAAATAAATATTATATAATAGATTACATTGTAAAATGCTGATCTTCTTATGTGATCTTCTGTCTTATGCACATCCTCTTCAGTCGTCGGACACAAGTCCTTGGTAAGGCGCAGACCAGGACGGATGGAGTAGCTTTTGGATTGCAGGACTTGATGACTTCCTTAGTGTGCGTGACGCAAAGTCAGTCAGTAAAATTTAAATTGGCAGAGTTCCCTGGTTTCACGGTTCCTAGTAATGTCGACGCCCAGGGACCAATTCGCTGGAAGGGTTCTGATTTTGAATACCGTGCTGAGGTTGGTTGCAGTCTCTTTACAGTTTACACTTACAACAGATAAGACCGCCGTCAACATAGATGATTACAAACGTTATCTCACCATCCCCCTTTTACGATAGTAGATGCATGATTTTCATCACAACGGGTCAGGCTAAACTTCAATAGGAAGGATTTTAATTTTTTTTCCAGACTTTTGGTGTCTGTTTCAAACCATAAATGAAGTTGATGAGTCTGCACATTTCATTCTCTCTACCAGGAACCAAGAATCTGTCAGGTTGATCATTGTAGATCTCGTACTCAAGTGTACCGCACAGGAAAACCGTCTTCACGCCGAGTTATGACATTCATAGGTCCAGTACTGCTACTAGACTTACGAAAAGAAAAAGTTTCTTTGAGTTCTGATGTCGTTAAAAAATAATAGCTAAAATGTTGTCGAAGTGATCCTTTATCGGCAGAGAAAGTGGGTGACACTATAACATTCAATATTGAAACTATAAATTGAACTGGCTTGCTGCTTCCTATTCTAGATTTAACTTTTGAATAGGATATGCTGTGTCTAACAAGGCATTCTGTATTACTTTATACTCTGTACGAGTTCTTTCCGGAACAATAAACATAGAATCAGATTCCTCGCTCAAAACATAGGTTATTATCCCTTGTGATAGGAGCATGATTAAAGGGGAGTACTATTTGGACATGGTTGCTATTTTGCAGCATATTCATCTACTACTAGAGGATTTAACAGCGGAAATTTATCAACATTCCATGCAACACACAAAATAAAAATTAATATTCTAAATTCAGTACGTATTAATGAGCTTTGCATTGGGCTTTGTCTGTCTGCAAAATAGGATTTAACAAAACATCTTTCTCCATAGTCCCTCTCCAAACTTTTGTTGGTGAATTGGAATGCCCTTCTGTCCCCAGGAAGAGACACCCCCTAAGATTTAAAGTTGAAGCCAACAAGCCAGAAATCATTTTATGCCCATACAAAATAAATAAATTACACGTGAGGCCCAAACAAACCCACATTAATGGGCCTCTTAATCTGCATTTGGATATTTTTATACAATACTTTCTACACATTTATAAAGTTGCTGGCCCGACATTGGTTGATATCTTTTAGCCACTAAACTATTTTTCTTTAATTTATACGAACACCTCAAGTTTTTTTTGTCAAATCTTAATTTCGGACTTTCGTTTAAAACACTTTGGGTCTTTTGAAGTTAGTGTAAAGAAATTTAAGAAAATTACATGTTTGAGACCTTGCTCACTTTCAGATATCCGTTCAATTATATGTTTTGACCTGATTTTGCTGTAGAGATAAAGCATGAGAAAAATATTAAAGTGGATAAGAATAATTTCACATTCAATTTTTCTGTTTTCAATAATTTAAGTTAAAATTATATAAGTTTCCGTTTAAGTTTTAAAAATCGGCAAAAAATAATAACATGCCTTGATTATTCTCCTTCTATTCACGCTTATTTATAAAATAAAAAATGCCTGACAGCCTTTACTGGTTGTTCTGATTCACCTGCTGCATCTGATTCTTGATTCTCCTGGCCATGTTAAGCTGTGCCTGTAGCTTGAAGAGAGCCCATTACAGTGGTACTGGTCATTTGCAGCATTGCAGCATTCATGCCAATTTCAGAAGAAGGTCCTGATGACTGGGCAGAAGACGAACTTGAAGAATGGCAGTTAAAGGTACTTGCATGTGCTCTTATAGCACCTGCATAATTTCAGCTAATTCGGGAACGAGATTCCGATGACAGAATATGAACTTCCAATTTTCTCGTGATATATTTCATCTAGAGCTTACCAATTGTAAAAATCTGCCCAAACGGCTTTTGGTAATTTTTTTACCGACCAAGAACCATAAAAGAACCTATATTACACGACTGTGACAAATGTGTGCCAAATGGAGAAGAATGATAAATTTTCCTTCTGCCTAATCCTAATTAGCCACAGCCTATTCCAAATTTCTAGCTGTAATTTGTTAATCGTTTTGCCAAAACTAAAAGTGACCATAGGGTGTCCCAAAAAGATAATTATTTTTTTTCAATTTCTCATTTGAATGGAGGTGTATTTCTACCTAATTAACTTTTTAAGTTTTTAAATTTTTGGAATATTTTGAGAAATAAAAAATCCGGGATTAATATTAATAGCCTAATAGCTAATACGTAAATGGTTAATAAAGATTATTACAATTGGAAAGACGTTTATTATATTTAAATCAGTTATAAGCGATGAAATTTGCTTTGGTTGTGGGTGGGCGTTCCGGCGTTCCAGTAAAAGTAACTGAACCATGCCGGATTATAGTAGCAGCCTGCTTGAAGGGCACTGGTATCTCGTTAGCGGTTGTAAAAACTTAAGAAAAATTGAAAGCAGCATTATCTGTAGTGACGGCCAGGCTGGTTCGATCGTAGATGGTAACAAAGGCTGTTGTCAGTGATATTTCCGGCAAGAGGAACTAGCTGCAGTATAAACTCTGCCCTACGTTTGATAATTTTAAATTTTCGTTCTTACTTAACTCCATAGGAGCATTTCAGTGAAACACCACTGAAGAAAGCCTTGCCACTGCGGTTTCCTTTGAAAGTAAACTTATCATTATTGGATATATCAGCATTCACATCCTTGTTGCCTTTTTCATTAACACTAGAGGTATGCTGGTCAGCAGCATATTTTGTCAATAAACTCTTCCAATCTTACCAAGATCGATTTGCCCTTAGAGCCTATGTGGAAAAGTATTGATTATGAATGAAGACTACAACTAACATAATGATTGTATATAACGACGAAAATGACGCAAATAAATTAAGCTTGTCCACCTTGGCAGTAGCTTCAGTGATGCAACCACTAGTAAACACTCCAGTGATTTTTCCTGAATTAGCAAATAGAAAAGAATTTACGATGATATAAGTCTTTCAATTTACTTTCCGAACGAAAAAAACGGAAACAATTATCTGAAGTGGAAAGCAAACACTTCATGAAAGTACACCCTAAACAACATTTTTTTCTGGTAAAAAAAAAAAACAGCTGTAATCAAGAATAGGGCTCGGTTTTAACTCAATTCACGTCAAAACCCCTAATTCGAATGAATGAAGAAATACAAATTCCGAATACGAATGATTTTGCGTTACATTCAATTCAACAATGTGAATTTGATTCGAATTAAGACTAGGATTCAATTCACGACAAAAACCAATTCGAATCAATCAGGCATTATTATTGCTCTGACTCAAAAAAAAATTAATTCCAGTTGAAATACATGTGAATATGAATAGTTCTGAGTCAGCAACCGGAGGACAAACCGGTATTCTTCAATTTAAGTCAGGTTGTTTATTAAATGCATATTTTGTTTTTATTAAATTGAGATTATCGATTCTAAATTAATTCTTATTTCCCAGAGATAATCTATGGTAGCTTTTTAAATATACGAATAACAATTCAAATGAAAAGTCACAGCCTTTCAAAGAGAAACTTTATAAAGCGTTTTCATTCGCTTAGAATAGTAGAAGTTCCATCTTTCTCGCGATCGAAAGCGTACTTAGTGTTGTAATCGTTTTTCTCATCTAGTAATCCTGTTCTCTTTTGATCAATATGGAATCAACGAATGAGGTAAAATTATGTTTTTTATTGCAATAAAATAATAAATAGAATAAAATTAGAATAAGAACAATATTCCCGTCCTATGTGGGCGGATAGTGTGACCAATTTTTTAGCACTCCGCATCCTAATTAATTCTACATTCATAATTTTTTTACTCGAACGATTAAACAATTGAAACAGAAATGGTGATAACTGATTAACCACCTTTTTTAAGAAGCGTGTTTATGGGCGAATCAATTTCCAAAAATTAATAAAACAATATCCACCTATTTCTTTAAAAGATAAATGGAACTAAACAAGGTTCCAAATGGTCTGTGCTAAAGTGCCTGTCAATGAACGTCCTGAAGGGGTAATAGAGGGGTAGTAATAGTCTCTTCCTAGATATCTGACTCGTCGGAAGATTCCGGCTCGTCAACCAAACCTCTTCCCTGCCCTCCAAGCTCTCTAGAGGTACTACCAACATCGGCTTTGAGGATTCGACAAAAAGAGTATGGCAATGTGTGCAGAGGTCAATCGAAACGGAGAAGAGCGGCCCGAAAAACCTAACAAGGAAAGAAAGCTCAACACTTTAAATTCTGCAGGAAACTAGCTAAATGGGGTGGGCACCAGGGGTGTGCGTCAAATAAGAAAAACATATTTTTAATCGATTTTACGACTTTTTTATACAAATCGACGATTTTTTAGCTCGATTAATCGGGTAAAATAAATCGATTTCTTAGCGATTTTTGTAGCTTTCGATTTAAAAAAAATATATTTTCGATTTAAATTTTTTTCAATTAATCAGATTTTTTTTTCAGAAACAGTTATTTCATCGTTCAAATATTGGGTTATCTTGTTTTAAGACAACATAAAAAATATTTTTAAAGAGATATTTCTATTTTTACTTCATAAATCTCCTGAATCTCAATACGAAATCCAAGAATCCGAATCCAAGAATCTATGGTAGAGTGCTCGCTTTGTATGCGAAAAGCCATGAAGTTCAATTCTCCGGATCTCCAATTACTTTATATTTTAAGACAAAACAAACAAAATCATACAATATAGTACTCGAATTTATTTTAAGACTAATTATACAAAATAGAAAAATATGCCAGTCCTGGTTGTCAAAATTTTGGAATGTAATGGGCCTCTCTCAATAGCCATTAATAAATGAGTTTGACGAATTGTTTTCATTTTTGGAATCATTCCAACCAACCTTGAGTTTTATGGTTGTGTTTAAAATGAGAAAGAACGAAATTCGACGAGGATTTGATTTGAACTCACGGGTGCAGAGCGAAACAGATTAGCAGTCTGTCGCCTTAACCACTTGGTCACCTCGTCTTATCGAATTATTGAATACCATTATTATGCTAAAATTTTATAATAAAATACAAATTTAATAATGATATTAATAATGATATAATACTAAAGGAAGTTCTTAAGATGATATGTCAATTTCATTAAGATTAAAATTAGTTACGATATCGCGCAAGTGAAAAGTATATATTGAATTTGAGGATTTTGACGGATTATTTTCCCATGAAAAAGTGACTTTTTTCGATATTTTTACGATATTTTTAAATGTATCTTTTTTTTATTTGCAATTCTTGCAATAAATAAGTTATGTGTTATGTGATTGGTATATATTTTCACTCAAAATCTATTATTCGATATATTTTCCATAGGTAAAAAATGTAAAAAAAAAATAGTAAAAAATTCAAGAAACTTTGAAGTCGTTGCGCGATATCTGAAAGTCATTTTTAAAATCTAATATTTGGTCCGAATTTTTTCCTTAGTATTTGGAACAACATACTAGAGGCCGCTTAGAAAAAAATAATATCGATTTATTTTGGACCACCCTAGGCATCAGTGATGTGGATAAAGAAGAGACTAGGGACAATAAGAAATGGAAATTAAAGACGATTCAGACCATCTACAAGGAGCTCGGCCACGAAGGTAAAATCATCGACTATTTGAAGATGGATATCGAAAATGAAGAATGGAAGTTTCTGCCTCAGATGCTGAAATCCGTAATGATGGCCAAAATTCGCCAACTGGCCGTTTAAATTCATTTGATGAAATTCACAAAATTTGAAGAGTTGCATGAAGCTTTTTACAGTTATCAGGTCCATCGAGAAGAGCGGTTTCGTCCGTTTCGATTCCAAGTTCAATCCATGGTGTATTTTCGAGTCAACGATTCCAGGCGCCTAGAGACCTTTAATGGATCAATGTGCTTTAAAATTGCTAGGTACCAAAGTCTGCCACAAAAGTAAATTGTATTGTATTCTTTCAAAAATACAAATGAAATTTGCTGAAAAAGGGTTTCACTAAAGCGAGTTTTATAGTTGTTACTTTTCGATACCACATTATATTTCGTCAGCATCCCCAATTGGTAGTTACAATCAATTCTCGTGAAATATTATATTTAAAAGCCGTCCAACACAACTATGGATTTGCTATCTTAAAACTGAATTAAAACTATGTAATAAGCTATTTTTTTTATTTTATACCATTGAGTGATTGATAAGAGATTATCATTACAATCCATTGTATTAAACTTTTTTTTCAATTCATATTGTGAAATAAAAATGTCACGTAATCATCCATCTTATTTGGATGGTTTTAGGTTCCAAGTTTAATTGGCGTTAACATATAATAAGAACGATTATTTTTGTTAAATGGACTAACCAAAAAATGTTAAGCTATTACGCGATTTAATTGCTAAGTTACGATATAAAAGCTAAAATACGGTCTGGTTTCTACCTGATATAAGTTGCCGTTAAAAACTCTTTTCCAGCGTATTTACAAGACCTCGGGCATATTGATAATAATTGATACTATAACGGAGCAGATAAACTGTTCATCGGTTACATGGGAATAGTGGCAATAATTGTTTTATGGTCTCAAAATATTTCTCTTCTTTTTATACTATGCGTTCATTCATTGAATTATAAAATATAATTAATTGTTTAATGTTTACGATTGTTTTCATTGAGACTCCAATTACTAAGGCAATACTAATTTTGGGGCTTTTATTTTATAATTGGAAATAAAATACAGTAAACGAATTGTTTTAGAAAATAATAATGCTTTCTAAGAATGGATTTTTAGTAAAATTTTGTGTTTTATAAAATCTTGGAGATGCGGAGGATTGAACTCCGGACTTCTTACATGCGAAGCAAGCACTCTACCACTGAGTTACATCCCCATATATAGATTTAAATTAAAATGATACCATATAGAATCTAAATGTTTTTAGAAGAGCGAGTAACTTATAGCTACAATTAAAATTAAACGAATCATTCATATCTGTAAGTAACATTTAATATAGCATATGTATAGTTTTGAAGGGCTTCTAAATTCTAATGTATATCGCAGAAGCTTCATTGTATATACTTGAGCTACAACCAACGCTATAGCCTCTAATTTGGCCATTAGGTTATATCATACTATAAAAATCCAATAGGATATTTTTTGTTATATATATTATTTTTAAAAATATTCATTTATGGATAGAATAAATTGGGATAATACCAGTGAGAGAAAGTCAGCGAGTAATAATACCAGTGAGAAAAAGAGTAACCAAATATTGAAATATATTGCTTCTCTCCTCTTTTCCGTTTTAATCTCACTCGATGGGATATCACCCACCATATAGCAACCAAACTGTACAACACTCATTCGCATCGACAAGCGCACCAATTACCTCATCTCCATCCAGAACCTTAAACCAAAACAACATAGAAAGATGTCGTCCCAATCGATCTCAATTATTCGGGAAAAAATGATCAACGACGCTACATTTAAACCACGCGAAAGATGAAAAACAGCGCTGCCTTGAAGATTTCTTCTTCACCGTCATATAAGCTCCGGAAAATTAAGAAAGAATGATTTCAATTCGCAACACTTAGATCGAGCACTTGATGATTACCAACCGAACTTGGAAGCCCTTCTTACATTTTCCCTGGTGGATCAATCGATGTATGCGAGACCATTCAGTTCAATATACAATATTATCTTACTACCATATCTTACTACCACAACCAAATGTGCGACATCTTCATGAGAATATTGGTATTAACGAAATGTTAAGTGTGAGCTACACCCAGGTATAATCAAAACTGATTACAGCAGCAAGACAAATTAAATTTTCAATTTTTTAAAAAGAGAAGTTTATACATTTCTGGTGGAAACTGTAGTTATAACATGGTGTGATGTTACATTGTTACGATGACGGCGTTATTAACTTTGTTATATATGAAATGTGTGTTTCAGAGTGTCCCGGAATCGGAGTTGCGGTCCTCATCCGGGTGCCATGTAATCACAATCATTCAGGCAACTCATCATTTTTCAATATTTGGTAAGTGTATACCAACTACTGAGACCATCTTCTAACTACTTTTCAACTCATACTTGAGCAAACTGGTAAAAGAAACTAAAATTGAAATAACGTCTATCTGATTTAATATAAAGTTCTTGAATACCTATGGAATTAGTACACGTATTATTTCTCAAACATTTTAGGGAGATGATTAGACTAAAGCTCATTTTCTTGATTCGTCGTGTTCTCTATCGACATTTAATTATAAATTGTTATTGTGTGAAAATATAAAACATTTTTTTTCTGAAAGAGAAAGAAAATTTTTTTAAATTGCGCATTACTTTTAAATAACGTGGTAAAAATAAAAAATATATATTTATAAAGGCTTAAATATATACCTTTCATTCATGATGGGATTGAATAAATGTATATGTCTAATATCCGAAAACAGGTAGAAGAATCTTTATACCTGCCTGTATTACGGCCCTAATTTTCCCGCTTCTGATTGGTCGGTGTTTTGTCGTTTTTGTCTTTCTTATATTGTCGCTCTTGTCTTTCTTGTTGCGCTAGTCCATGTGGCTTTCTTGCAATAATTTGCTGGAGTTCTGCATTTGATCTAATATTTTAGTTATGTATCGAATTTTTAAATACATTTTCTCCTTTCCTCTTCGGTTCCTTGTTTTTAAATCATTTAATCAAAATAAGTAAATTTAAAAAAGAATATTCGTCGTTTTTTTTTAAAATAGCCAATGAATAAATCTAAACACTCAAATGTTGTAATCATTTAGATTACTCATTGATTCTACTGAAAAACATAACAAACATGTTTAAAGTTTTTTTAGAAGGGATTCTAGTGTAGGATAAAATATAAAAAAGACTCCAACTACCTGTACCCCTTTTCCAGGTGAGCTTATAAAATCTGCTTACCTGGGGCGATCCCATAAAAATGTTCTCTCAAATTTGTTTTTATATCATATTTCATGCTTCATCACTTTGAAAAAATAAATATGCATTCAACAGTTGATATTATAAAGCAGTATCAAACATTTTTCTGTTTAAAATTTCGAGATCTATTATGTTCATTGACTCGATAGTAGATTGTATGAGTTAAATCAAACAAAAATCGATATAAATTCAGTGGGTCACTCTAGAAAATTTCTACCACCTGTGGTAACTGCAGGAGAGTGTGGGTATTTAATGTGAGGTGTGACCTTCTTCCAGATGTAATCCATACGGACTACATATACTAAAATTGGATCGATACAGAGAAGATTAGCATGGCCCCTGCGCAAGGATGACACGCAAAATCGTGAAGCAGATCCCATTTTTTAAATAAGTAGGGAACGATCCAGTTGCGTGTAACAAATTCCAGCTCGTTATCTTTTGTTGTTTTCGAGATAAAGGCGATTTTAAGTTCGGATGAAATCTAAATTAGGATATGGTGAAAGTTTGCTGCCACCAGAACCATCTTTAAAATTTATTAAAATTTATTTAAATTATATAATAACAAAGGCTGGGAAGTCTGCTCTGAGTCCCTAAAATTTAAATTTGGTTGAAACAATTTAAGACCCCGTTTTATTAACTTTTATGAGGGCCCCAGATGAGCTCTTTTTTATTCATTCTGATAGTGTTTCAAATTCAGCGCGTTCCTAGCGTTTGAATGAACAACATTATCTAGCGGTCAAATTAGAAAACTTATTTCAAATATATATAATATTTTTTTTTATAATTATTCATCTTATCGTTTCATCAATTTAAATTGTACAAGAACAAAAAATGCATTGAGACAAGCTTACCATTTAATACATTTACATGGCCCGACCATATTGTTAGAGGGAAAAAGGGAATAAACGCATTTTACTTACTGTTTTACGATTTTAACATACTTCTAATTTAATTATTACTAGTTTTAATTAATGAAGGGCTATCATAAACTCCTTTTCTTGATGATTTTTTAATACCAAAAAAGCATATATTTTTTTCTCTGTTCCTTCTTAGTTAACACAAATTAAGGTAAATGAATGGCTTAATATCTTTAATACCATATATTTCTATAGATCAACGATTGTAATCAAGCCCTTGGTGCAGAAAGGAATAAATGGAAAAATCATTTCATTTATGCAACACTATACTTAACTTAAAACAATAATCTTAATTTGGTCCATTGTATTGAAAAATCAATCGACATTTTTATTTTTTAGAGAAACCAAAATTAGAGCACTTTTTCCATTTCCTCAATAATATTATCTGCAACATAAAGAATCGGGTAAAAATAAATATGACTAAGCGTTTTCATTTATATAATTAATATAATTAAAACTATGAAAATACTTAACACTATACATTATAAAATATTAATATAATTTTTTATATGACTTTATGTTAACAGCCAAAAATGTAATATAGCCTAATTTTGATAAAATGAATCAAATAGAAAACCGGAAAACGAATTTAAATAAGCCCAACTATCCTTAAATGTTATGTTAGAAATTTGATGTTATAAAGATTGCTTGAAAACCCGTATACAAATATTTAAATACCATACATTGCGTTTTTTTCAGTAAAGGCCTTTGGCGCAATGGATAACGCGTCTGCCTACGGTCATTGTTTGATAGGAAGCAGAAGATTCCAGGTTCGATCCCTGGTAGGCTCGATTTTTTGGCTCATTACATCACAAAAAAACGTCCTTAACAATAATCTGCGATGGCCGGGAATCGAACCCGGGTCGACTGCTTGGAAGGCAACCATGCTAACCTCTATACCACCATCGCTTGCAACATATTAAAAAAAGTTTGACTTAAAAACTGTTTTTCAATTTAAAGATCCCATACGTTTTATTCGGTACTGCTATGGGTTTAACATTTGTTTTCAAATATTACTTTAGATTTTTTCCAAATATTTTGTCATAAATATAATTTCAATTCTTCGGTTTTTAAAATATTATAATTTAAAGCAAACGTATTTTTATAAATCTGGAAAAAGGTATGTGAATAAGTTTAAGCTACCGTATAATTTTTTACCTTTAATACCAAAAAGTATATTCTGATACTACTATATTTATAATTAACTTAAATTTAAAAATATGTATTATTTCACAAACATCCTTTCATTAAAAACGAACTGAAATTATATATTTTATATATTAATTTCACAGTTCACGGTCACCTGCAGTTGAGGCACAAATGGTGGCATTCATGTCTAAGTTGGCGAGTTCATGATCGAGTTTGTGAATGAGGAACACCTCCCAACCAACGACGAGAGGGAGGACAAAAAGAACTCCGACTCTCACGACTGATGGGAAAGGAGAAGAGAAAGAAGATGGGCAAGTACTATCTTCCTCAACATCTCGGTCTAGAAGACAAGGGTAAGGACTGACAACTAATTTGTTGTGTCTTCTAATTTCTGTATGAATAGCTCATTGATGGTCACTACCGACGAAGGGTATTGCCCAAGATGCTGCAGTATCATGCTACGCCGTTTCAATGATGGTCGCGTCAATCAACCGTGCTTTGGACCGCTATCCATCTGGACGTGCTAATACTCTTTCAGACTGCACGCGTTCAAAATGCTTCTCGTTGGTCGTCGGAATGTTGACTAATAGCAAAAAATATCTTATCACAGCAAGTAGCAGCCACCTTCAGATACCGATTCTCTCGCTGCTTTATTTTTTTCTTTTGGTAAAAGGCCCATTGCTTTATATTTTGTTTTTCTCTTTCCGATTGAAGCATTTCTTGTCTCATGTTCCCCTTGTGTTTTGCAATGTTCCCATATTCACTGTTTTAAATCTTGTTATATGAAAAATAATATATATTCAGGTAAACAATATAAGAGAAAAAAATTCTTACGAAACTATTCAAAAAGTAATTTTTACTTGTAATTACTACTTGTTAGCTATTATATAAGTTCAGTACCTATTTGCTCTCCGCCTAAAACCGGTACCGGGCACCCGGGCCCAAGAAAATTTTGAAATGCTCTCGCGGGAGACCCAGTAACTTTTACTAGTAGCCAAACCTGATTAAGGTGAATAATAATAAATGGAGGCAAATGATTTCCGTTTTTTTTTCATAGTGACACTTCAAAGTTCTCTCGCACGGTTCTCATGATGGCAAAAATTTAATTACGGCGAATCTGTAATTCTTTACAAAGGCGAAAAAATTCGCCTGATTGTGATTTGAACCCGATTAATTTGAATGATAAAACGAAGGCGAGTTCTTTCTGAATTGTTTTACATAGTGAAATATTAAAGTTCTATCGCACGGTTCAAGTAGTTGGAAACGAAGTAAATTTGTTTTTTTTTGGTTTCTTTGTTTTTCTTAATTTCTAAAACATTTTCTTTTGACTGATATAAAGGGGCCCACTGGACTAGTATACTCACAGCAGTGTACATATGAGCACTATTAGATAATTAGTAGGTTGGGATTTATTGAGTGTCTGCTTTGTGGCTTTTGTATATTCATAACACCTTTAGTGTTTAAAACTTGCATGGCTTTACCTTTAGGTCATTGACGATTGCTCCCCCAAGTATGGAACCTCAACACAGACCTTAATTACTTAATAAAAGTTTAAAATTTTATATCCTGCTTCCGTCAGGCTTGATTTTGAAGACAGGTTCGTGGAATGCTTTTTCCTCGCGATTTCTTCAACAATCGAGTTTCGAGGTTACAGTTTTCGTTACATCCAGGCCTTCTACCTTCGGACTTTGCCTTCGATCTTCCGACAAATACATAAGTGTATAACAATACTTTTACCATACTAACGATAGGATTTGAATTGATATATTAAGATCCGTATTTGTAGGAAATTGATAACATATAATCTCTTATCCCATAATTTTATCTGCCCTATTTTTCCCACTCTAAGAACCTAAGCAAGAGGGGCACTTACAAACTCACTTTTTTACTACTTTTTTTACTTGTATATTACTTCTAAGTTTTCTAAGCCCATATCCAGTTATCGGAGGGTAAAGTATTATATTTTACATATTATTGGTTGCATGGTGTCTCCTTAACCTTTGTAGAATAGGGACTTGCTTCGCATCACACATTCTAGTTAACTGGTGAACTTTCTGCAGAAAAAAAAAATATTGATCATCTTATGACTGATTCAGAAACGATTGGAGGACAAACTATGGTGGTCACTATAGACGAAACATTTTTCAGAAGAAGTTTCTTATCTATATTAACTATTATAAATTTATTTACTGAATTAAATTAATAAAGTCTTGATGAAAAAGAAGGAAATTATTAAATGGACTATGGGTTTTGTGATGTGTTGAAATGGTAAGTGGGAAATGTTTTACTGATTCATTTACGAGATAGAACCGAAGAAACATTACTAGCAGCAGCAGCAGCTACTAAAAATGGATAAACTTAAGATCCATAATTTTTTCAGAATGCTGGAAAGATTATTACAACCCCACGTACGTACGGTACACGTTCGGGGGTATAAAATCTGAAATTATTGTACCTTAATGTAATTGAAAAACTATTTACACGTCTTGTTGTTTTCTGTATCATTTCTAGTTACTTTTCATTAAATACTGTCGCATAATTGCAAGCTGTAGAGTAAATCTAAGGTAATTGCCATTATTTCCGTGACTTTGTCATCATAACTTTAACGTATTTAGAAATTTAAACTAAGCATTGATTGAATTAGCAGACTTTCAAGTCTTTTGTGCTTCTTAATAGCAGGTGGAAAACAAAAATTATATGATAAAATGTTTTGCCTTTACCGTTTTCCTCATTAAGAATATTATATTGTTCCATATTTTTTAATGTATTTCCAATCTTGCTGCTCAGTTTGATAAACTGACCTTACCGGTTACTCCATTTGGTGACCAACATGTTTTTTGTCAAAATAAAATTTAACGCTAATTCGTCTTTATCTTCTACTGTATAAATACTTATTATATATACATTTAAATTACTCAATTTTAAATCTTTCATATATTCATATTTGGGAGGGGGAAAAATGGATTCAAATAAAAAGCCAATTTTGCAATGCCCGTTAAAAATTAATGGTTGGTTTAGTAACAAAAGCTTTAGAGTGTCAATGATTATTCAAAACTACAGACTAGTTTTTATCCACGTTTACGCAAAGTTGATGATGAGATAATCGCACAGTGCATCTTATAGAGTAGCTCATTTACCCATTTGTGCATATAACTTTTAAGTTTACATTTTGTCTGAACGCCATGCTGACCATATGAACGATAAAAAGAAGAAATTTTATATTTCAGAAGATGTGATAATATTAAGAACAATTAATATTAAGAAGAAATCATTATTTTTAATGATACTTAAATCAATGGAAATTTTCCTGGTTGCAGTTCCCTTTCTTCAACGAGTTCGTAAATGGGAATGGAATAAAATTAATTTTCAGATCTCTTTCCTTGAAGATATTTTCCCTAGGATGTGTAATAGAGTATTTTTGACATGCTGATCCACATCACTGGCCATGACGTACTTAATATTCCCGATGTTTGGAACTTCCCAGTTAGCCTCTTTTATCGCCCTTACTATATAACGTGCAGACTCTTCCAGCGGCTTTTTCTTCTAAAAAAAGAATCTCGACAGGGCTTTTCTTTTCAACTTATATAATTCAGATTTTAAATTTTAAACAAAATTAAGCCTTTTTCAAATGAAAAATGTAAAGTAAAAAAGAATTACCTTATAAGTTTGAATATAACACTGCTTTTAATTGATGGATCCGACGGTTTTGAAAAAAAAGCTCTAGAAATCGAATAGATTGACAAACAGGCAGACTCTTCCGGTGGTTTTTCTTTAAAAAAATATTTGAGAAAAAAGAAATAAGGGACTATTTTCTCTTAATTTATTTCTCTTCAAAGGGAACTATTTATCCATCTATTAACAATTATTGTATACTATTGTTTAATTTTTAAATATATAGAAAGTCTTAGTTACCTGCTAGTCGTGGTGTTTTTTTGTGAAGAAGAAGGCGCGAAAAGAAGCAAAATGGGTACCTAAGTGAAAAAAGTCACTCTCGGCTTTGTTTTGGGGGAAAACTCTTCTTCATAAGTGTTGGCATAAAACATTCTTTAGCAGGAAGTTCAACTTTGATGTATGTCGGATAATATTCAAATTTGAAAAGTGAAAAACGAGAAACAGGTAATTATCTTGTTTCTGTTTTGAAGTTGAAGTCATACAAGAATTAATAATTGGATTCAAGTAATAAATTAATTTCAGTAATATTTTTAGAAACAATTCTTATAATATTCTTTGAATAGTGAATTATTTTTTAAAAATGCAATGAGATAAATGGCTTTAAATGGATAAGATTTTTAAAATGTTTTTACTTAATGGCGGATAGAAAATGTATTTAAAAAAAAAGTTGATCGAGTCGAAATTTAGAGTAAAAAAAAATATGCGAATTTCGGAAACGTAAATATGAATGTCAATTTTTTCACTCTTCAAATTTTTACTGCTTTCGGATACGAGTTCGGGAACATGTTTTCATTGATTTATGAATGATTCGCCTTACATATTAAAACACAATTCACTAACAATTGAAAATAAAATCACACATTATTGCTTATGGTGGGCTTAGGGTGTCCCACTTTACACATATATTTATTTATTTTAATGTCCATCGAGATTGAGGTGCGAAATCATATTTTGCGCCATGAATAAATGCCAAAAATAGTAATTGTTATTTTACGGTGTTTAACAAATTTCCATGAATATAATATTCCGAGAAGGAAACAGAACTCCTCGGTTTATATAATAAAACTAGTTTTCTTGAAATTATAGCACAAAATACGCAATATAGTCCACCAGGTGGAAGGAGATTAAAATTTTTAGCAGACGATTACAATTGCAGTATATATATATATTTCAACACTTCGTAGTCATTAAAGGTGTAGCTCTTTCCCCTTAAAGCAGTTGATGGATGATGTTCCTTCAGTAATGTTCAAACAATCAAATAAAGAGAATTCATGAAAACATTCACATAAGGACAAAATTATTGTCGTGATACACTGATACATGAGTGAAATCACACTGATACACGAGTGAATGTTTTCGGACATATAAGTCACCGAGAGAGAAAGAGGGGATCTGCACAGGTCGGAAGAGGACCCACACATGTCTGAAGTCGGGGGAAATGTTCCCTTTTTTTCTTCTTTCTTCGCCTACCCAAGTAAAAAGATCACGAACCTCATCTACACAGAGGAACCAAAACGCTGCAACTCATACAAGGATTTCAACTCCAGAACAGCGAAAAAGTCATCATTCGGTCGGGAGGGCAACTCCACAACAGGATGGACGTAGACAATTTCCACCGCATAAAAAACCTTCTCACCACACACTTCTCCTGTCAGCTTGGCAACGAGGTAACCACAATACACGACTCCACTATCACGTCACGTAAGATCGCTGGCTTATGTATTTATTCTTAGGATTAAAGAGGTTAAGTTTTGTTCTCCACACACATGCATTAACCATAATATGATTGAGTATTCAACATACTCCTCATCAAGTTTTACTTCTCGTATTTCAGCTTTTTGTTGGATTCGAAATCAGGGTCCGCAACATGGAAGAGGGCGGTTGGAAAGAAACATTTGAAGTTGCATTTGTGCTTGGCATTTGAAATATTGCCAGAAACACCTATATAGCTGAACCTAGTCTTCGGAGTCTTTGGGCATTTGATTTAACCACACAATTGTCGTTAATTCCGTCAGGAGGAGCCCCAAAGAATAAATGGTTTGGCGTGATTAACAGCCCACTTTCTTCAAATTTTGTGTTCTTTGAATGAGCTACCCGATCGAGTACCTTCTCCTCTAAATAGGATCCACGAATCATTTCAACAGTCGATCTAAATCTTGTTGAAAAAGGAAAAAAGTGAGTCTGTGAGGAATCCAAAAGTATTCCTCCCATTTCCCAAGGTCGGCTGATGCAATAGCACGCCGTCCAAGCGCTGGTATAAAACCCACCGCTTCTTCCACAGACTTCGGACTCTGAATTCTGTATTAGTACCTTTTGTATTTGGACTCTGGGCTTTTGTACCAGAACTTTTACTAGATGTAACTCTGTATCTGAAACTGTCCAAGTAGCAATACACCTATTTGGCATAAAGCCTGTGTGACCAACTATCATCTTATTCTCTCAGCAAAACCTTCAACAGTGATAGGATCAACTAGACCCTCATCAAATAAACAACGATCCATCACAAATTGGCGAGTCTACCAGGGCTGGTTTCATCGCCTCTGCAAAACGTCGATACAACCAGACCAATCATTGAAATCATCCCATCAAAACCTGGCAAGTCTTTGGGTCTTCACTTTCTTCGTTTAAAACTGCATCTCACCAAGGTACGAAAATTAAATCTATCCACATCAAGAGGAAGCGGAGCAAAGAGAGAAAAACATCCGGAAATAGTCCCACCGGATGAGCGAATATACGATATTTCAAATCATCGGAAATCAACACTACGTGATCGACACATTCAAGTTAGAAATCAATCTGCATCTACAAAATTGAAGAAGAAAAACTCATCTCTACCTACATTTTTGCGTCAAAGAAATTTAAAACTTCTGTATCGATCAAAACCCACAGTTTGAATTCACAGGAAGAAGCTAGTTTTAAATCGACCAAAGCAACATCACCTTTATATATTTCTTACCACCACAACATTATTCAAATACTAAAATACTTATCTATCAACCTTCTCGAACGGAGGAAGGAGGAAGCCTTAAAAAAGAAGTAACCTTGAAAATTATCTACATTGCGCATCAGCCAGAAAAAGAAGAATACAAAGCTGAAGGTTAAACAGAAAAAGGAAAAAGATCTTTTCGTACGTCGCAATAAGAAAACCTTGAAAGCGACCACTTTTTCAATTGAAAGGAAGAACATACAACCTTGAAGAAACTCACGCAGGTGTGCAAGGAATTCATCTACGCAAAAACAACAAGAATTTCGGCAGCTACGTCATACAAAGAACGAGACCTTGATTAAGGAGCGGAAAAAACTGCAAGAACCAAGGCCAAATAAAAAGTCGTAGAAGAAAAATATCTGAAGGACAGAGGGCGTGAGAGAGACCTTCAAGCTGGATTCATGAAGAAAGATAAAGCCACAACAACGACGTAGTTTCAAGTTCAAACCGCGTCATTAAAAAGGACCTTAACGCATCACTGGTGAAGCGAGAAAAACCTTCAACAACTTTCAACAGAGAAGGATCCACCCTAACTCTTTTTACTGCACACTCTCTAATCACTATAAGCAACAAAAAAGGAAGGACACCCACGAATACAAACCGGAAATGGAGACAGACAGAAGGGAAAACGAAGCAAGAGGTATTGCTACCTTCCTAGCAGATCAATTTACCCAACTATCCGTCAAAGAAGAAAAGAACTCCATCCCTATATTCTCGCTAAATACAATGGAAACGACAGTAAGAGACTGGCTAAATTTCCAGCTGAACCGAATGGAAGAATTAGAAAGAAAATTAAACATTATTATTGCACAAAAAGAAGAAGTAGATTATTACGATGATTACTATGAAGACGAAGATTACTACGAAGAAGAAGATTATTGCGACGACGACAACGAAGAAGAAGATTATTATGACGAAGAAGAGAACTACGAGGAAGATAACTACAATGAAGAAGATAATCAAGATGCAACACATACAAATTTTCAAGGAAATTGCTTCTACTGCGGAAAACAAGGACACAAAATCAATCATTGCTGGGAGCGTATTAGAAACGTAGAGGAGCCAGTACAATAATAAGCAAAGAATTGTAAAACCTGGCTAAGTAACCTCATGACGACTAAACGCATCACACTAACAAGTTCTGACAAAACATATTGGAAAAAATAGTATTAAAGTAATCTCCAAAAGAAGAAAAAATCCCTGAAATTTACTACAAGAGCGCCAAGTAGGCCAGTCTCGATGACTCTGACGACCTTCAGAAGTTTGAGCATCAAGAACGTCAATCGGAACCCGCAACTACAAGTAAATATTCCTTTAAGGATAACAAGTACGCATACGGCATCAGGTTTGACATCTTGTATTAGTTTCACGAATGGAGGATCGAGTTCATTGACTACTACAACACAATCGACTAGTATAATCACGGAAGAAAAAAAAATCACCGCGTCACAATCAACAACTTTGGAAAAATTCAAATTCAAAAGTTACAAATTGGAAATTCAACAATAGTAACAACCACAGGATTAAATATTAAACCAAAATATATACTACAAAAACGGCACTATACACTTCGAGGAAGAGAACGATCGTCATTCAACAACCACTATCAGCAAGAGAACACAAGAGACTGCATAAAAGGAACTTATTCTGATTGAGCGTCCCACTCTACAGCTGTTACGGTTAGAAAAGTGAAGGTCGATGATCTCCCCTACTAAAAGAATTCTACTGATAAATAGAAAAACCCCGCCGGCGGAAAAAAAAAGAAACACACGAATAAATAGAAGAACCCCGCAGGCAAAAAAACAAAAGAGAAGAAAAGAAAGTGAAAGCGCGTGTAACGCTACTGGTCTTTCGAAACAAAGACATCAAGATGACATGAAGAATTTCTTAAAGAGAAACTATTACTCAAGAAGAAGAGAGCGACAGCGGAATTATGTAGAAAAACTAACAGGAAAAGTCACGAGCTCAACAACTGAAAAATTGTTAAAACGAAAAGTCAAGAAATTAAAATCATCTTACGGGCGGCGGAAGAGCACTATTACAGCTGATTAAAAAGAAAATATTGGAAGATAAAACATATTCAGCAACAAATATGAAGAACAAAAAAATCAAGAAATTATTCCCCTCAAGATTACGGAACATAATAAAAATTGAAAAGGTACCTATGAATTGATCACTTAAGGCCACAAAATTTTACATTGGATGAGCGAAGAAGCGCGCATTATTACCATGGTTTGGCTGTAAAACACGGCACGTGACTAGATTTGTGGAAAATAAGGGCCCAAATATTGACCACAATTTAGCACGGTTTAAATGGAAAATATGAAAGATATATTATCTTTCTTAACCTGGTACTTCGTCACCCAATTGATTGGATCCCACAACAATTATAGAAGAAGTAATTCTGAAGTTTTTACTCTTCGAACGTCAACCGATTATTGCTCTAATAACCTATTGAGACGATTGTTCCAAGGTTATAAACTGATATATTAAATAATAGAGCAAAAATAGTTTCATCACGAGAATCGAAATGAATGATTCAGATGATCTTCACTGCAGCCTATCGTAAATGAAAAACGGAGGCGGGCATAAAAAAAAAATGGTGACGTAAAAGGCCTACATTAAACAAAAAGCAAGCGCTTGCATACACAGAAAGTATCTAACGTCAATTCAATACTGCCAAGAAGAAAGATTAAATATATTCTTAGGCACTTCAGAGGGAAGATGGAAGAAAGGAAGAATCAAACAAGTACCCTTATCTTCATAAAAATTAATGAAATCAAGAACAGCCAGACTGAAATATCCGCCAACAAAAATGATCTGCTCGACAACGAATCCTCAAATAGGACGATGCCCACACCAGAAGAAATTACACATCCGTGACAGCGGCGGTACCGTTTTTCATAGGATGAAGAAAAATCATCTCAACAAGCAAGGAGCCGTGACAATTCACACCTGAAAAATAGAAGAGAGAAGAAAATAAGAAGAGGAATAACAGCACTAAAGAAGCGAGGAAAACACGAAATTAAAAAATCAAGAAAAGAGGAGAGTCTTGATCTACGGTAATATCCAGTAAGGGAGAAACTGAAGGAAAAAGTGATAGTCATACCAATTCCTTTTGGGCCCATAATACTAATAAAGCTGAAAGAAATTGGCGTATGAAAAAAAAAGAAGAAGAAAAGGACCGCAACTCGTCACAGATATCCACCTAAGGGTACAATAACTGTAAGTTGGAAAAGAGCAATGTTGAAGCGGCCACTCCGAAAAAAGAACAAGGCAAGCCTACGGACTGTTTCCAGTCTTAGTAAGCCGAAAAGAAGAAGAAAGACATGTGCTACATAGGAGTAGGGAACAAACCAATCACACGGTGAAAATAATTGTGATTTTCAAAGTTCGTCCAATAGAGAGCGAAAATGAGTCATTTAGTGGGTTTGCATGAATACCACGACGACCCAGCGGGGCGGAAAAATGAGATTCGACTATTAAGAAACCGACTAGAAGAGCTGCAAAACAAGGAAGTGGAAGCATACAAAGAAAAAAAGAAAAAGCAAGCAAAAGCAGAAAAGATTCAAAAAAGGTTGGACCAAGTGTACCGCGAGTGTAAACCACCCTGGTGGACCGATACCAGCAATCTATGCATCGTTTTGCATTATAAAGAAATTGGACTGAAAAAACCTGTGGAAACAAAATCCCAGCTGGCAACGGCACTATTAGAGTCTTTAAGTAAAGAAGTGAGACAACTTTGGAAAGCATGGGAAATTTCGTACGGAACCTGGGAAGAAATACAACAGATGATCCAATCTACTGAAGAGAGACTCAACATTTTACGGCACTAAAACAGAGAGGAACAACACCGAATGATCACTTAACGGTACACAGAAACGGTTACTTTTTCTTCTTCCCACTAAAAAGAAATCGTCGGAGTATCGTCAGTCCAAACGTATCTAAGGAAAGGAACGACGTGACTAAATACAGTGCACAAAATTGTGATTTTAAACAAATTTCATGAAAAGAAGTCGAGATAGCTCGAAGAAAAGAAAAATCGAAGAAAGCAATCAATTGAAGAAATAAGAAGATAAAAGCAGTGTTCTCAAGACCCGATTAAAACTGCAGATGGAAAAAGAGAAGGAATGCGACAACGACACAGCTGCACTGGAGTATAAAATTCAAGCGCTAAAGCGTCGGATGGAGGTAATGAAAGAAAAATCAGTGGACGCAGCGACGGAGATAGCAATAACTGCTGCCAAACTGGACGAAGTGCGGGAGAAACAGTTTCACGTTTCTCGAGAATGGTACAGATCTGTACCCACCCCTCGGTATCTATCATACAGTATCACAAATGTATGCACGCTTGGGCATGCAACCGAGATTGGCCAGAAAAGCAACTCAGTTCAAAGAAAGTTCAAATGGATGTTGGCAACTTCGGAGGTACTACACGAAGAGGAAAAAGAACTCACGGAGAACTTGGAGATTTTTGAAGAATCCTGGACGGGAACACAAGAAGTACGGCAGGCTATGAGGCTTGAGCTTGAAGAGCTAGGAGATCAACTAAAACAAGCGCAAGATAACTGCGACACCAAGAAGAAGAAGCATAATGGATTGCGTCAAACAAAAAAGAAATCCACAAAGAGAAAACTTCAGCGTGGAGGGAGGAGAGTGCTGTCCGATTCAGCACTAAGGATCATAAAGACACTGGCAAAAATCAACGCAGCTAAAACTCGCCCAGAAAATGGCAACCGACCCGCACCCACCATAACAGCAAAGCAGCACAAGAAGAAAAACAAGAATTAAACGATCAAAGAAAATCATCATTTTTTAAACCATTTGAATGATATTGTCGTGTTCATTGATATACTTGTATACCCTTCATTTATATAACCAAAACTTTCTGCGGAGGGGGGGAAATTGTGAGGAATCCAAAAGTATTCCTCCCATTTCCCAAGGTCGGCTGATGCAATAGCACGCCGTCCAAGCGCTGGTATAAAACCCACCGCTTCTTCCACAGACTTCGGACTCTGAATTCTGTATTAGTACCTTTTGTATTTGGACTCTGGGCTTTTGTACCAGAACTTTTACTAGATGTAACTCTGTATCTGAAACTGTCCAAGTAGCAATACACCTATTTGGCATAAAGCCTGTGTGACCAACTATCATCTTATTCTCTCAGCAAAACCTTCAACAGTGATAGGATCAACTAGACCCTCATCAACTAAACAACGATCCATCACAAGTCCCTTAATGAACTTAATCCTCATGAGAAAATGACGGTCAACAAACCCATTGCGATATTCTGTATTCGTCTGGTGGCCCTTTTTAATGTTTTTTTTTCGGGCAGCAAATAACCTTCCAATTAGTTGTTAACAAATTTTCCTTAGCTCTACTGTATCACAATCCCAGCACTCAACAAAGGAAAAAATTTAAATTTTTATAATATATTTTGTCTTTTCAATCCATTTCATTACAACGAAAATTGTTCTATGCTACGACCACATTAGTTCAATTATTCAGTTTAATGAACAGTACGGTCAAAATTAACTTGAGGGGCACAAAACAGGTAAGAACCCCTCAATTTTATTTGAACCATACTGTACCACACATTTACACATTTTTTTGCGTGTAAGAAAGATTGCTTTGCAAAATTACCAACATATTAGAAATTGCTTCCTGTTTTGCTCTCCGAGAGCGCGTAATTCTTGTCGACCTAATTATTTTTTCTTTTGTCTTGTCCAACCAAAACCATGTCACGGCATGCCACTACATTCCTGTTTAGGAAAATTAAAGAATTCTTCGAAGTCATTGCCGATGATACACAGGTTATGGAGGACAACACAAGAAACCTTTTTTGGACAACAAAAAAAGTTTTAAATCTTGACTCTCGGTCTACAAGAACCAGTAAGTTACTAAAAGAAGCGATATAAAGTTAAGAAATGCGCTGATAAAAGGTAAGCGAAATCGGTAATAACATAAAACGTTCCATCCTGATAAATTCCCTTCCATATCTTTCTATGTGTATGATTCTTTGTAGATTTTATTCCAACATCCTGAGCAAAAAATAGATCAAATATAGATGTGTATGTTACAATACAGATGTGTATGTTAAAATATTTTATGTATATATTCAATATTTAACTACCTGCGAATTTATGTGCATGTCTCGTTTTGCGTTGCAAATTCACTGCAAAGTCATTGAAATACCATCATGTCTGTTTAAATACATAGAACAAATTTTGCGCAGGTGTGTTAATGTTTATTCAACATTTATCAACCACTTCAATTACAATTAGAAACTCGATTATCTAAAATAATAAATAGTAATTTTTAATATGAACTCAATGTGATGAGGAAAACATCTTTTTTAATTGTTTCCGATAACCGGAAGCGGCAACATAAGAGCTTTTGAATTCCTTGGAAGTCAACTTAACAACTAATTTAAAATTAGATTGGAGAGATCTATTTGCTCTGCAGTAGCACTACCTAGAGCGAGCAAATTGCGGTCCCGCAATCGAAAATAAATCAATCTTTAACAACAATCTATTTTGAAAAACATTAAATATCTGTTGTTTTGTTATCCAGAATTAAACAAAATATTTTTTTAAAATTAAATGATAAATCCTTAATGAAATATTGTCGTAAGAAAATATTTTGACTCACTGGGGCTGTGAGTTCCAGGTTAAGACGATTGATGAGTCCCTTTCATCAAGACAGGAATTCAACAAAAACTCTCAATTCCTGGAGTCAGCTCCTGTTCGTCCGTACGATCGATCACAACGTTGATTGAAAGAATAAGAGTGAAAAAATTGAATTCTGCCAAACACATGACAACCACAGCAGCCCCAGCCCCCTCTTCAACGTTTTTTAGAAATCCCTTGTAAGTTTTCCTTTGTTGTGTGTCGTTTGAAGAAACAAAGGCCATCGAATCTCCCAATCTTGATAATTATCCCTATTAAAGAAGAGGTACTGCCACGTCTAGACGTGCGACCAAACGCCATGAATGTTACCATTTTGAAAAAAAAATCCAGCATTTGAAGGTATATGTGACATGAAATGCTTTCGTTTCGTTGCTTTAGAAGAAACAAAAGCTTTCATCGAGTCCAATTTACCCTGGCAACGAGAATGTGGATAACCAAGACGAGTTTAAACCTCTTGTTATTCCGGATGCCGTAACTGCCACCATTTAGAAAAATTCGGAGCATTTGAATGTATTCACGATGGAGAATTATCTAGTTGTCGTAATTCCCTTCTCTCTTTCTTTTGGAAAAAGAGTGTTGGATGCTGCTGAGTTTTTTTAGATTCTTCTTTGTCTCTTTCCGTTGTTAATTTTCTCTCTTTATTGCTGTGTGAGTGCTGCATTTCATCTTCCTGTGGTTCATTGTCGACGTCACAGTGTTGTTAGTTTTTACCCCCGCTTTTCCCTTTTTAAGTCCAGTAAATGGCGAAGGAGGCTCCGTTTGTCGTTAAAAATTGTTTCGCATTTCCTTCTTGACGAAAGTTTTCATTTTTCTTCTTGTGTTTATTTGAAGCATTCATCCAGGTCGTCTTCCTATTCGTTGGAGTTTGACAATCATGAAATTTTTCGTGAATGCCGCGTGTCTAGTTGGTAAGTTTCATCCGCTTTTGTTTATGTGTTTGTTGCTGATTCCGTCTTCTATTGTTTTTTCTAGGTATTCCAGTTACTGAGATGCACGGGCTGCTACATCCCCATCCGTCGGCGAATTCGGTTGTATCAACAAGTCGTGCCTTCCGCCGATGCTGGCAAGTTTTCCTGGTTTTCGCATCTGCTTCCGTAGTCTCTAGCGGCATTCTTGTGTACTGTTTTTTATCTTAAATTTTTTTCAGCAGAAGTTTTGCAAAGCTGAGGACACCATTCAAATTCCCTCGATTGAGCATTTGCAGCTGAAGGAAATGTCATCATCCTCTCATGGTGCAGTTGATGGTCAGAGGCTTAATTTTTTCCGCATTTAGCTCCCTGTTTTATTTCTTCTTTCACCAGATGCTCGAGTCGGCCGTAGCCGTTCCTGATTCGATAGGATCTTCCGGTGAGTCTCAGCATCAGATGTGAAGCTGAGTCCATCTTTGACCGCTGTTTTTTAGATGTCTCAAGGTATTGTTCTGAAAATTGTTTCTTTTCGTTCGGTTTCTTCAATGAGAGAACCAAAGATCTTCTCAACAACTGTTAACAACAACCTAATAAATTGACTCAATTTAACTTTCAGGTTGATTCGCAGCAGTAGATAGGGCAGAATCTTTTCAGGGAAAGTCGTTGAACAATCTGAAAGTGTGTTGGTATGTGAGACATTTTTATTTCCAAGACTGCATTTACTCAGAATTCAAATAAATTATAATATTTAGGTGTCTAAACTAAAGAATCCTACTTTTGAATCTCTTTTCGACTTGTTTCATTTAGCTTCATGCGCAATGTGTTTAAGCGCAAATCGATTAAATATCCGTTATGTGTCTAGATCAATTTTTGAGTGCGAAAGTGCTTGTAGCACACACAAAGCATTAATAATCGATCGTTAACGGGAATTTCAGTGCCACCTGGTTTTGTATCCCTTTAATTAAAAAAAAAACAGACGAATTGCTGCGATCTGTCAAGTTCTCAATTGTAGACAACAAGCCTTGCTTCCCGTATGCAGCCTTGTGTTATACATTTGACATTCATACGTTCTTTACGGAATTTTTTAGTAGTCTTAGGCGCACTAATAAGCAGATAACTGACGAGAGTTTTGAGATCGTATTAAGAATTAGTTCATCAATTTATCGTTTTATCTCCTAATTATAAAACAATCATGATAATGAAAATAACTATTAGTAAGCTCTTTTTTTTCGTTGCATTCCACTAGTTCAAATGCCAATTAAACCCAAAAATCAAATTTCTTCTCTGCTGTACTCGATCATATACAGATTGGTTCAAGTAAACTTTAGGGGCTCCTAGCTGTTTAGTGCTTTGTGCCCCATAAGTTTATTTGGCCAATACTGTACATTTTTCTGTTTCGGCGTGAAGCAAGCATTACAGCTTTTTCACATACTCTACATGCAGCAAAAAGTAGCAATGTTATCAATGGGTCCTTTGTCTCTTCTTTGAATTTTTTCAAATTTTTAAAATGATTAGAGAATGATTAGAGGCAAGCATTGTATCAATGGCAACAGCTACTACATAGATTTTTTGTCAAATCGTTCGGAGTAGGAAACTTAATTTTTTTACTTATGTCTTGAACCATATAGGGTGATTTCCATTTTTATCAGCGTTACGGATAGATTGAGAAAAAATGAGTCTAATATATGCACCGCTTCTTCATTTTCTGATATGCATTGATTATCTGGACCATCAAAAGCTTCTTCTTCATTTGAAAGGCCCTTGAAATGCCTCTATGAGAATAATGCTATTGATTCAGGTGCCCATTCATCCCATGCCCTAAAATCGTTTCAAAAATGTATATATTAAATGTTCAATGCGAGCTTTCCAACTTCAAAAAACGAAACACATTATTTGTATTTCTTTAAAATATTTTCCATGTCCAGGAATGTTTCTGTGCAGCCCATCCTAAGGCTAATACATCCTAGTTTTCGGCCGATGCTTAATGAGTTTCCTGTTCTAGGAGACCAACAGTAGCGATCAGTTTCGAGAATGAGGTTCTTTAACCTGCTTAAGGTAGGCTTAAAGTTATTCATTGGTAAATCGGAAGATGAATTGGTGTCACTGTGACGCAGAAAAATATAAAATCCTCTTGCATGTTTTAATAATACATTTGCAAAAAAATAAAAAATAATATTATACCTGGCCAGTAGGATCAATATAGTTCATGTCGTGCCCTGAAAATTTGTCTATAAGTAAACGGGAAGTCTCTTTCATCCATGCCCGGACCCCCGAAAAATATAGTATTCCAACGCTTCTTGAAGACTACTTGGTCCACCTCCGCTTTTTAATTAGTGCAGTTAATTCGGTACATGACTCCTTTTCATTTGACATAAGAATAAAGAGATGTTTGGTAACTATTTTTTTTATATCAGCAATAGAGTTAAATTTATGTTAATACTGCTGGCGTTTACGCAAAATTTGATGGTTACACTGTCTACCATTTAATTCCTTTACTATCTTACTGTTCTTCTCAGTTCATCAATGGCCGAATAGGTGCGACAGAGCAATGCACGATTTAAAAAAAAAATGTCATGCATTTAAAAGATGTTGCTTATATCATCGTCCTAAAGTGGTTCGCCATGTCATTATTTGCTTCTAAAAGCTGGAAATATTTACATCCCCAGCCTCTCCAAAAAGACGGAAACTTTGTATAGTACAATTTCACTTCCTCCAGTTTTTGAACTATTTACTAGTAGCCTTTAGTCTCTCATTTCAAGACTGATAAAGAATCTGAAGGTGAAGTTTGGAATGTATTGTAAATAAGGGTGTTCTATACGATCTGAGACTGAGAAATTTGGGTGACAGTCATCGAGATAGGAGCAAAAAAAGGCTCGTAAAACTGTCTTGGCCCCTGAATATTTGAAGAAATGTGAGAGAAGGCAGTGAATGATGTTACAAAAAACCACATCGAGCGTTATTATTATTTTTAAATCAAAATTGTATTGTTGATAATTTTTTTTAAATGGCGAGAATCGAGAGCAATTTTCACTTGTTGTTCAAGATTTTTACATGATAGAACCAGTTATTTTAAGCTTCGTTAAAAAATTATATATATTTCAGGTTGGTTATTACATAAAATCTGTGAAGAGGGGTTCGAGGCAAATAGAAAACACATCTCACCATAATCATTCAATGCACTGCTTATAGATGGATGTATTAGTTAGGGATTGATAACCCTCGTTATCGTTATTGTTATGAATTAATTTTTTCCCTGAATGAAATTTGGTTTATCCGAACCCAGACTGGAAGGAAGTGGATCGTCAGCACTCCCTCCAAAAACTAGTCTTTTACAGTAATGGCTTTATTAACAATTTATAGGCCCACAAAACATACAGGAATGCCAATCAATGCCAGAATGTATTACGGACCTCCATCTTTGCACAAAAATGTTAACAAATAATGTGTAGAGCAAATAAATAAACAATAAAGATACATTTCACGTGTTTTACGTGTGCCATGTTGAAAGACTTCTCTCGGCCTTTCACGGAATATACTCTTCGTTTTAGGGGCCTTTCTGATAGCTCCCCTCAGACGATCTCTAGTTACATACGGGTTTCAAAATGATGATGGGAAGAAGCCGGTCATAATTTTATGTCTTTAAAAATAAACAAATTACACATGAGGCACATACAAACCCACATTACCTGGTACATTAACATGCATTGGAAGTTTTTTCAACAATACGTCCTACAAATTAATCAAGCTGCTGGCCCATTATTGCTTGGCGTAATTTGGTCGCAAAACAAGTTTTCTTTCAATGATAGCGAGGAGCTTGAGTTTTTTTAAATTTTAAAATCTCAATTTGGCGGCTCTACTAAAAATAAAACTTTTGTTTCTTTTAAGATAGTTTAAAAACTGTCGCCTTCGATGTGAACATTTCCAGACCAATAATTATCTACCCAACCCCGAGGCCAATGAACCAATATTTGATAAACGAATGTTACGAAAGGATATTTGTAACGATGTTGGATTTTTCATGACCATCTACCTCAGGGTTTTTTTTATACAAAAGACGCAGTTGAACCATCGCAGCCAGGTGTAGAGGAATTTGATGAAGATGATGCCTAAGTGAACGAGAATGGTAGCTTGGATGAAAAGCACCTGCTGAATAGCTTGAAGATATAAATTCAGAGGATGCAAATTGTCAGAATAAAAAAGTAAAATATCCCTGGTCATTTGTATTTGAATTATTAATCTAGGGGGAGAGGCTTAGCTAAAGCAGTTGAACTTTTGACTTGCAGATGTTTTAGTATTTAAGAAATAAACGGGAGCTTATTAACGCTAATGCTTTAAACGCCAACAGTAAACCACGGTGATTAATTTGCATGTATATTTTTCAGAGAACAAAACTGTATGTTCAACTATTGTCATAAGTAATGGAGAAATCTGTTTTAAGCCCTGTAACGAAGGTAGCCATATAGGCCGCATGAGAAATATCAAATTGGCAGAATAAAAAAATAAAATAGTTGCTATTCGGGGCTATTATAATACTACGACATACGAGTCAACTTGGAATATGTGAGCCAAGTGTAGTTGTTTAAATTGGTCTGTTTGTGGTTTGTATTTCAACGATTAATTAATGATAAAATAAATTCAAACAAATCAATACAAATTAAAAATTCCATTCGGGCAAAGCCGAAACGAGGGCCAGCTAGTTAATCTTTATGAATAAAAAAAAAGTTATCGTGATGTTTCAAGACATTCCCTGATTGGTCCAAATTTTCTAGGGGGAGGGGCTTAGCTAAAGCAGTTGAACTTTTCACTTGTTAATGTAGTTTGTATACTTATAGAACATACGTCACGTTTTCAACCTGTAAATTACCTTGCATATATAAGCAATTGAAAATGAAACCTAACTTCCAACAACTTTAATGTCATGCGAATAAACTGAATTTAAAAGCCCCAGAACGAATGTGGCCATAGGCCACCTGAGGAATTGGTAATTTTTGAAAAAAGGTAGAATAGTTGTAAAATACGTTATTGGAACAGTAAAGAAGTAGAATGGTTACAGGTTATTGGAGAACGGGTCATAATGGAAAATATACCAAGTTTTACCATATTTGGATAAATACATTACTGTATATGAACATACCAACCCAACAAATAAAAAAAAATATTTCGGGCAAAGACGAAGCAAGGGCCAGCTAGTAAATTATAAAACCTACAAAAACATTTTTTCCATTTACTATAGGCATCTTTTAATCTATTATGATGGGGATTATTTTTGAATGTTTTTATACTTTAAAAGCAAATGGTATGATTTAGTGTTGAAAATCAGCATTTATAAAATCTAGCTTATTATGGTAAACCATTGCATCACGAATTAAAAAAATATGCGTTTTCTTTTTTCACTTAAAAAAAGTTTTCTTTGCATATTAAAGAAGTTTTGTTTGCCAGTTTGCCAAACTACCTTATATATTCCATTCAAAACCTTCGTGTCAGACCAGGCATCTATCATATGTGCAGGAGAGCCAACTTGTTAGTTGTTAAAAAGAAATGGGAAAAAATAAGAAGACATAAGAAAGACGCAAATGACAATTTCTCATTTCGAGCAAAACTTTAAAAGGCATCAGGAAGAGAGACCGCCGCTACCGTTGTGGTGGTGGCCGCCACCTGCTCCGAAGCCGCTTCCACTGGGACCTCCGAAGCCACGACCACGTCCAGGAGGGTTCCATCCGCTCGGACTGGCTCCAACTCCCTCAAAATTTTCTTTGCCTCCATCAATCTTTTTGGCACTGCTCTGCTTCGGATCGGTAGGGAGGTTGCGTTTGCGGTCATTAGCGAGATTTTCCAGGAAAGTGCTGGTGGACCTCGTGGTAGATTTTCCACCGTTCTCCCTGTCGAGGATCAAGGACTGTAATGCGACCTTTATTTAGACAAAGCAAAAGGTAAAAAAAAATCTTATTTTGAGAGAGAGAGAGTGAAAAGAGACGGCAATTAAAAGACGTATCTCTAGTGTTGAGTACGTAATCATACTCATATAGCGTTAAGACGCCTTGTCCTTTTCAATGAGGTATGCTCATCATACAATCCACCTAAATATAATAGAATTGATTAAGTTTTGTTAACATACGAACGTAGCACAATTTTTTTTACCTGTCCTGTTCATGAATTTACCCTTCACCTTTCCAGTGAATTTTTTCGGCAAATTGTAGACGAAAATATGATGGCCAGGAATTAAGACTTTCAAGTGGAACGCCGTTGGCGCTCCGGCTTTTTCATCAGAGTCTTCCCCTGGTTGACGTTTTCCTCCGATTTTCCAAAGCTGATCGTCATACGGGTGTTTCCCAGCCCTTTGCCATTCATCACTTCCTTAGTTTCGGCCTTTTCTTTTCAGCCAAAAGTGATAAGAGCCCAGTTGTAGATATTCAGCACTGTGGTCTTCCCTACAAAGAGAAGGAAAGCCTCCGCTAATTCCTTGAGAATCTTCGAATCCAAGTTTCGGGCGACCAATGTAGTCACCTGAAATGAAATCGAAAAATAATTAATTTACAATCTTAAAATATCTTTGCTTTAATTAAAAAAATTACGTCCAAGCCCTTGTCGTCATTAAATAACGGAGGGGGATCACTCCACTAAAAAACCATATCTTCTCTCTTGAAAAGAAAAAGATTTGAGATCAACTTCTTGGCCGTCAGGGCATCTTCCGGCTTATCTGGGCTTGTCTTCCAAAGTTAGCATGATAATATCGGTCAATCCAGCTAAATTTTATAAAAAGATTAATTTAAAATAAAATGAAATAAATTAGTTTTAAATGTATGACAGCAGTTGAAAATTTCGAAGATGTTCTCTTTCGAGTATTTTAAAGGGATAGTGGTCAAGAAAAGACGGTAATTTCCAGCAGGAAAATGCATATCAATGCTGCTGCCATTCATCTATGAAATTTGAGACAAAATTAATTTATATTAAAATTTGAAATTGTAAAACTGCTTTTATTACCATTTTGAGCTACCCAGCCTCAGCCTCACTTTAGGAAGTCACAGATCCCCGATACATTTCGAGATCACAGCCCTGAATATTTTCATAGAGCGAACAGGTTTGAGACAACTTTCTATTGTCAATCGTAGGCTGTTTGTTCCAGATGTACACCTGAAGGAGTAATTTCAGAAGATAATTACTTTAAATTAGTTATGACTTATGATATGAAAGTAAGATTTACTGTGCATCCTGGGTTCTGTCACGGTTGGACTTAGTTCTCATTCAATCCTCCTGCGACAAAAGCTCCTGTCATTTCTGCTCCTTTAAGCAATTCTGAGCAACACTGGATAACTATTATCATCATTATTACATCAATTCTTTCGGCATTACTGAAATGACGGAATTGAAAGCAATTTATGGGTACAAGAGACATACCTGGGAATGGGCTGGACGCACGGTACTCTGCACTTTGTGACGGAAGAAAAAATTGCCTCACCCAAGCATGTGACCCTTACGCCTTGAGTAACAAGAGTTAAGAACGCACCAATAAATAAGAAATTTAAAAAAACTGTAGCAAATGGGGGTAATTAGTCGAACAATTAAAAGATACAACGGAGAAAAAATCCTTATCGAGATTCCATTTTCAGACGTTGAAGAGCACTATTTATAAAAAGTGTCTCCTATATGACACCTAGAACACCAAGAATATATTTAATTATAATTGGAACATCAGAAGAAAATTGTAGAGCAACAAGCTGCCTGGGCTTCCTTTATCTGCAACTGGAATCGAGAAAGATTTATTTACATGAAAATATAAAACTGCAAGTTTATTTCAAGAATTTACTTTAACCTGATGTGAAATCCCTTTGGTGGTGAATTGTGTGACCATCATAAAAAAAAGCAGGGAAACCTAAGGTGCATTGAAGTTTGGTCAGCAAGAGTTGCAATTTTAAAATTAGAATATTAATTTCCACCTCATCTGGTAACACTTTGCAGTTCAATACATTGGTGACTACGAGATAAAGACGTAGTAGGGTGCTTTACGTGTATAAGGCAAATCTATAAGCACAGAGAAAACCCGATTAAATTCAGGAAATCAACTTAAATTAGCATGTAATCTAATTTCAACGTAAATTTGAAAGAAAATCAACTTGGGAACGGCTATTCTGTCACTTCAAAGACTTGCGAAAAAATGCCTTGCATATTTTTTTCGTTCCAATGTCAATTAAAACTAAATTATTTTCAATGTTAATTTGTTAAATTGGAAAAAATATTAATTACATACCTTGATGAAGAGGACATACTTGTGTCACTAAATAATATATTCTTATTCGCATATATAAAAAACTAAGTTTGTAATATTTCCTCCCCTTCATTGGATGTCCTTTGAATTTCAGAGATGACCGATTGCTGGTCGATACTCCTGCAAAGGACATCAGTTTCCCCAATCTAAATTTTGTAAAATGAAATAACAGAAACATTAAAAAAAGAATAAGTGCTGGTCTGTAAAACGCTCTGTTGAAATAGAATTCACCTCAAAAGACTAGAACAACTCCAACGCATTTGATTCTGTTAATCGAAAACAATTGAAGCAGGTATTTTCTTTTCGCTTGTTAAACCTGCCTACTAGCAAACCTGCGGGTAACCTTGACGTAATGAAGACATGTGACGTAATGAAGACATTCTACTTAAACTACATCTTTTAAACTGAATGTAATTCTAAAGTATAAAGGCTTAATTTTTTTAAATGCTAGTTAAGTTTTTGTTTCAGTAAGGGCCTGTGGCGCAATGGATAACGCGTCTGCCAGAAGTCAGAATGGCCGAGCGGTCTAAGGCGCCAGACTCAAGGTGATTAACCTTTCCATGTCAAGCATGGAACATTGGTATTCTGGTCTTCTTATGAAGGCGTGGGTTCAAATCCCACTTCTGACAATTACTTTCTTAGTGTAAACTCCTTTTTACATAAAGAAGACGAGAACAAAAATATTATATGTGCCCCGAGTGAGGTTTGAACTCACGACCTCGAGATTATGAGACTCGCGCGCTGCCTACTGCGCTATCGAGGCACGGGAAAACAATTACATTTTATACCCTTATCAAAGTGGATTACGAAATTCCGTCCAGGATTTTCGGTCCTGTGAGGAAAAATTATTTTGCAATAATTTAAATTCAACATAAGAACATTGCCCAATAAGAATGCACCAGCAATTCACAAGCAAATCAGCAAGCTTCGCAGATGGTAGGATTCGAACCTACGCTCCCGTAGGGAAATTGATTTCGAGTCAATCGCCTTAACCACTCGGCCACATCTGCTCTTTACTTTGCAAAAATTTGAAACAATTGACCGTCGATCGTAGGATCGAACTCATGACCTCCGCGTAATTAGCACGGCGCTCTAACCAACTGAGCTAACAGACCGCAATTAAATTGAATTACTATAATATAAATTACTAATAACTATAATAATAAATACTGTGACTGTATAAGATTTTTGGTACATGATTTTTAAAATGTAGTTACTTATCACAGATGGATTAGGCACACCATTATAACAATCACAGCAAGCAACCATTCTCAATTTTTAAAAGAGAAGCTTTTAATTTCAGCACAACATCCCATATTGTCTAGTGGTTAGGATACCTGGCTCTCACCCAGGAGGCCCGGGTTCAATTCCCGGTATGGGAATTTTGTTTCGAAGGCGCTGCGTTCGGGAACATTCGATAAATATCTTTTAGAGTATGCATTCACATTCCTTATTGGTAAGAGTAATATTTAAAACAAACCATCTATAAGATGGATGCAACAGCCTGGCTAAGCTCAGTCGGTAGAGCATGAGACTCTTAATCTCAGGGTCGTGGGTTCGAGCCCCACGTTGGGCGGTTACATTTTTTCGCTCACCAATGTAATACAAATGCCGTATAGTTGGTGTATTGAGCCATATAATGGTCTCATTCGGTTTTTATTGCAAGTATATTGAGGTAATTTGTACTAGGTTTTTTAGATTCAATTTTACCTACAGGAAAAATTTGACCACAATATCTTTTCCCCTAGAAATGTTATGTTATTATCCCCTCTATTCAACATTAAGTATCCTGTTGTCAAGTCAGATATGTGTATTTAGCCAAGGGTTAGTGAAATTTTCACAATATAGGCATAGAAATTACTTCGGTTGTAATAAGGCCGTGATAGTCTAGTGGTTAGGACCTTGCGTTGTGGCCGCAATAACCCCGGTTCGAATCCGGGTCACGGCAGCACTGTAGGATTATTGGTTATTAAAAATTTTGATGTGCTCTTATTTGTGTACTCGACCTTTCCCCCTAAATTTGATTACGCAATAAATCATAGAATGACATCAGCAAAAAGCTTGCATCACTTTAGCGAACGAAATGTAAAACCATTTAATCAAATAGTTTGACGAGTTGCAATATTTATCTGAATTACGAAAGAACCTGCCTTGAATTCTTAATATGATTATAAGTTATGCAACAAAAATTTATTAAACTTTAAGTACTCCTGGCGAGACTCGAACCACGGCCGACTCCAGATAAGGCCCAAGGGTTCCCCATATCACAATGCTGTCAAAAAATAAGGGGCCCCAGCTCAGAGAAACATGCCATCTAGGAGTACGTAGAGGAAATGAACACTCATTATTTGTCTGCTAGTGAATGAAAACAAATCACGGCGATGACGGCATGAGACGTGCTGCGTGGAAAACGGTTCTAGATCAAGCAACCTAAAGTTTCTTGTATTTTCTGTTTTTTGAATTCATCACAACAATACGTTTCTCTTGCAAATTTGTTTGCACTTTGGCGTAGTTGTTTAAGAGGGGAGAAACAAATGTTCTCAGTAGCAATTCCACTAACTCGGCATTCTTCATACTAGTGACAGAACAGGTAAACAGGTCTACTTCAAGTAGTTTTGGTTTCAAAAATGCAACTACATCACTAAGTATGTTTGTAGATCTGTGGATGTGAGGAAGAGCACGGACCATAAATTTGTATACAGTCCAAATCCTGGAAACAAACTCTGGGCTCGGATACAATAAGCCTCCACGATCTGGTAAGAGTTAAGACAGTAATGGAGGAGTAAAAATATGTTCAATCACCTTAACAACTTTTTTTTTAACCTAGCTCCTTTATTAAGAAGAGTGAGGGTGTTGGTGGCTGTGATAATTTTTCACAACATTCTCCACACATTTCTTGCTCATCCAACACTCTAAGCAAGTAACCAGAAGTATAACCAACTGTTGCTGCTTCGGGCAAGTTTGGAACTACATCTAGAAGTAGACTCATAATTAGTACAAGTAAATTTAGTGTGAAGATGAATAATGACTAATTTTTACTAGCAGGTCTTTGCAGTTCTGTCAAGACCACAGTAACCTCCTGGGGCAAGCTCTGGAGTACCTCTTCAGCTCTTTTTTTCTTCTCTTTTCTGGCAGAAAGGAGATCCTGATCTAGTGGGTCATCAGTGCAAAGAGGTACATTGCTATCAATCGACGTATACGCTATTCCAGTCCTTAGTATCTTCTCTAGGGCAGAAACGGCGGAAGAGACATCAGCCGAATCATTTCCACCACATAGCTGACGGACAGCCCCGAACATTGCCTCAATTTTGTCACTGGAGAACTTTCGCGTCAAAACAAACAGAAATCCAGACTCAAGAAGGTACTGGATGCATTCAATTGTGGATTTTGTGGTTAATACGATGGCTTCGTACGTCTCCTTCGTCAAGAAATTGGCAGCCGTTGTAGAAGCCTTCCAGTTCGCTAAATAAGGTAGAAACTCGTCCATTAACCACTCAAATCTTTCGTCATCTAAAGAGCAGTAATGCTTTTTGTTGGGCAAGCGGTAACGAGCGTGTTCAGTCGTATTTGAAACGTCGTGGATCTCCCACCATTTCATGATTGTTTCCATAAAGTTAATCATTTCATCGATTTCTTCAAATCCAGGTACGCCGTATTGCCTTAGCAGCTTGAGAGATGCCGTCATTGTTGGTCGAAAGATGTCCACTGCGTGCTTCACTTTCATCCTCTCAATGTTGGTCGGTTCAACGTGTTTACGAGTAAGATTACGGACTGGACTCATCAAATACTTTTGCTGAATGTCATAAAGTTTTTTTATCGGAGCAAAAGACACTTTGTTTCCGTTGATTATAAACAGTCTATCTATGAACTGATTTCTGATATTCTTCATTATGTGGCAGTAATCAAAAGAAAGAAAAAGCTTCCGGGTGGAATCTACCGGATGGGGGACGACATGATGCGGATCGCGCCCATTATTGAACAAGCGGAACATTTTAACATTGGCCGACAAGTTGTCGGTGACAACTCTTTGAATAAAAGAAAAAGTATGAGATATTATTTAAGGAATATTTTGTGAAATTTTTTTTATTTTACCTCACGACTTGGAAGCCTAAAGCTTCTAATTCTCGTATCACTTCCAGGGTCAATGCGTGTAGCTGCTCGCCCGTAAGATCCTTAACAGGAAAGTACGCAACCGGGATTGCGTAAGGTTTCGAAAGACCTTGGAATACGAAAGTTAGCATTTTGTTTGCCAGCTTATGAGCAAGGCCGACCTCGTTTAAGCTGCCCAAGTCTACAAAGCCTATATACTGGCCGATGTTTCGCAGATACTTTTGGCTGGGTTTTATGCTCATCTCGTCGATAATTAGCGAGCCCATTTTTCCTAGTCGACAGAGTCTCTTGGCCTCGATTTTCAAACGCAGTTTGATTAGAGTGGTGATCCCGGTTTCTCCGTAAGATCTCCCGGTATATCTTCGTAATGTATCGTAACAAGGAAGGTTGAGCATTTTAGTCTGCGTCATGAATCTGTACATGCCAAATTTGAAATTGATAAACTCTCTTGAGATGAATGCAAGTGTTTTTAAACCTATAATTTCCAGGGCATCGGTTTTGGCTAATTATTGCGTGCTTTAACGTTTCCTGGCTCCATCTTTGGGCTTGATTTTTTTCTTTTGCTTTATAGTTTCTCAGCTGTGAATGTGAATCATAAAATAATGAGGAATCAGTCTTCCAGATCTGGAATTCTTTAACTAATCACCTGATCCAAAACAACATTCGCATGGACTTCCTTTTCACCTGCATCATGAACTATTTCAATGAGATTCTCCCTAATCCTATCGCCCAGAATTCTCGCCTCTGCTTTAAATTCTTGAAGCTCCATGCTCATTGATTTTACTTTCTTTTTCACCACACTCAGCTGTTGTCTCAGGCGCTTGATAAGCAGGCTTGTCTTCTTTTTCTTCTCGTTTTCGGTCAATTTTTCGGAATCATGAGTCTTCTGATGCAACCTTCTTCGGGTTTCAGGATCCTCAGCGCGCAAGGCTCTCAGCTCTTGATTCAGTTTTTCAACTTCTCGTTCCAGATACTGTTTTCTTGCAGATCGTTCTTCTTTTTCTTTAGAAAAGAAAAACAACTATTCATAAAAGACTATTTTATAGATCAAAATTTATATATTGATACCCTCTTCTGTGGAGGTATTTTGATTCTCCCCCTCAATACGGTTGTCACCATTTAAATGACTTGGAGACTCATCAAAGTTCAAATTACTTTCTTCTTCGTAATTATCACGTGTTTGCTCTTGTAATTGGGGAACCTGTACAAAAGTCGCAGCAGCAGCACTCTCATTGTTGTTCTCTGTTTTATTCAATTACACCGATCCTTAATAGGTCATTTTTAAAAATAAACTTGAAATTGATTCTTAAAATGATTTTACCATCAATGCTCGCAGATGAAACTCGTGCTCTTTTGACCAAAGGAGATCTTAATTCTTGGTCACCTTCTTCTTTCTTTGGAAATATAAGTGGGCACGCTACTGTTGAATCAAGGCGCCTAGTAAGTTTACCTGCCTTTGTCACCAAGTAATCATCCGGTGAAAAATGCAAACCACAAATTACTTCGCTCTTTCCATTAGAGTTACTCTTCACCGTCCTCATTTCACTGCTCAATGTAATACTTTTGATCCATTTTTCTTTCATAATGGCATCTGAGGGAAACTGATGAAATGGAACTTTTTGCGGGTTCTTGCGAGAAGATGTGGGACAATTTTTTATCACACAATAATAGTTAACCATGATGACGTTGAATACGTACTTTGGTGCATTACAGTACTTTATAGATGTTAATCAACATGTGCTCATGAAAGGCCTTCAGGCGATTAATGTGTGTGATGCATTGTTTCAAAATAATTTATAATTCTCAATGAGCTTTTTTTGTTTTATAAATGAATGAAAACTTTTTAATTTGATTGGATTTGATAATTTATTAACTTTCCAATACACTCAAAAACAATTTTAAAAAAATTAAAACATCGTTCATCGCCGTAATAGCTCTATACTTTGATTGATTGATAGACGATAGTTTCGGTAAGCAGAAGTCAAAATCTGATATTCGCGCATCGCGCCTTCAGTTGTTTATCCCCTTGGGCATGAATTTGAATATTTAGTTATTTTTTCTACCGCTAGATTTCGCATACTTTTGGTGGGGCCCCTCATTCGCTTGACAGCATTGCGGTATAGGGAATCCTTGGGCCTTATCTGGAGTCGGCCGTGCTCGAACTCGCAATCCCCGGCTTAATCACTAAATCTAGGAGGCCGGTACCTTATCCATTAGGCCACAGGAGCGTTGAAAACCACGAAACAAAAGTATACTTTATTGCTGAAATTGAAAACTGTGACATAACCACCTAATCGTTTAATATTTGTTTGTATAACTAGCAATTGCCTGGTGGTTCATATAATAATATTATTATAACTCATTTAAGTCGGCAATAGCAGCCGCATATGCTCTTTTTCCAATAAATATATTGTTGAAAATGTTTTCAAGTTGACTCTTCAAAAAACAATTCTAATATCTATATTTATATTTGGATTGATTTGAGAGTTTTGCATCGGGGATGTAACTCAGTGGTAGAGTGTTCGCTTTGCATGCGAAAAGTCCGGAGTTCAATCCTCCGCATCTCCAATTAATTTTATTTCAAGAATAAATAAAGAAATTCTAAAAAATGTTAAACAGTCCTCGTTTTTATCTTATGACTAATTTAAAAAAATGTATATAAATATGACAGCCCTGGTTGCCAAAGTTTTGGAATGTAATGCGTTACAAGGAGTTGGACTTTGGTTTTCTTGAATAACGTTTAGTTTTTCAAGGGAAAAACATGTCCGTCGAGCCGGAGTTGAACCAGCGACCTATGGATACCTAGATTCCTCTACAGTCCACCGCTCTACCAACTGAGCTATCGACGGTCCACGATGTCAATGCGTGTGTGGGAACGATAATCATCGCGTGAAAATCCTAAAACCCATATTTGGTAGAAAAAAAGTAATTATACAATAATAAGAAAATGTCTTAAAAATCGGATTCGATTGCAGCGTGTCGAAAGTAAGGGTCGCATGGCTTAGTTGGTTAAAGCGCCTGCCTAGTAAGCAGGAGATCGCGAGTTCGAATCTCGTTGTGACCTCGAACGGCGGTTGAAATAGTATTTTGGAATGTAAAATGTAGAAATGAGATAGTCTACTTTTCAGAATGGTCGCGGTAGCTTCAAAGGCTAATTGTTCGTCGCTCGCTCCGCTCGCTAGAACAATTTTCCATGTAATCAACTTTGTATATTTTGAACATTGATTCGATTAACTTTTGGTAGAATTATTGGTACAATTAGATTAAAAAGAAAGTGCTTGTACTTGATACTGAAAATGCGATGCCCTCTGGCAGAATTGAACTGTCGACCCCTAGTTTTCAAGACTAGTGCTCTACCACTGAGCTAAGAAGGCCGTTAAACAATTTGTTGCAACTACCATTCAAAACTTGGAAAACAAAAAATCTAGCAGAGCGTAGTTTCGATCTACGGACCTCTGGGTTATGGGCCCAGCACGCTTCCGCTGCGCCACTCTGCTCTCAAGACTTTCAATATTTTATTGGGTAATGTGGGAAATATTCGTGTGTCAGTGCTCTTTGTTTCCTGGGCCAAAATTTCCAATCGTGTGGAGTCTTGCCAGTTTGGGATTTTAAAAAATTGGACGCCCCTGGGTGGGCTCGAACCACCAGCCTTCCGGTTTCTTTCTTACAAACGGCGTCCCATTTGGGTAACAGCTGAAGAAATAAAAATATAGAAAAAGTAAAACCAACAATAGTATTCCCATCGCAGTCGGTAGGATTCGAACCTACGCTCCAAGATGGAATCTGATTTCTAGTCAGACGCCTTAACCGCTCGGCCACGACTGCGGTGATAATCTATTTGCGAATAAAACACATTTTCGAAACATAATTAAATACAAAATCAAGGTAAGTCATTACAAAAACAATAACATAGGATTATAATATGACAGTAAATTCGGAAACAGTAAGGTTTATTTTTTCCATTTCGTACCTTCGCTACTTTAAACAATGATGACCAATGTGGCCTATTTACTCAATTATGATAGTAACGCTTGGGTAAACAGGAGCGTGACATGATAAATTAGTAATTTAAGCATGTTTCAGGTTATTACTCTTTGAAATTGACAATTCACAGAGCTTCTGTGGTGTAGTGGTATCACATGTGCCTCACACGCACAGGGTCCTCAGTTCGAACCTGGGCAGAAGCAATATACTACTTTTTTTTAAATATAAAACGTATAATATGCATACTGGCTCTTCTTAAACCCCGCAGTCTCAATGGGCCATACATAATAGAGTTTGACGAATCTTTTTCATCATTGGAACTCTTTCAAACCAATCTTGAAAAATATATGTTGTTATAGGTATAAGTAAAATTAGAAAGACCAAAAGTCGACGAGGATGAGATTCGAACTCACGCGTGCAGAGCACAACAGATTAGCAGTCTGTCGCCTTAACCACTCGGCCACCTCGTCTTTTCGATGAATTTAATACAGTACAGTTTGTATGAACTAAAATAAGGAATTATTCAGAAATATAGAAAAGAACTTTGCAAGAAGGGTGTCCTTTCCTAGAAATAAAGCCATAGGGGTTAAAGTAAATCGCATTTATTGGTGAATATTTTATATGACTTCATGTTAACAGCCAAAAATGTAATATTCCTAAGGGTTGATAAAAATGAATAAAATAGCAAAACCGGAAAACGAATCTAAATAAGCCCAAATATCCTTAAATGCTATGTTAGAGGTTTGGTGTTATAAAGATTGCTTGGAAACACGTACACAAATATATTACAATGCGTATCACACTTATTTTAGGTAAAAACTGAACTGTTAAAGCCGGATTAGCTCAGTCGGTAGAGCGCGGGACTTTTAATCCTGAGGTCAAGGGTTCAAGTCCCTTATCCGGCGTCGTATAATTTTGCCTATTTAAAATAATCTTCCTTCAATCATGCAAAATTACCTGTCAGAAGTGGGATTTGAACCCACGCCCAGAGAACTGGACTGCGACCTGAACGCAGCGCCTTAGACCACTCGGCCATCCTGACTGCCGAAAAATTGTTACGAATTCAAAATCAAGAATGCAACGATAGTTTACTATATTCACGTTGACAGTTTCCTATATACATGGAAGAATAAATATTGTTAATGAAATGAAAACTAATAATGTGTATTACGCAATGTCAATTGGAAATTATTTCTTTGGATCTCAACAACCTACTATTGTTACTTAATGGTGTGTAGGAAATATTTCATTTATTAAAACATATATGCTACTCATCTGCCGGGGTAGTGTGGCCGAGCGGTCTAAGGCGTTGGTTTAAGGCACCAATCTCTTCGGAGGCAAGAGTTCGAATCTCTTCACTATCAGTTGTTTTACTTATTTTTCGAAATACTTCCGATGCAAAACAATAGAGTAAATTAGTAACTCTGTAACTATAGGTTAACCACCTGAAGAAATCACGCCAGCCGTGATTACACGTTTACTACGGTGGCTAGATCTGAAAATCGGAGAAGCGGTCCAACAAAAAGTGTTCGTACTGAATGTGGAAAGAAATTTTGGGGAGAAACACAATGAACTACCAATACGCTGACCTACATCCCATGTAAGTTTTAAATAGAAACACATTGCCAGAAATCTTCCATGTAATTATTTTAAAAGGGGACCTTTCCTTGATGTTGTAAAACCAACAACTCTTTAGAATTCACGCAGTTTGTATTACTTTTTATAATGAAATCTGGTAGGTCTTACAGTTTTTTGGTAAATGAAGACATTCTACTTAAACTACATCTTTTAAACTGAATGTAATTCTAAAGTATAAAGGCTTTATTTTTTTAAATGCTAGTTAAGTTTTTGTTTCAGTAAGGGCCTGTGGCGCAATGGATAACGCGTCTGCCTACGGTCATGGTTTGATAGGAAGCAGAAGATTCCAGGTTCGATCCCTGGTAGGCTCGATTTTTTTGGCTCATTACATCATAAAAAACGTTAAAAACAATAATCTGCGATGGCCGGGAATCGAACCCGGGTCGACTGCTTGGAAGGCAACCATGCTAACCTCTATACCACCATCGCTTGCAACACATTCAAAAAAGCTTGACTTGAAAAACTGTTTTCCGATTTTAAGATCCCATCCGTTTTATTCACCACTGCTATGGGTTTTAAAACATTTGTTTTCAATAATGTTAATTTTTCTTTCATTTTTTACTTTTTTTAATCAAGTCATGCTTTTCCTGGGAATTGTCGATTTGTAATTACGCAAGGATATGTGTCAGAATGGCCGAGCGGTCTAAGGCGCCAGACTCAAGGTGATTAACCTTTCCATGTCAAGCATGGAACATTGGTATTCTGGTCTTCTTATGAAGGCGTGGGTTCAAATCCCACTTCTGACAATTACTTTCTTAGTGTAAACTCCTTTTTACATAAAGAAGACGAGAACAAAAATATTATATGTGCCCCGAGTGAGGTTTGAACTCACGACCTCGAGATTATGAGACTCGCGCGCTGCCTACTGCGCTATCGAGGCACGGGAAAACAATTACATTTTATACCCTTATCAAAGTGGATTACGAAATTCCGTCCAGGATTTTCGGTCCTGTGAGGAAAAATTATTTTGCAATAATTTAAATTCAACATAAGAACATTGCCCAATAAGAATGCACCAGCAATTCACATGCAAATCAGCAAGCTTCGCAGATGGTAGGATTCGAACCTACGCTCCCGTAGGGAAATTGATTTCGAGTCAATCGCCTTAACCACTCGGCCACATCTGCTCTTTATATTGCAAAAATTTGAAACAATTGACCGTCGATCGTAGGATCGAACTCATGACCTCCGCGTAATTAGCACGGCGCTCTAACCAACTGAGCTAACAGACCGCAATTAAATTGAATAACTATAATATAAATTACTAATAACTATAATAATAAATACTGTGACTGTATAAGATTTTTGGTACATGATTTTTAAAATGTAGTTACTTATCACAGATGGATTAGGCACACCATTATAACAATCACAGCAAGCAACCATTCTCAATTTTTAAAAGAGAAGCTTTTAATTTCAGCACAACATCGCATATTGTCTAGTGGTTAGGATACCTGGCTCTCACCCAGGAGGCCCGGGTTCAATTCCCGGTATGGGAATTTTGTTTCGAAGGCGCTGCGTTCGGGAACATTCGATAAATATCTTTTAGAGTATGCATTCACATTCCTTATTGGTAAGAGTAATATTTAAAACAAACCATCTATAAGATGGATGCAACAGCCTGGCTAAGCTCAGTCGGTAGAGCATGAGACTCTTAATCTCAGGGTCGTGGGTTCGAGCCCCACGTTGGGCGGTTACATTTTTTCGCTCACCAATGTAATACAAATGCCGTATAGTTGGTGTATTGAGCCATATAATGGTCCTCATTCGGTTTTATTGCAAGTATATTGAGGTAATTTGTACTAGGTTTTTTAGATTCAATTTTACCTACAGGAAAAATTTGACCACAATATCTTTTCCCCTAGAAATGTTATGTTATTATCCCCTCTATTCAACATTAAGTATCCTGTTGTCAAGTCAGATATGTGTATTTAGCCAAGGGTTAGTGAAATTTTCACAATATAGGCATAGAAATTACTTCGGTTGTAATAAGGCCGTGATAGTCTAGTGGTTAGGACCTTGCGTTGTGGCCGCAATAACCCCGGTTCGAATCCGGGTCACGGCAGCACTGTAGGATTATTGGTTATTAAAAATTTTGATGTGCTCTTATTTGTGTACTCGACCTTTCCCCCTAAATTTGATTACGCAATAAATCATAGAATGACATCAGCAAAAAGCTTGCATCACTTTAGCGAACGAAATGTAAAACCATTTAATCAAATAGTTTGACGAGTTGCAATATTTATCTGAATTACGAAAGAACCTGCCTTGAATTCTTAATATGATTATAAGTTATGCAACAAAAATTTATTTAACTTTAAGTACTCCTGGCGAGACTCGAACTCGCAATCCCCGGCTTAATCACTAAATCTAGGAGGCCGGTACCTTATCCATTAGGCCACAGGAGCGTTGAAAACCACGAAACAAAAGTATACTTTATTGCTGAAATTGAAAACTGTGACATAACCACCTAATCGTTTAATATTTGTTTGTATAACTAGCAATTGCCTGGTGGTTCATATAATAATATTATTATAACTCATTTAAGTCGGCAATAGCAGCCGCATATGCTCTTTTTCCAATAAATATATTGTTGAAAATGTTTTCAAGTTGACTCTTCAAAAAACAATTCTAATATCTATATTTATATTTGGATTGATTTGAGAGTTTTGCATCGGGGATGTAACTCAGTGGTAGAGTGTTCGCTTTGCATGCGAAAAGTCCGGAGTTCCAATCCTCCGCATCTCCAATTAATTTTATTTCAAGAATAAATAAAGAAATTCTAAAAAATGTTAAACAGTCCTCGTTTTTATCTTATGACTAATTTAAAAAAATGTATATAAATATGACAGCCCTGGTTGCCAAAGTTTTGGAATGTAATGCGTTACAAGGAGTTGGACTTTGGTTTTCTTGAATAACGTTTAGTTTTTCAAGGGAAAAACATGTCCGTCGAGCCGGAGTTGAACCAGCGACCTATGGATACCTAGATTCCTCTACAGTCCACCGCTCTACCAACTGAGCTATCGACGGTCCACGATGTCAATGCGTGTGTGGGAACGATAATCATCGCGTGAAAATCCTAAAACCCATATTTGGTAGAAAAAAAGTAATTATACAATAATAAGAAAAATGGTCTTAAAAATCGGATTCGATTGCAGCGTGTCGAAAGTAAGGGTCGCATGGCTTAGTTGGTTAAAGCGCCTGCCTAGTAAGCAGGAGATCGCGAGTTCGAATCTCGTTGTGACCTCGAACGGCGGTTGAAATAGTATTTTGGAATGTAAAATGTAGAAATGAGATAGTCTACTTTTCAGAATGGTCGCGGTAGCTTCAAAGGCTAATTGTTCGTCGCTCGCTCCGCTCGCTAGAACAATTTTCCATGTAATCAACTTTGTATATTTTGAACATTGATTCGATTAACTTTTGGTAGAATTATTGGTACAATTAGATTAAAAAGAAAGTGCTTGTACTTGATACTGAAAATGCGATGCCCTCTGGCAGAATTGAACTGTCGACCCCTAGTTTTCAAGACTAGTGCTCTACCACTGAGCTAAGAAGGCCGTTAAACAATTTGTTGCAACTACCATTCAAAAACTTGGAAAACAAAAAATCTAGCAGAGCGTAGTTTCGATCTACGGACCTCTGGGTTATGGGCCCAGCACGCTTCCGCTGCGCCACTCTGCTCTCAAGACTTTCAATATTTTATTGGGTAATGTGGGAAATATTCGTGTGTCAGTGCTCTTTGTTTCCTGGGCCAAAATTTCCAATCGTGTGGAGTCTTGCCAGTTTGGGATTTTTAAAAAATTGGACGCCCCTGGGTGGGCTCGAACCACCAGCCTTCCGGTTTCTTTCTTACAAACGGCGTCCCATTTGGGTAACAGCTGAAGAAATAAAAATATAGAAAAAGTAAAACCAACAATAGTATTCCCATCGCAGTCGGTAGGATTCGAACCTACGCTCCAAGATGGAATCTGATTTCTAGTCAGACGCCTTAACCGCTCGGCCACGACTGCGGTGATAATCTATTTGCGAATAAAACACATTTTCGAAACATAATTAAATACAAAATCAAGGTAAGTCATTACAAAAACAATAACATAGGATTATAATATGACAGTAAATTCGGAAACAGTAAGGTTTATTTTTTCCATTTCGTACCTTCGCTACTTTAAACAATGATGACCAATGTGGCCTATTTACTCAATTATGATAGTAACGCTTGGGTAAACAGGAGCGTGACATGATAAATTAGTAATTTAAGCATGTTTCAGGTTATTACTCTTTGAAATTGACAATTCACAGAGCTTCTGTGGTGTAGCGGTATCACATGTGCCTCACACGCACAGGGTCCTCAGTTCGAACCTGGGCAGAAGCAATATACTACTTTTTTTTAAATATAAAACGTATAATATGCATACTGGCTCTTCTTAAACCCCGCAGTCTCAATGGGCCATACATAATAGAGTTTGACGAATCTTTTCATCATTGGAACTCTTTCAAACCAATCTTGAAAAATATATGTTGTTATAGGTATAAGTAAAATTAGAAAGACCAAAAGTCGACGAGGATGAGATTCGAACTCACGCGTGCAGAGCACAACAGATTAGCAGTCTGTCGCCTTAACCACTCGGCCACCTCGTCTTTTCGATGAATTTAATACAGTACAGTTTGTATGAACTAAAATAAGGAATTATTCAGAAATATAGAAAAGAACTTTGCAAGAAGGGTGTCCTTTCCTAGAAATAAGCCATAGGGGTTAAAGTAAATCGCATTTATTGGTGAATATTTTATATGACTTCATGTTAACAGCCAAAAATGTAATATTCCTAAGGGTTGATAAAAATGAATAAAATAGCAAAACCGGAAAACGAATCTAAATAAGCCCAAATATCCTTAAATGCTATGTTAGAGGT